>CM053622.1:586721325-586741267 GCA_028646595.1 Phalanger gymnotis
TTTTATGCAACTAGAAAATAAGATGCACAGGCAATGGGGCATAGAGATTTATCTTGCCCTACAAGAAAGGAAGGGAAAGGGGGATGGGAGGGGAATGGGGCGACGGAGGGGAGGGCAGACTGGGGAACAGGGCAACCAGAGTGTACACCATCTTGGAGTGGGGGGGGAGGAAATGGGGAGAAAATTTGTAATTCAAAAGCCTGTGAAAATCAATGCTGAAAACCAAACATGTCAAAAATAAATTAAAATAAAATACAAAAAAAATTAAAAAAAAACCAAGAATCACCTACCCAGCAAAACTGAGTATCACGCTCCAAGGCAAAATATGGATTTTCAATAAAATAGAGGACTTTCAAGCTTTCTCAGTGAAAAGACCAGAGCTGAATAGAAAATTTGACTTTCAAACACAAGAATCAAGAGAAGCATGAAAAGGCTATTGTGCATTAGATATTTGTTAGAAGAACTGAGCTCAACATCACCTTCTCCCTGGAATAATGGAACTTTGAATCTGGAAGGAATTTTAAGATAGCTGACATCCAAATGTGGCTATGCAGATGTGACCTACATATGAATGAATATGAATATTCATTGACTCATTTTATCCCTACAAGAACCCTGTGCAGCAAGTAATTCCAACATCATTACTCCCATAATACGGATTGGGAAACTGACATAAAGCCAATTTAAGGGACTCACCCTTGTCCATACAACCAGTTTAGTAGAAAAGGGATTGTTTCATGCATTGTATTTTGATCCTCTGTATCTAGTGCAATGCCAAGCACTTACTAAAATAAAATCTTTTGGATTAATTTATTAATAGATCAAGGTCCTATGTTCCTTCCATAATACTATGTTGCCTAGTTACTTACCTGTGTGACCTTGGACAAATGATTCATTTCACTGAGGCACAGTTTCCTCATCTACAAAATGAAGGGTTGGACTACCTGGCTTCTTAGTCCAAATTTATGAGCCCAAGATATTTCAATTTCATCTATAAATATATCTGTCTTATTCATACAATAAATATTTTCATATGTAAATAGTCGGGTAAAAATAAGATGGTGGAACACCTTGGATCTGTATCTTTATTTGGTTCTTTGTCTCAGTGTAACCCATACTTGTCTTAACAGTCACTGACTTCTAGATACTACATATAACAAACAAGCAAAATAAAAATCTGGCCTTTTCTTTTCGCATGTGAAAAAAAAAATCTTGAGTTCATATAATGGATAAAAATGATAACTACAAAAATATCCTCCAGACAACAAACAATGCATAAAGATATTAAGAAGAAGCCTTAAATAAATAAATGCCATGGAATTAATTAGCATACTGAAATAAAAAAAAAAACAAATAGATAGAACAGGCTTAAAACAATTAATGCTGATGTGATGCCCGTTTTAATATACACTTAAAGAATTTAAATAGATTTGGAAAATACTCCTTCAAACATCCATACAATTTTAACAAAACATAGGATCTTAAGTAAGCTATAAAAAGATCAATGTTTCTATGTCATAAAGGAGGAAGACCCTAGAACACATGACAAATTAGATTAAAACCTACAGAAACACTTTTGAAATAAGCAGGTTATCAAATGAGCAATAGTAAAAGCTGAAAACAGGCATTTGATTTGCCAAAGGTAAGTAAAAGAGGTACACTTCTAGGTAGAAACTATGAAACCAGTAATATCCAGGAGAAACTGAAAAGGTCTTCTGTAGATAATATGTACGTGAACTCAGCTAACAATGTATATCAATAAAGAAGCATCAAATCCTACCAATTTGTTTAGAGAAACAAAAGGTTTTATGATAGTAGTTCAGTACTGGGTCAATGTCATCTGAGATTATAGAAGGTTAATATTAAAGAACCTGGATCAACATTAATTATTCAGAGAAATGGTAGAGCCAGTGCAATACATCACTGCCAGCAATAAAAGTTTAGCACCAACAGAATACTTAGCAAAACATGACCTGGTGACTAGGATTATACATTAGAAGCCTGAAATCTTTCATGGACTGACAGATGAAAAATCCCCAAACTACAAATACAGAACACAAAATATTCTGGAAAACTCAAACAATAAACCAGACTATTATCACAAACTATTGCCCTCAATTGCCCAGCTGTAACACTATTCTTAAAAACTTAAGATCACCATTTTAATATTTGTTGCCATCCCAAATATTCACAATCTCCATGCTTCCCAACACATGGAATGAAAAACTTTTAAAGAAAAGAAACTTGGCCAAAGAGATCAGAATAATGTGAGAACAAAATAGGGTACATATCATTTCTATTGTTCAGTGAGACTGTAGAGGATGAGCTTACATTCTAAGACTTTTATTCAAAAGCAGTTGTTTGATCCACTTGTAGAATAATTCCTGGAATGATGAATATAAAGGAAAAATAATAGAATAGCAACTTATTCCAGGATTATTTCCGTCTGAATTCATCAAGAAAAGATAAGAATAGAGAATAATAACTGCAAATGAGAACCTACTGCTTGTTTTCTAACTGAGCAGATTGACTTGTGGCTCTTGCAGAGAACCATGTTGGACAAACCAACCAATCAAATACATGTTTATCATCTATTTTACATCAAGAGCTGTATTCAGGCCCAGGGACTTCCAAATTGGAGAAGAGCAGCCAAAATTATCTTTATAATACAATAAGGAATATAGCTTGACTGGTTGCATACCAAGTCACTTGATTATATCTTGCCATTTAATGCTATTGAGAAGGGCTTAGGAGAGACAGTAGTTTATCTGTTCAATAAGCCAGATGTGATAGCTTTGGCAAGCCCAAGCTCAGTCTTAATGAAGATTCTGCATGTGGCTGCATGTAGAATGCTAGAAACCAATATGGCACCAGCAATCATGACTGAGGAAGAAGTACACCTTTTTAAATAATGGCTAGGTTAACTGTTGGTCTAAGCATTATGAATGACGACATTCAAAAGAATGGATACTTCAAAAAAATCTAAGCATACTTTTAATGTCGTATCATATATGGAAAGGACTGGTTCTCAGACTGTGTTTTCATGCACATCCAAGGCTTGCAGAAGCCTCATTATTTGCTGCAGCATTTTATAACACAAAAGACAGTAATGGACAGTAGAGATAAGCTGCCTAAGATGCAAATGACTTCAGAAATTGTTGCTAGAGTTCTACTTACTAGAGTTTAATGTTGTGTTTCGTTATACTAGGTTGGGAGCCTCCCAAAGCATTTGCTTGTTGTTGTTTTCTCTTATGCAAAATAACATTAAAAATCACTACAACTACTGGTACATGCAACTGTTTGTTAAAGGAAGATTTTGCTTTGACCTTAACAAGGTAGTATGACTGTTTTGTCTATTGGATTTAGCAAGAATTTTGTGGCTATTGAATGTTATCTTTTTGGTTAAAGGTTTACTTTTTAATTAACAGAAATCTATTCTCTATTATTCTTAATCATTTATTCTTCTCTTTAAATGCTACCATGCATTTCACACTGCCATTTTATTTTAGATTAACAGATGCTGAAATGGAATTCAGAGATATTAGTCCATCCTTATATAATAAAAACATAGAGGACCAGAGGTGAAATTACTTGCCCAAAGTCTTATGACCAGTTAGTGGTATGATTGGGTTTTTTGATGCTTTATATTGTTTGGTATACACAGAATGTCACAAAAATTTTAGTGCAGGTGATTGTTTGACAATGTCTCCATGGAGGGTTGTCAGTCACCTCTATATGAGTACTACTACCAACTCACAGAAAGCCCACTGCCTCTCACGGACATTGGTCCACTCATCTCCAAAATGCTATTAAGTGCTCTATGTTCTCAAAGGAAAAACAAGAACAGACTTGTGTCCTGCAGACAAAGCAAGGTACAGACAAACGGAAGGTAAAATAACAGTTAGGGAGACTCTCTTTTTATGACCTACAAAAAAAAGAATACATATCCTCCTCATAGGAAGTTTTTTAAGGGAAGGCCTGTTTCATTTCTGTCTTTGTATCCCTAGCCTAGCATATAGTAGACACTTAATAAATACTTGCTGATTTACTGCTTGACTTCCTAGAGGTCCTACATCCAAACGAAAATTGGCTGCTAGTCCAGGATCTTTTCTTTTTTTCGGGTTAGACCTTCTCAAGCATGGTCCCACCCGTCCCACATATCCTTCCATCTTGTCCTCCCCACCAGAGATGAAGCATCCCTCTCCTTTACAACTCCAGTACTAAAACTTGTGTTATTCATAGTCATGCTGTTGACACACAGCCAGGGAAGATTTCTCCAGTTATTCCCACCATGTTGAATGTCTTTCCTCTTAGCCTGTAACCGATGCCAAGTTCATCAGACACTTACCAACTGTGTGACCTTGGGCAAGTCATTTAATCTCTACCTCAGTTTCCTCAAGTGTGAAACGGAATCTTTATAGTAATGGAATCATAAAAACTGCCCCCAAGTCCCAACATTCTAACTTTCTTATGGGCCCCACTAAACAACAGGCATGTCCTGATTTAACCACCCATCTTTCTTTAACCACACCATAGGCCCCCAAACTCAATATAGCCACTGCCCCTACCTAGCCACTGCCACCCACCCCACACCTGACTCAATATCCTAACTTCTTCATATATGCCTCACTACACACTAAAACAACAAGGGTGTCCATGAACTCATATTTCTCACAGAACAGCAGGTATGTCCATGTGATGGGATCCCAGCCATTGGCCCTAGCTAGCCACTGTTCCCAGACCCATTCTTCGTATTTCCCACAGAAACAGCAGGTGCGTCCATGCACTCAACCACAACCACATCCATCTAGTCTCAGACAGGACCACAATATTCAGCCAATCAGAAAGCAGCACCATCAGGATGTCTGAGCAGGATGTGGACCCCAAAACAATACAAGAGACTTTCCTTAAGTAAGACCTGTGCAGTGATAGCAAAAACTGTCCTTTAGGTGAACTTATGATGTAGAGAGGCTTATTATAATATCATTATCATACATAAATACCTTCCCAATGTGATTTTCTGTATGCATTGTGGGTATGCCCAGTTACACTGTAGCTGGGACCCCTCCCCTATTACCTAAATCCTTAACAAACCCCTCCTGCCTTTTTAATACTCATAATTTCTGTTAGGTAATAGCTTCTTTACCCTATAAAAATCCATCTTGCTTTCTCTGAAGTTGCTGGTTCTTCTTGGAATTTAGCCTGCTTCATGAGAGGTATCAAAATCTCAATAAATGCCTATACTTGGATTAGAGATGTTCTGACTCTGAATTCTTTGAGACAGTTCTGCCACAACACGTAATGAAACTACAACAATAGCACCTACCTCCCAGACTTTTAAGGATAAAATGAGATAATATTTGTAAAGTCCTTTGCAAACTTTGAAGTGCCATGCAAACACTAGCTATTATTATTATTTTATTATCATGTACATTATAGTAGTGCAGCTGGAAACTCTGAGGAACTGAAATCTAAACCATGAAGTTTCCTGCAAAAGTGATTTGTCTTTTAAATGACAAAACTGAGACATATGAGGAAAGAATAGAGGAACTGACTACAAGCTCCCAATCATCAGTGGAAGACATTGTAGGAAGAGAAAATATAAGCATAGATATGGAGACAGGAAAGAACAAAGCATGTTTTCAGGTAAACTCCAAGTACTCCAATTTAGTTGGAGCACAGTGGACATGTAAACCCTTGCAAATGAGGCTTTCCTGTGATATGAAAGGACCAGTTACATCTCAAGGGATTTCCCACTTTTTGGTCTTGCAGTTCACAATTAAAACAATTTCATAACTTCACTCCTGGATGCCATTCATTGTGCCATTAGTAACTTCCCCTATTAACACATGGTTCACGAAACTCAAAGAACATCTAGGTTTATGTGCTGGTCAAACAAATCGAGTTCATGAGAAACTTATGGAAGGTAATGACACATATCCACGAGGAAACCTCCCTTAGAAGCTGTATAGCCTTAAACATTTAGATTCAGCTCCCTGGGTAGGGAGGGCCTCAAGCAGCTGCTGCTTTTATTGTGGCTCTTCAGTATGTATCCAATCAAGGTTCTCTGAAGTTCTACTGAAGGCTCCCAGATCCCAGAATTGTACACAGAGAAGTTTACAAACAATTACAGTTAGTAGCCAGGACTAGAACTCTTGGTCAACATTCCCTCTCTACCCAAATACACTGATATTTAGCCTGGGAGGTATTAAATTCCCACTATGTGGTCAGTAAAGTGTCTAGATCCTATTTCTAAATTCTGACTAAAAATTTCATCCCTGAAAGTTCTACTCAGGGGTGTTATGAGGCTCAAATGATACAATGGATACAAAGCACTATGCATACCTTAAAGTGCTATATAAAGGCAATTATTATCATTAGTCAGCAGGCTACCAGTCTGGTGATAACTTTATCACCTGAGTTTTCTACTGCCCTACAGTTTTCAACTGCCTGAGTTTTCAACTACCCAGATGAAGAGAGGAAAGAAAAGTATACACACTTTTAAGTTGAATCTGCATTATTAATACCTCCTTAAGGCTAGTTTCTAAATAATCAAAACAATAAATTAAATTCTGATTTGTAGTAACTGTTGGTTTTTAAGGTGTAAATGCTTACATTGAAAATACTCTCCCAAGGAGTCAGAGTTGGGTCCAGTCTACCCATGATTCTACTGCTCAGGGCAAGTGATTCTGAGGGAGAACTGAATTGGCCTGAACTCAGTGAAACTGAAACGGAAAGCTGACAGAACAACTAAAGAAAGTATTTTGCTTGAGTTTTGGCATTGATACAAGGGACAATGTCATTGTTCAAATTTAGAATCAGGCAAGAGAGGAGGAACTTAAAGCAGAAAAAAATCCCCTCAAAGGGCGGAGTCACAAGGAACTTGCTGTACAAATTCTCCCTGAACCTCAGTGTTCACTCTGATAAAAGGTCCACTCTTCACTCTTGTTACTTGCAGCTGCTGGAATACACCAAAAGCCTGGTCAGGTGAGAATTATCTTACAACACCTCGCTATGACACACACACACAGGCACATACACACGCACACACACACACACACACACACACACACACACACACAAACAGAATTCTCACATTCATACAGATACTAGATGAAAATATATACACAACTGCTTTGTAGAACAATCTGAAGTTTGTATTTCTTGCCATCCCCCTGGAATCATATGTGGCACACATGTTGTAACCTACCCTTTGTTCTCAGAATATTTTAAAATGTGGAACCAAATATAAGGGCCTCCAAAGGAAATCACCCACATACTGGATGTAGTTTTACCTGAGATTTCTGCAGCCACTGAAAAACACCAGTGAATTTTTAAAAAGAATTAACACTGGAAATACCTTAAACTTAATACTCTTAAAATGTCATTTCATGAGCCCATATATAGATAGATACAGTTAAGTGGCTTCTAAGTTCAGACAGCAAAGTGAACTGCCTTTAAAATAAATTTTACACTTTCAGTTCTGTTTTGAACAAATGGTTTTTATTTTCAGATGTGGAATTGTGTAAACATGGGACAAAATACCTTCCTTTTCATTTTCAGAAAGACTTGACTAAAAGGAAGTGTCTCTTTTTCTAAGTAGCAAGATATGTTTTTTGAACTGCTATTTGCATCTACATTTATCTAGTGACATTAGGTTGTACCAATAGTATCAGTCTCATTGTAGTTCATATTATCTTAGTTTGGTGCTAAAATGTCCAGTGGATATAGCTGTGAGTCACTCGGAGGTCATAAGAAGCTAATGCAATTACAACTTTGCTGAAAATTGTTATCCTCTTAATATTTCTACTGACCAGCACTTTGAATGGTATTCTAACGAGTTTTTTTTTTAAATGACTTCTCATACACCACTATTATAATGTGCTTTGGTTGTTTGGCTTGAACATTTCTAAACTTTGAACTCTCAGGCTAGATGTTATTTGCTCCTTTGACATGTTATGCTCAGGACTGTGTAAACATTAACTATTGTGTTATTGTGATCATTCAAATAATTGACTAATTTTAACCTTAGACCCCTTAGTAAATGAAAAAGGAGGAAATATATAAAATGTTTACTTAGTATTATTGCACTGACTCTTTAAATAAGCCTTTAGTGGGGAAAGATCTGAACTTATAAAGTCACTGCATATCCCATTACAGAATTGCACTGGAAGAATTTGTGTCTGTGTATGTCTACGCATGTCTATTTGTGTGTGCACACGCTTATTTTTTCCTTAACAGTTTAACTCTGGACTGGGAGCTAGATCTGGGATCTAGTGCGCATACTTCATCCACCTACCAGCACTGCCATTTATTTCCTATGCAATCTTGAGCAGTAATTCTTCCTCTGTAAGCCTCAGCTTCATCATCTATTAAATAAGCATAAGAATAATGCATGTCTTGCCTCCCTCATTGGAAGAGCCAAATGAAAGATTGTGTATGAAAAATATATTTTGCAAACTATAAAATGCCATATACAAGTACATTACTATTACCAGGAAACAATAACCTAAAAAGACTGCAAAAAACCCTTTGCAACTCTTAAACCTGAGCTTATTACTCCTTCCTCTCCACCCCCAACCTCAGCACACACACCTATGTATACAGCAAAAGGTACTAAATTTATTTAGAAGCAACATTACCATTCTTATTTTAGAGTTAAGGACAAAAATTCAGGATGTTTAATGCCATATTCTTCATTTATACACATAATTTAATAATTTAAAATGTCAACTATTAAACAGTTGTTTTTTTTATATTCAATATTTTAACATTTGGTCTGCATTTCAAAAGAAGAAAGACTCAACGCTTACGCCTGAATCAGAATCTCACAGAAGATTTAGATAGAGAAAAGGTTTTATGATGTTTCCTAGCCCAATCTTTTCATTATATAAACTAGGAAACTGAGTCTCAGAGAAAGGAAGGTCTCCTTCCAAGGTCCCATAAATAGTGAAGATAGTTCTCACGTAGTCAAAGACTACAGTGTCTAATAGTTCACATGTACCACACCCTCTAGTCACTATTTTCCTCTATCTGTGCCTGTCTTTGACATGTCTTTGTACCTGTTGAATACATTTCCTCCTACTGTACCAATAGGTCTGATGATATAGTAGATGGGTATACAGAAAAAATAAAGTCTGCTCTCTCCCTCTTTCACTGCCCTCCAGTGTAAAAAGGGATCTATAGTCTATAGCCACCATATGCTCCTGAAGTTTGCTTCTGTATAACTGGCCCAAAAAGTGTAACTAAGACTCTCTAAACCAGGTGTGGGGAAACTGTAGTCTTGAGACTACATGTGTCCCTCCGGGTCTTCAAGCATGGCTGAACCCAAACTTCACAGAACAAATCCCTAACAAGAAGTTTAGATTCAGTCAAAGGGTTGCATGTGAGGACCTAGGGGGCCACATATGGCCTCTAGGCTGCAGTTCCCCATCCCTGCTCTAAACTATTCACAAGATGTTTCTTGTGTGATGTCATATGCATTAGCATAATACTTTCAAATTATTTAAAGACATTCAACATTTGTTGTAGGGCTGCTGGAAAATTCCTTAACACCTACTTTATACTTTCTAATTACAATCTAGGAGGGAAATTCTTTCCCTTAATCATATACTATCAGATACGATGAATCCTTTGGTTGATTTTCCTTTTTCTTCTTTATTCTTTATTGCAAGAGATTTAACGGAGAGAGTAGGAAAGGAAGTTACATTACGAAATGAATGTAACATAAAAAAAAAAGAAATCAATAATAAAGATAGCATTTCCTACCTTAGTTTTTTTTTTCCTAAAATGAATTATTTGGATCATAAAGCTAAATAAAATCTATCCACTGTATCATATTGTTGCTTTATTTGCTTCACACAAATTGCACTCATATCCCACATTAATCTAGCTCCTATGACTCTCTCTTGTGTCTAGTAACTATCTGACTGCTTTGACCTGAATAATCTCATGATCCACTCCCAGAGCATTGTCTACACAAGCCAGATTCTGGTCAAAATTGCATTTCTAAGTAGTCTTTGACGCATGTTGCTAATTGTTTACAAAATGAGGGTTTGGAGACAGGTAGGCCATCTGAGATGGCATCATCCATGTGATATTCTGCCCTGGCCTACCACATGGTTGGCAGCAGACTTTTTCCACTGGCTGGAGAGCTGGAATTGTGAGCATCTTTAAAAGGCCTAAGTCGGCATGCTACAATCCTCCAGTCACCTGAAAGCAGTCCCCTAGTGTTTTCATGTAGGTTATGCCATATTAAGTAGCACAGGTAGGGGTTAAGCCCTTATTATACTTAGTTTCTCTGTTCTTCCTAATTAATCCCTATGCCTAGAAGTTTCCTGAACTATATTTTACTCCACCAAGTCAACACCTTTAAAAAATACCAACCAATAATAAACATTGGTTTATTTCTCCCCAAACTTCTCTCTCCTTCTTCCTATTTTTTAATTCAAGCCTTTTCTTGCAATTCCTGATTGTCCCTTCATACTTTTCATTGTTCTTATCACAAGCAATTCTCTCTTTAATGTTTCTTTCCAACAATCTCCCAGTTTATGGATAATTATATGCTTGCCATCAATAACTAGAACATCATTAGACAGAGCTATCTCTGTGGTCCCATCACACATGACCTTAAAATATGCATATGATACATTATTGGAGAAATATATGTTAAATGGAAATGTGAATACTCAATTAAAGCCAATGTGTGATAGGTCAGAAATTTGTATGTAGGAAACAGTGAATGGCAGGAGGCAGATATACTGCTAAAAGTTAAATAAAAGTTCAAATATCCCTTACATCAATTTCTAGTCTACTACACACTGATATAAATATCTCTATTGATACTTTCAGGAATATGGTGAAATTAATAGGTAGGCTTTGGGAATTATTTTCCACAACAGGTCATGTCTTCATTGTTATTCACATGACTGAAAAGTGAAGATAATACATACACCAATGCTTATTATTAGTTGATTATTTTTCAAAGGAGTTGACCTGGGAGTAAAATATATCCTCAAAGGCTCTTCTCCAACAAGGTGTCTCCCAGGCATATATTAAAAGGATACATGATTTCTTCATGCATACAATCACAGAGATAGTTACAATCCTCTGACTGGTAATATCTAGTCACGCAAAAAAAAAAATTCTCCTGCTCAAAAAGCTTCTGGGACAGGGGTAGGCACTGGCCTGAAGGCCATGTGTGGCCCTATAGGTCCTCAAGTGCAGCCCTTTGAATCCAAACTTCACAGAATAAATTCTCTTAATAAAAGGATATGTTCTGTAAAACTTGGGATTCAGTTAAAAGGCTGCGCCCATCGACCTAGAAGGCCACATGTGGCCTCAAAGCTACAGGTTTCCAATGCCCACGGGGCTTCCTCTTGCTTCTAGGATAAATACAAACTCCTGTGTGGCATTTGAATGCCTTTCGAAGTCTGGTTTCGACATATCTTTTCATAATTATTTCGTATTATTCTTCTTCATATCGATAAAATTTTTGCCAACTGTCCTATTCAATATCCCCTATATATTAAATCCCATCAGCCACCTATATACCTTTGCACAGATTGTCTGTCCCCCTTGCCAGGAATGCCCATTCTGACTTCGGTCTCTTATTCAAGATTTGGCATAGGTGCCAGGTTTGACAAGAAACTTTTTCTGATTCCCTCTAATAGTTTTTGTTTCCCCCAATCAAAATTAGGATTATAGAATCATAGATTTAGAGCCTGAATGGATCTCAAAGGAAATTTAATTCACCCCTTCATTTTACAAAGAAACCAAAGCCCAGAGAGAATAGATAATTTCATATTTACTCTGAATATATTATGGATTTACTTATCTGTGTTCACGGTATTCTTCCTGCTCTCAAGTAAAATATAAACTCCTTAAGTTAGGAATTGTGTTCATTTTGTCTCTCTACCTCCAGTGCCTAATACAGCGCCTCAGACATATTATATAGTGAATAAATGCTTCCTGAATTGAATTGAGAGCATCTAACTTCTGAATACTAAAGAGCGTCTTTAATGGGATCTCCAGCTTCTCAATGAATGTAGTCAGGCCAATTCATACCAACAACGTCAATAGGCTGCAGAATGCCTCTGGTCCATATTAAGCCCATTGAGTTGGTCCATTAATAGTAACAGCAACACCATTAAGAATAATAACAAACAATAGCTTACATTTATATATCACCTTAAAGTTTGCAAAGCCCTTTTCAAATATTATCCTATTTAATCCTCACAGCAATCCTGTGGGGTAGGTGCTATTACTATCCCCATTTTGCAAATGAGGAAACTGAGACACACAGCAAGTAAGTGGCTTGCCCAGGGCCACATATGTAGTGTCTGTGACAGGATTTAAACTCAGGTCTTGCTGTCTTCAAGTCCTGCACGCTCTTCAATCAAGCACCTAGAATACATACTTACATAGATACACACACCCCTATCTGTATAGATCAGAAGAACGGTGTGGATGGACATCCCCAGAATCAAATACGAAAAAAGAATGAAGGTTGGTCTGTATTTGCAAAACTGTGTCGAGCTTTCAACAACCCCAAATTGCTCTCTGAAATAAAAACAAAAACAAAGATCTCCAATGAGGAGGAAGTCATCTCATCCCTGGTCAGCCCATTGGACAACTCTCAGTGTTATGATCTTGAGAAAGGCAATTACTGATTTATACCCAGAGGGCAAACTAGGTGGCACAGGGTTCAGAGCACTGGGCCAGGAGACAGGTGGACCTGAGTTTAAATCCAGCTTCAGACACTTAATCGTGTGACCTTGGGCAAATCACTTATCCCCTGTTTGCCTCAGTTTCCTCACCTGTAAAATGGGGATAATAAGGGCACCAACCTCCCAGGCTTGTTGAGATCAAATGAGTTAATATTTGTAAACCGCCTGGCCCATAGTAAGTGGTATATAAATCTTCACTATTGTTATTATTTAAGCTCTGGTGCTTTAGGTTTCGAGTTTAGAAATTAATGAATAAGCCTCAAAGTTTTAGTTTAGAAATTAATTAGAAAGCCCCAAAGTTTTAATTTAAAAATTAATGAGTTACCAAGCCCCAAAGCTAATGGTAAGGTTCCCTATGTACTTTTTAAAGGTGGGGGGAGAAATTTCCAGGAGGTTGACTGGAATAACTATGACGGCGATTAATCATAAGACAGACCCTTTCTGTAGCACTTACTATGCCCCAGGCGCCGTGCTAAGTGCTTTATAACCATTATCTCACCTGATCCCAACACTGGCCAGACCTCAGGCCCCAACAATGCTCAGAGAGACCTGGCATGCGGAGTGTGACGTCACTGAGAGAGGGATTCCTGGTCAGAAAATCCCCTCCTACTAAGCAGGCTCGAGGGAGTCTTCAGGGTGACACCGGAGTCGGGTGGCTCTCCATGTCCCTGCCATGAGAAACCTTCAGTTACCTGGGGGCGGTGTAGACCACGTTTTCCTCCTCTCTGGGCTGCGGGATGAAGGCTCGACTGCAACCCCCGTCACCCCCCCCCCCACCCCCACCCAGGAGGAGACAGAGAGCAAAGTCTGAGCCTAGAGCCCGAGGCCCGACCTTTGACCCCTGCTCCCACTTTTACTGCGGCCCTAAGGTCTGGTTGGAGCGACTTACAAGGATTGTCCTGCGGCTCCTTAGGGATGGGTGGCTCCTCACTCCGGGGCAGCACCAAAGAAGGCCAGACTTCAGACACTTTAGGCTGCATGACCCTGGGCAAGTCAATTAACCCTATTAGCCTTTGTTTCCTCGTATGTAAAATGAGCTGTTGAAGGAAATGGTAATCCACTCCAGTATCTCTGCGCCAAGAAAATCCTAAATGGGATCCTAAGGGTCTGCGGCGACTGAACAACAAACTCCCCTTTCCTAACTAGGCGGGGAACACGAGGCCTGGGATCAAGGGTCAGCGAGGGGCGCCATGCGAACGCACGCGACCGTACCTCTGCGCACTTACTTAGCGTCGCCGCCATGTTTAGTCAGGAGCACCTTGGGAGGGAGCCGAGGCTCCAACTTTCCTTCCCCACCTCCCTCCCACTCCGCAGCCCCTTTTCTTCCGTTCCCAAGAAGTCGGCCGGTTGAGGCCTTTCTTGCTCTGCACTTGGTCACAGCATCCTCACCTGGTGACATTTCGGGGGCTCCCTCAGGAGTTCTCCTCCCCACCTGGCCAATGTCTACCGTGTCTTTCACCGAGAGTGTAACTTTAAAAAAGAGAAGAAAAGTAAAAGGGAAGGAAAGCTTGCCCGGTCGGGGGCATCTTGAGACTAGGCTGTTTTAATGATATACAGCATGTCTGTTTGTATGATGATGGGGTGCTTAGGCCTGGGGCCCCACCAGCACCCCATCATGCATGTGTGTCTCTATGCCTGTGTACATTTACACACATGCTGTTGAGCATACACACATATGTATGTATATAAGTGTTTATGTGCATGTGTCTATATTTTACTTACATAATTACATACACATAGTCATACATATTCTTTCAGCCATACCAGGTTGTTCTTACAGGCGGGGAAACTGAGACCCAGAGAAGTTAAATGATTTGCTCAAGGCCATGGAATTAGGCTACGACTTAACCTATCCCATGTCTCCCAATTCAGGATTCTTGCTATCCAGCGTTGGGTCTTTTTGTTGCTAAAGAGAATTAGAACAGCGGCATTTCCAAACTTCTCTCCCCCAATCTTCTTTCTCTTTCTCCAGCTTCAGCTCCTTCTTCCCTTCTGCTGAGGACCTCTCCTTCTTTTCCTCCTTTACTACAACAAATCAGACCATGAGATCCTTTGTTCTTATACTGCCCACAGTGTAAGCCCCTCAAAATTTTTGCCTTTCGTTTTCATCTTTGTTATAGCAAAAGAGGAAGAACCAGGCCTCTTACCAAGGCTTCCCTCTCTACCTGTATGCTTGACCATCATGATACCTCCCCCTTCCTCTGAAAGGAGGAGCCTCATCAATCATTGCCTTTCTCATTTTTAACTTTTCCCATTTACATAGTGAAAGGCCAACCAAAGGCCAATGGACTATTCCATGGATATTAAAACTATTAATGGCAATGTTTTGGAGTCTGTCCAGTTAATCAGTTCCAGATTCACTGTTAAGCTCTCAGAACATGTCAGGAAATTATCTGGACTTTAATCATATGACCAAAGTGTCCACCTCCCTCCTTCCTATTCTGTGAGTCTGTATTTCAGGCACATTACTAGATGATTCCTGATTCTTTATCTCTAACTCTAACTTCAGTCCTTCATATACCCCAAAACCTTCACCAGCTCTGCAATTTACTTCAAAAAAAAAAATAAGGATATTAGCATATAGCAGGGAGGGAGATAGGATACAGACTTTTAATTCCCAGGAGTAAAAAAGAAGTCATACCTGGAAATCCCTGGATCTCACAAAAATATGCAAAATTAGCCCAGGACTAAGAAGGGTGCCCAAGAAATCTTTGCTTCCTAAATGATTTGAACCGCAATTACCTCCACTGTTTATCTCTACCTTCCTGGAGCCCCATGCTCAGGCCAATGAAAGACCAAGTTGGGTTATAAGGAAGATGAGTCCTCAGTCCCACTGAAGGAGTAGTAGGGAGATGTGGTCCTTTTTCCCAATTTGAAATTCTACATGCATTCTCCCACAGATGAGTGTTACTCATGGTAGTTAAGCTCTATAGTATAATTTTGCTTAAGCAATTGAGAATACTATACCAGTTTAGTTATTCAGCTGTAAATATCATGGAATATTTTATTGATGACATATACATTTTCCAATTCTATAAAGAAAAATGGTACAAGGATTCTTGTACTAAACATTTTCACTGCCTACACAGTTTCCAAGCTGTAAGGCCTGTTTCCTGAGGGGCAAAGCAGCATATGCGTTAGGTAGTTGTAGGAAAATTGGCCTCCAAAATTACAGGCAAGTTTTGACAACAATGGTTAGTGGTAGCTCTATTCAGTACTCAGGAGAGGAAAGCAATCTGGAGCCTTTGGATAGACTAATACAGTGTTAACAAACTTGAAGAACTCTTCAAATAAAAGAATTATGAGTAAGCTAGACAACAATGCTCACAATTATGAGTAAGCTAGACAACAATGCGGGTGGTAGAATTCCTTTGGTTTCAGGGCTGGAGCCAAGAACTCATCAGTGATTCTGTTTTTGTTTACCTGTCTCCTTCCTCCATGGAGAAGACTAGACTGAATCATCCAATTTTTATGGGCTATCCTGGGAACCTTGCTTACCACCTCACACAGTATTGTTTCTATGAAGAAATGTGTTCTGTATTCCAAATGGCCAACTTGAATAGATGTTCTTTTATACAAACCTTCTAGTAAATTTGAATAAACCTGTTTCTCTGTTTGAAAAAGGCAAATAAAAATGGCACATGAGAAATAAGCTTGAAAGGGACAAGATCTTTGTCTATTTACATTGCTCTTCTACAACTATTTAACGTATAAAATATGTTTAGGTCATTCAAGATTCTAAGGAAAAAGGTTAAAACAGTAAGCCACCAAAGCAGTATACAGATTCAGAACATTCAACTTATTTATTTAATGTTAGGACTCCATATATTCATTCAATGCATTCTTATATGTTATTGCTTGAATAAATGTGTAACTGAGTCTCAGATGATATCATTATGCAGAGAGCCCTATATCTATATGTTAATATGTGTATACATGTGTGAATGTATGCATATGTGTTTGTATGTAGGCTAGAGAGGGCCACCCCTCCTGGATTAATTTAAAGCAAAGGAATCTAGCATAAGTACACCTTTAATGTGGAATCATCCATGAATTCATCTTTTATCTTCTTTCACACAACCATTTTGGTAATAATTGTTGAGTGCTGTAGTTATTTTCTATTGTCATTCATTCTTACAGGTAATTGTGACATAATGACATTAACGATAGCTTATAAGCCAGGAAGACAAGGGTTTATTCCCGAGCTCTGACCCATAATTTCTAAATGACACTGGACAATTTACATGACTCAAGATTTTAAATTACAGAGAAGATGCTGAATTACACTAATAGAAGGAATTTCCTTGTTCAGGAGTTCCCTGTGTCAATGAAAACACAAGTTCAGCCCCTATCTGTTTCATTCATTCATAGGTTTCACGATATGCTAGAACCTGATGATTGCTTTGCTATATCTCTCCATTGTTCATCATGGAAACAGAATAACTATTTTTCATACATCACATTTTTTCGTGGTGGAGTAAATAGAATGCTGTCTGAAATTAGAAAGAATTGACTTCAAGTCATCCTTCGGAAACATGTTAAATGTGTCATTCAACTTCTTAGTGTCCCAGTTTACTGTCTTAAGATTATGAGCTATAGATAAAGTGCTCACCTGTATAGGTAGAAATAGTTTTCACACTTGGAGCTGCCTACGTGGTTGAAATCATGGGTCTGGACAAAAAAATTTTTTTTCTTGAGATAATTCCCATATATTAACCCTTTTAAATACTCGTTTATGTTTAGACCTTCATAGTCTTTAAGTAACTTATTCCTTTATTTGCCTCTAATTATAAACTTTTATGGTTGGATGAATCTGTTAGCATATTAATAGTGATTCAAATTTGATCATTAATAATGCCATTCTCTACTTGCTGCTTTGATTAGTTACTATAAAGATTATTACTTTGACCATAATTATCAGTCACTTCTATACTTCTAGTCTTTCCTTATAATTCATTATTGTGTCATGAGGTGCGCAATACTACCATGAACTAGTATAAAAGGTATCATATTAAGGATTTTTACTGTGTTTATCCTGAGTTCATCTTCATTTACAATTTACTGAGTTTTATATTAAAAGCACTTTGTATTCATACAAAGATGAATAAGATACAGTTTCAGCTCAAAAGGATGCTATAGTGTCACAGGAGAGATAAGAGATGTACCAAAAATGTACCCCCCAAAAAATCCTAGCACAATTTTTTTCTTTTTTTGTTAATTTTTATTCATTTTAACCTTTTTTTGTAATTAAAAAAAATACACCCAAATACAAAATGAGAAAAGAAAAAAAAAACTATCATGTTCACAGCATACCATAAGAGAGGATTCAATATAAAACAAGACATTTCCATTTCAAGAAAACCTATATGGGGGAGGGGGGTACGAGCTTTTAATAAAGCTTTTAATAAAGCAGGGACTTCCATGAGCTCCCCTCCACATCCCTCCAAAAACCTACAAAAAATGGCTCTGAACAAATTCTACAACTACAGAACCCGCAAAATAGCAGAGGGAAGCAGGGCTCCAGCCCAGGAGAGCTTGGATGGTTTCTAGGTAAGGTCTATCGCGCATGGAGCTGGGAGTGGAGTGGAGCAGAGCCCCTGCACGAGCTGTGCCTGCACCAACGAGACAGGGAGGCTGGCAGAACAGGCCCTAGTGTTCTGAATCAGTGTGCTGTGGCAGTTACCAGACTTCTCAACCCACAAACACTAAAAACAACATTGAAGAACTGCAGAACCCATGAAATAGCAGAGGGAAGCAGGGCTCCAGGCCAGGATAGCCTGGATGGTTGCTGGGTAAGGTCTATCTCCTGGAGCTGGGAGCAGGAGGAGCAGAGCCCAGTGTGGGCTGCACTGGGACAGCCAGACCAGAAGCCAAGCAGAGCGGGCCCTGGCGCCCTGAATCAGTGAGCAATGGCAGTTACCAGACTTCTCAAGCCACAAACACCAAAGAAAACAGAGAAAGTTAGCCGGAAAAGCTGCAGGGACAGAGTGAAGGAGTTTGCCATTTGGCAACTGCCCAGGGGCAGCGGAGGAGATGCAGCTATAGAACTACAGCTGCAGTTGCTTCCAGCCCCAGGCCCAACTGGTAGGAGGAATTAAGTGGCAGATCAGAGTAGGAGTGCAGAGCCTGCTTAAAATCTGAGTCAGGTCCGGGTTGGGGGTTCTTGGGGGAGGAGGAGCGCTGGCATGGCAGAGCTGGCTGTATAGAAATAGCTCTAAAAACAACAATGCATCCCTTCAAGCTTGGAACAAAGTACTCTATAATCTACAAGCAGTCATACCCTCACAAAAAACTCAAAGTTCAAGTAGTTGGCTGGGAACATGGCCAGGAAGCAAAAACAGACTCAGATTCAGTCTCAGACTTTGGGATCTTTCTTTGGTGACAAAGAAGACCAAAACATACAGCCAGAAGAAGTCAACAGAGTCAAAGAGGCTCTGAGAAAAACATGAATTGGTCTCAGGCCATGGAAGAGCTCAAAGAGGATTTGGAAAAGGAAGTTAGAGAAGTAGAGGAAAGGAGCCAAGATGGCAGCTGGAAAGCAGGGACTGGCGTGAGCTCCCCACCAAGTACCTCCAAAAATCTGTTAAAAATGGCTCTGAACCAATTCTAGAACTGCAGAACCCACAAAGTGGCAGAGGGAAGCAGGGCTCCAGCCCAGGACAGCCTGGATGGTCTCTGGGTAAGGTCTGTCCCGCACGGAGCTGGGAGCTGAGGGGAACGGAGCTGAGGGAGCAGAGTCCAGCATGAGTGGGGCAGACCAACAAGACCCGAAGGCAGGCGGAGCGTGCCATAGCATCCTGAATCAGTGAGCTGCAGCAGTTACCAGACCTCTCAACCCACAAACAGCAAAGACAACAGAGAAGGTTAGTGGGAAAAGCTGCGGGAACTGAGTTTGCAGTTCGGCCACCGCCCCTGGGGCAGTGGAGGTGGGGCAGCTACAAAACTACAGCTGCAGTTACTTCTGGCCCCAGGCCCACCTGGTGGGAGGAATTAAGTGACTGATCAGAGCAGGAGTGAAGAGCCTGCTGAAGATCTAAGCCCAGTCCTGGTTGGGGGTTCTTGGGGAAGGAGGAGTGCTGGTGAGGCAGCACATCCGCCCAAGCGTGGAACATAGAACTCTTTAGTCTACAAGCAGTCATAACCCACTGAAAAACTCAAGGGTCAAGGGTCAAAGGCCAACTCAAGAGTTGGCTGGGAACATGGCCAGGCAGTGA
>CM053622.1:586741767-586760558 GCA_028646595.1 Phalanger gymnotis
GATAAAAAAGGGGGGGTGATAGAAGGGAGGGCAAATGGGGGTGGAGGTAATCAAAAACAAATGCTTTTGAAAAGGGACAGGGTCAAGGGAGAAAATTCAGTAAAGGGGGATAGGTTAGGAAGAAGCAAAATATAGTTAGTCTTTTACAACATGAGTGTTGTAGAAAGGTTATACATAATGATACGCATGTGGCACATGTGGAATTGCTGGACTTCTTAGGGAGAGTGGGTGGGAAGGGAAGAGGGGAGAGAATTTGGAACTCAAAGTTTTAAAAAATAGATGTTCAAAAACAAAAACAAAAAAGTTTTTGCATGCAACTAAAAAATAAGAAACACAGGCATGGGGCATAGAAACTTATCTTGCCCTACAAGAAAGAAAGGGAAAAGGGGATGGGAGGGGAGTGGGGTGACAGAAGGGAGGGCTGACTGGGGAACAGGACAACCAGAATATATGCCATCTTGGAGTGGGTGGGAGGGTAGAAATGGGGAGAAAATTTGTAATTCAAACTCCTGTGAAAATCAATGCTGAAAACTAAATATATTAAATAATAAAAAAAGATGATGAGCTATTACATTTCAAAGAATGCATCCCTATCATCAAAATAAATGATCAATTTAGCAAATATTTATTAAAGGCCTAATGGATTTAATCCTCTGTGGTAGTGAATGAGAACATAGATAAATGCCGGAAGATAATAGAATTTAGAATTGGAGACGCCTTGCTCAGAAGGTCTAATAGGGAAAAGATAGGCAAAAGTGATTCTGAAATAAGGGAAAATAATAAAAGTGCAACAGAAATCCAGCCAAAGAGCTACAAGAAATTTGGAAAGTGAGAGGTAACATTCACCAGGAGGGTTCAGGGAAGATTTCCTTGAGGAGATGCTACTGACTGAGTTGGGACTTTATGAGATGGAGACTTAAATAGGGAAGGGGTATATATTCCAGGCAGAGGAGATTGCACAAAAGCATAGAGATGGGAGTCTGAAGCATAAAAATAGAGGATGGAGAGATAACTTGTTTGTGACACAAGAGTTTGCGAAGTTGGAGCAGTATGAATTGATTCTGGGAAGGTAGAAAGGGTTCAAATTACAGAGTGTTTTCAATGTATTACTTACATTTTGAGAAGCAATAGAGAGGCCCTGAAGGTTTTTGAGTAGAGGAGTAGCATAATCAGAGTGGTACATTAGGAAAATTATTTAGGAATCAGTGTGAAGGACGGAATAGAGAAGGGAGTAAATTAGAGGCAGGACCTAGTGGCCAGAAGGCTGGTGGGGGCTATTAAAATAATCTGGGTGAGAAGAAATCAGGCCCTAAACACAGGTGGTGTCAATGGAAATTGAGAGGAGGAGTAAGAGATATTGCTACGGCAGAAACAATATGAGTTGGTAAATATTTGGATTTATAAAATGAAGGATCATTGTCATCATCAGTGAATGGTAATTATATTTAAATACTATGAGAAGGATGTAAAACAATATGTTGCTTTGTTTGATTCTCTTGTCTAAAATCTAAGATGAATTCATTCTTGGATCAGGATAAAGGTTGTTTTTGTGATTATGTATACTAATGAAGAGTGGCATTTTATTTTCTGGTCCCTATTTATAGGTGGTATCGACATAAAAATGGACTCTACTTCTCATGAGTTACCAGTGAGGACCTTGGAGCGCATTGCCTCTCAGCTTGGATGCAGTCTCACCGATGAGAAGCTTGCTTTGTACTTGGATGAACAGGATGAGCTAAAACACTTCCGAGAAAGTTTCCATGTTCCAAAAATGAAGGATCTACCTTTAAGTGAGAAACACAATCAATGGGGAAGTTTTTATCTTCTGCATATGCTTATTATTATGCATAAATATGAGACAAATTTGTAATTTCTTCAGCATAGAGAGCACTCAGTATGGGAACACTTTCCATGGATGCAGATTACAGTCCTGTGTGACTCAGGAAATGAATTCAAGGGAGTTGTCTCAGGAACATATAGGTTAAATGACTTGCACAGGATCATATTGCTTGTAAGTGTGGCAATTTAACCCAGGTCTTCCTGACTCAAAGTCCAGCTCTCCTTCTAGTATGCCATACTTCCTTAGGGTTTAATGCAGAACCTTGGAAAAATATTAAAACACTGCATGATAGATCCATTGCAGCCAGATCTGAGAGCAGCAGGTCTCTAGTGCTGCTAACTAAATCAACCTATCAGTCTATCTAAGCCCTAAATGCTTTATGTTCAAATTCCTCTTTTGAGTAATATTCTAAAGCATAGTACTTACAAAGTGCTTATGCTGTCACTTATCTTCTTTGAACAATATAGTGACTGATTGAAAATTATAGGCAGACACAATTTCCTTTTAATGGATTTAGACTGTAATATCTTTAAGTACTTATAGCTCAAAGCAATTACTTTCAATACAACATATTTTAGCATCTTCTATTTGGTTTACTCAGTTGATGGTAGTATTGTATTTTAAGTGAATTTTATTCTGGTACCTGCAGCTTCTGTTGAGAGAGGGGATATGTGATTATATGTTTCTTCATGTGATGAGGGTGAAGGAAGTAGAGATATACTGGAGAATAAAGAAAAGATGATGTCTTGGAAATGATCTCTGAAAAAAAAATCAACATATTCTAGGAGACTAGCAGTGACATTGGTTATGGGAACATCTCCTTAAAAACAATATATAGGAAACATAAGGAGTTACTTTTCATACTTGACCTTATTCAGCTTCAAATCAAGAAAATGACTGCATAGATTTAATTGAATTCTCTGCCAGAAGTGCTGATTTCAATAGATATCATAGTGGTCATTTTCCATTTTCTCAAGATTGATGCAGATGCAAATTTGTAGGCCCTAAGTAAGAAAGAGTTTTTAGATAAGGGGTATTAATTAATCTGATAGGGTGATGAAGTTAAGTGAAATGGAAAAGCTGCCAGGAACTATTATTTCATAAAGGAAATTACTTTGCTATTTTAACTTTGCTATCCTTGGTGAGATAATTCTTAGTGCTTTGGAACTAAATTTTGTGTCATTTAGAAGTGGAAATTTATTTTTTGTTTTGTAAGCAAGTGCATTGGTTTGATAATTTCTAAGATTCTTCTAGTTCTAAAATTCAGAATTCTAGGACTACACTTCTTATTGAACTAATTGACATTGTTTATCATCTAATGAATGTAAAGCGCTTAGCACAATGCCTGGCACACAGTAAGCACTACATAAATGTTAGTTACCATTACTACTACTACTGGTGCTGCTGCTACTGCTACTACTACTACCATTACTACATGTTTAGGAACTTTTGTTTAAAATAATTAAATGTGTAAACTAGTAAGAGCTGGAAGAAAAGGAACTTTGAAATCATTAAGGATAATTAGACAAATTTTAGGTGGCAAGAGTTTTATTGAATTAGATCTTTCCTTGTCCCTGTCTCTCAGATTTCTCCCTTGAAACCTTTTGTGGAAAATGAAGACTTTCTGTCCTTCTTTAATACTGTAGAACAGAGGTGACAAGCTCACTGTTGGCCACAGGCAGCCTATGAAACTTCCCTGAGGCCAGAACCAGATTAAAATGTAATTGGGAAATGTTTTTAAAAATAAAGATAAGCAAATAAAATAAAAATATAATACAACATGGTTAATTTGTTGTCTTCTAAGTCCATATATGGCCTACTGGGATCCTTCCTATAAGAGTGTGACACCAGTGCTGGAGAAGACACTAAAGAAAGTAAAGTAATTTTGTTTTACTGTATGCTTTCATTTGTTCTTAAGTTTTTGCTGGTTTTTTTTTTTGTCAAATGTCAAAAGCAAGACATCTAGGTGTGAGACCCTGGGCAAGTCACTTAACCCTGATTGCCCCCCACCACCACCAACACACACACACACACACACACACAAACACAGATACTAGGTTTCTAAATTTTAGTCCTTTGTCTTTAAAACAAAAATTTTAAAATTATAAATAATTCACTTATTAAATAAATAATTAAATAAATTAAATAAATATTTATTTATTTTATTAATTAAATAATATTTATTATAAAATAAATAATTAAATAAATAAATAAATAAATAAATAAAATTAAATAAATAATTCACTTATTAAAGCACTGTTTGGATAATCTATATTTTAAATCCATTTCACCTACTGTAATTTTATGATAAAATTAGATTATGCCTAATGTATCACCTTTTTCCTAAACTGACAAAATGTGTTTAGAAACTTAAAAAAAACCTAAAAAGTATTGCATATATTTTAATTTTCCTTGAAATCTATTGTGATTTTTTTTGAAGGGAAAGGTAGAAAGGAAGTACAAGCAATTAAAAGCATTATTTTTATCACCATTACAAAATTTCCAGAAACTTATCATCTATATTTACACATTTGTTTTCTCACAAACTGCTTTGTTGATTACAATCTCAACATACTATCCAAGAAAAAGCTATACAGAAAGGAGTTTTAAGATCATTGCTTCTTTCTATCTTTGATTAAGACACTAGAAAAATCTTTTTTCATATAAAAACATATTCTTAGCTTCTAGTCATCCCTTCTGAGGAAGGAGTAAGTCAGGTAAGCGATGAGGTTAAGGAGAAAAGTCAGAATGGATCTGTCCGAGAGATGCTACACAACCCTATTTCTCTAACACGGACCTCTTTTCTGAGAAGGCCACCACCAAGCTTTCCACCTCTACTCCAATTCAGTACAGGCAAGACTAAGGTTGTTATCTTTTCCTCTAAATCTGCATCCTCTTCTAACTTAGACCACTTTGTAGTCTCTCATGTTTGAAATTTCAGAGTTCTATCTTTTCTCCTCCCCTGTTCTTCATCTTTCATATTGAAACCTTTTATTAAGTCCTGTCAATTCTGTCACTTGTCTTTGTCTTCTCATCTTTCTTTCCACTGTCTCCCCCATCACACACACACACACACACACACACACACACACACACACACAAACACACACACCCTAGTACAGATAGCCATTATTACATACCTGGGTTACTATAGTAGCACCTATACTTTTTTCCCAACTTAATCTATCATTCATATGCCTGATTGTCTTTATGCATAGATATGGCCATTTATTTAGCTGTTAAGCAATTATTAAGCACCATGATGTACCAGGCACTGTGCCAGGTGCTAAGGCTAGGGAAGAGGATAGGGATGAGATCTGTGCTTTACTTGATATGGGGAACACTCACATGAGGAAATTCCCTTAACCAATGCAGGTTGGCCCCTCATCTATAACTTAGAGAGAGCATTGATTGGTTAAATGATCTACATAATCACATAGCTGGTATGAATCAAATGCAGCACTGGAAGCTAGTTCTCTATCCATTATTCCACACTGCCTCTTGATGCAAGAAATAAACAGGCGAAAAGAAAACTGTACCTGACTGCTAGGAGCTTACATTATACTTAGAAGAAGTAACATATACAAAGGCAAGTCAGTCAACTACTATTTTTAAGTGCTTACTGTGTGCCAGATACTGTGTTGAATAGTAGGTATACGACAATAACAACAACAAAAACATCCCCTGATCTCAAGGAGCTTACAGTCTAATGGGGGAGACAAAATGCAAAAAAAAAAAACTATGTTTAAACACAACATATACAGGATAAATTGAAGATCATCAACAGAGAGAAGGCACTGGCCTTAGGAAATATGAGGAAAGTCTTCTTATGAATGTTGGGACTTTAGCTAGGACTTGAACGAAACCAGGAGGAGGGAGGGAGTTCCAGGCATGGGGGACAGCCTGTGAAATGCTTGGAGCTGGATGATGGAGTGTTGTATCTGAGTGAAAAAAAAGGAAGCCAGTGTCACTGGATACCAGAGTACCTTGGGATGATACAAGATGTAACAAGACTTGAAAGCTAGGAAGGGGTCAACTTATGAAGTTTTTTTATTAGTCAAGTAAATACAAAATAGTTTTGTGGGAATCCCACTGAGAACCAAGGGAATCAAGAAAGGCCTCTTTTTTTTGGAGGTAGCACTTGAGCTGAATGAACCTTGAAGAATACTAGGGAGATTTTAAGAAAACAGAGGTAAGGAGAGAGGGCATTCCAGTTAATCAATAAATAAGGGTTTATTAATTGCCTGCTCTATCCCAGGCACTGTTAGGCACTAAACATACAATGATAAAAATGAAATGTTCCCTACCCTCAAAAAGCGCTTTCATTCTGTAGACAAGGAGACAACATGTGCATGTGTAAGTACATACAAAATCAAAACAAGGTCATTTTTTTTTGGTTGGGAGTTGAGGCACTAACAGCTGGAGGCAATCAGAAAAAGCTCTATGTAGGAAGTAGTGCTTGATCTGAGAATATGAGTGGAGTGGAATATGAGAGAATAGGAGTGGAGATGAGAAGAGAATACTTTCTAGGCACTGGGGATAACCAGTGCAAAGACCCAGAGACTGGTTTAAGGAACAGCAAGGTCAGTTTGGCTGAACTTTAATAAGTGTGTGAAGAGGAATGGGCTGAAAAGGTATGTTAGAGCCAGATCATAAAGCTCTTTAAGTACTAAACAGAGGAATTTGTATTTGGTCCTAAAGGAAATTTGGCATAACTGAAGCTTTTTGGTCAGAGGAGTGACATGACCATACCCATGTTTTAGAAGTAACTTGCTCAATAGTCACAAAGCCAGTATGTGTCAGAACGAGACTTGAACCTACATCTTTCTTGCTTTAAGGATTTTCTCTTTCCACTACATTACATAATGTCTCAATGTCAGGGATACACAAGACAAAAATAAAACTGTTCCTGCTCTACTTAGCAGCTACGTAGAGGATAAATTAAAGAAAGAACAGAATTAAGATAAAGATATTAATTAGGAGGCCATTATAATAGCCCTAATGGGAGTTATGATGAGTATATGGGGTGTTAGTTCTGTGAGACTGTATTGGTAATTAAGGTGGGACTTTCTTACTGTTTTAGAATGCTAAATTAAGTGACTTTGATTGAGTGTTACTAGGTGCAAAACCCCAGGCTAGTGAGCAAACTAGTTCGCTAGTTTGAGAGAGGCAGGAAGCCCTCAGGGCCCTAAGAAGAGTTGCTAAGACCAGAGCCCATAGGAGGTGCCTAAGTTCTGGTCACTCAGATGACATTTGATGATGGTTAAACACTGTATAAAAAGAGATAACAGAGTTGTTTGCTTGAGCCTCTCACTCCTGGAGGAGTGTTGATATGGAGACTCTGGGTAGCCTCTCTAAGAGCCTCCCGACTCGTCAACTCAGATGTTGATGCTTTTCTGGCAACTATGAATTGTGACTTGGTCTGTTTATATTGTGTATATTTGTAATTTGTTTGTACTTGCTCTGAAGTTCAGGTTGCTGGGCTTTTCCTTCTGAACTAATAGAGTTTATATGTATATGTTGGATTACTTTAGTAAGATTGTTAACCCCTTAATGTTACTTTCCTTAGTAAAGCACATCAAAAGAACCTGTTCTAGCAGCATTCTTGTTGTTGGGCTTGTGCTGGTCTTTCACCCCCACAACAGCTGCTAGCCGAATTGTTGTTATAGAGACAGGGGAAGGGAAAATAAAATAGAATCATCAAGACTTGACAAATGTGGCAATGTGAGGTGAGGGAAATCAAGGTATCATACCATTCCCCATTAGCTATCATCTTTCCTCACCTTCTTGGCTAAACTCATTGAGAAAGCCATTTTATATAAGGTGCCTCCACTTCCTATCCTATCACTTATTTCTAAATCCTCTGCACTCTGGCTTCTAACTGCATAATTCAACTGAAACTGCTTTCTTCAAAGTTACCAATTGCCAAATCTAATAGCATTTCTCAAACCTCATCCTCCTTGACCTCTCCATAGCCTTTGATAGTGTCAATCACCTTCTTCTGGACACAATTCTCCACTGAGTTTTCTTGACTGGTATTTCCTGATTCCCTTCCTACCTGTCTATTTCTTTCCTGTCTCCTTTTCTGGATCATAATCTATGATTCTATGTCATATCTATTAACAATGAATGTCCTCCAAAGCTCTGTTCTTGGCCCTTTTCTCTTTTCCCTCTGTGTCAGGGGTTCTTAACCTTGGGTCCATGAAGTTTAAAAAATGTTTGATAATTGAATTTCACTATAATTCATTTATTTTGTAATCATGTGTGCTTTATTTTATGCATTTAAAGATACTGTTCTAAGAAGGGGTCCATAGGTTTCAGCAAAATGCCAGAGGGATTCATGATACACAAAAAGGTTAATAAGAACACCTGTTTTATGATATGTCATATGATGATCTTATCAGATCCTGGGGTTCAGTTATTATCTCTGTGTAGATGATTCCCAGATCTATATATGTAGAGGCAGCTGGTGGTACAGTAGATAGCACACTGGACCTGGAGTCAGGAAGACCTCAGTTCAAATACAGCCTCAGACATTTACTCGTTATGTGACCCTGGCCAAGTCACTTACACTCTGTTTGCCTCAACTGTAAAATGGAGATAATGACTTCATCTATCTTGCAGGATTGTTGTTGGGATCAAATAAGAGAATATTTGTGAAGTGTTTGGCACTAGTAGGCTCTGTATAAATGCTTATTCCCTTGTCCTTCCGTCCCTCGTCTCCTTACTTAGCTCCATTTCCAGTCATAAACTTCCTTTTGATTATCACGAATTGGATATCCTGGAAGCATCTCAAACTGAAGATTTCCAAAATAGAATTCACTATCTTTTCCCACAAACCTCTTCTTCCCAACTTTCCTACTCACTTGACGTTGAAGGTATAACCATCCTCCCAGTTATTTGTTTGTTTGTTTTTTGAGGGAGGAAGGCAGGACAGTTGGGATTAAATGACTTGCCCATCTAGTAAGTGTGTCAAGTGTCTAAGGCCACATTTGAACTCAGGTCCTCCTGACTCCAGGGCCGGTGCTCTACTCACTGTGCCACCTAGCTGCCCCCTCCCAGTTATTAAAGTTTACAGCCTCAGTGTCATCCTTAACTCTTCACTTGAACTCTTACTACATATTCAATCTGTTAACAAATTTTGTCCTTTTTACCCTTACAACATCACTACTGTACATCCCCTTCTCTCTGCTCACATAGGCACCACCCTATTGGAGGCTTTCATCATGTCTTGCCTGAACTATCACAATAGGTTTCTAATTACTCTTCTTGTCTTAAGTCTCTCCCCACTCTTTTGGGGAGGGGTGTCACTTAAATCCCTCCACAACCTCGCCTCTTTCTGTAATTTACAATTTTCTTATACTTCACTCCCTTTCATATATTATGTAATCAGCTTGTACTGGGTTAGTTGCTGTTCCTCATACACAACACTCTATTTCCTGAGTAGATGCCTTTATACTGGCCACTCCCCTTCCTGAAATGTTCTCCCTTCTTAGCTCTTCCTCCTAGCTTCTTTGTCTCCTTTTTTAAAAAAAATATTATTATTATTTCACTAATTTTTTCCTAATTACATGTAAAAACTTTTAACAATTTTTTTTTAATTTTGAGTGCTGAATTCTCCCCTTCCCTCCCACTGCTCCTTACTTGAGAAGACAAGCAATTTGATTTCAATTATACATGTAACTTCACACAAAATGTATTTCCATTTTAGCCATGTTACAAAAGAAAATACAAACAAAATTTTTTAAAAAGTAAAGAAAGTTTTTAAAAAATTATGCTTCAAACAACATTTGGAGTTCATCTGTTTTCTCTGGAGGGAGATAGCAATTTTCATCTTGGGGCCTTTGAAATTATCTTAGATTATTTTCTCTTTCATAATTGCTCATCTTTACAATATTATTGTTATTGTGTACAGTGTTCTCCTGGTTTTGCTCATTTCATTTTACATGAATTCATACAAACCTTCCCAGATTTTTCTGAAACCATCCTGCTTGTCATTTCTTATAGCACAATAGTATCACATTGCAAGCATATACCACAATTTATTCAGCCATTCCTAGATTGATGGGCATCTCTACCCCCCACCCCTAATTTCCAATTCTTTGCCACCACAAAAAGAGCTGCTATATTTTTTTTTTTGTATGAAAAGATCCTTTTCCCTTTTTTTGATCTCTTTGGAATACAAACCTAGTTGCAGTATTGCTGGGTTAAAGGGTATGTACAGTTTTATAGGCTTTTGGGCATAGTTCCAAATTGTTCTCCAGAATGAACAGATTAGTTCACAACTCCACCAACAATGCTTTGGTGTCACAATTTTTCCATATCCCCTCTAGAATTTGTCACTTTACCTTTCTGTCATGTTAGCCAATCTGACAGGTATAAAGTGGTATTTAAGAGTTCTTTTAATTTTGATTTCTCTAATCACTAGTGATTTAAAGCATTTTATGTGATTATTTATTCTTTTGACTTCTTATTCTACTTGCTCAATTTGAGAAATGAGGCCTTTATCAGAGAAACTTGTATTTTCCCCCAGTTTCCTATTTTCCTTCTAATTTTAACTACATTAGTTTTATTTGTACAAAAGCTTTTTAATTTCATGTAATCAAAATTATCTATTTTACTTCTTATAGTCCTTTCTTTCTCTTGTTTGGACATAAACTCTTCCCTTACCCATACATCTGACAGGTACATTTTCCATACTCCCCTAATTTGCTAATGTTATGACACTTTTTCCTGGCTTCTTTCAAGACTCAGCTCAGATGCAGCCTTCTGGAGAAGGTCTTTCCTAATCTTTCTCTAATTCCTTTTGAATTTCAAATTCAGTCACTTTTTAACCATAATTGCAAAATAGTTGGATTAATTTAAAGCTTCACAATAGTATATTAAAGTATCAGTATACAAAACCCCAGCTATTATTGACTATTCACATTTTTTGTTATCTTTTCTAATTTTTAAGCATGATGCAAACCACTGGGTTTGCTTTGATTTACATTTATGATTTGGAACAATTTTTAAATTTATTTAATAACAATTAAATATTATAATATAATAATAATTATATTATAATAATTAATATTAATAAATTATTATAATTAATTATATAATAAATAATAAAATATAATAATAATAAAATAATAAATAATAAATTATATAATAAATTATTATAATTAATTAATTAATAATTATTATTAATAATATTAATAAATAATTATATTATAATAATTAATTAAATTTATTTAATAATAATAAAATTTATTTAAATTTATTTAACATTCTTTTTTTGAGAACAATGTATTCATATCCTCTGACTTCTTAACCACTTGAAAATGTTTCTTGGCATTAATTATTTTTTTCCATTTTATTTATTTTTTTAATTAACTAGGATTTATTTTCTTTCTCATCCACTCTCCTATTGAAAAGAAAAACAAAACCCTTGTAACAAATATGCATAGTCAAGCAAAACAAATTCCAATACTATTGATGTCCAAAAATATGTTTTATTCTTCATCTTGAATCCATCACCTCCTTTAGGACATAGAACATAGGTAGCATAGAACATCTATTCTCTGGCATAGAGGTGTCAAACTGCAGGCTTCAGGAGCTCTAGGATAATGTCCCTGAGGCCAGAAGCATATTAAAATATAATTGGGAAATATTTAACAAAATAAATAAAATAAAAGTACAGTGCAGCATAGATAATGTTAATTTGTGATTTTCTAAGTCAATATGTAGCCTGTGGTAATCTACTTCTTTTTGAGTTTGACTCCACTGCTTTAAAATCATGTTTGGTATTTACATTAATCAGAGATCTTGTCTTTCAAAGTTCTTTGTCATTGTACTGTTGTTGTTATTATATGAGTTGTTCTGCTTCTGCTCGCTTCATTCTGTATCGGCTTACACAACTATTGCTAGGTTCCCCAGAACCCATCACTTGTGTATCATTTCTTACAGAATGATAGTTTTCCATTATATTTATATGGCATAATTTGTTCAGCCATTCTCCAGTCTTATATATTTTATTAATTCCCTGTATATTTTGGATATCTTTTCTCAGAGATATATGATGCAATGACATTTTTTCCATGGGCAGATTCACTTATTCTAGTTATATTGATTAGGTTTTAACAAAAGCTTTTCAATTTTTATTTATTTTGATATTTTTCTTGCTAATGGGGAAAAAGAAGACAATACAAGCATACACTAAGAAACACAATGTCATAAGGAATCATAGAGAGGATCAAATAAGAGGAGGGCCTGGGAATGATTTTTTGATAAATTTTGATCATCCTAAAATAAGAAAGGAAAGGGATGAGAGAAAGGACACATTAGTGGAAAAAAGGGAGGCATGGTGGGGGGGGGGCTTATCTTGTAATCAAAGGCGCAAATAGAATCCTATATAAACAAGAAAGGTGAGGGGAGTGGGCATCACTTAATCATTGCTTTCATCTGAACTTGTCATAGGAGGGTAGAACATGCACAAATACACACACACATAAACAAATGCAGAGAAAATGTTTATTGTAGAAATATATTCAATTTGAGAGTGGAGGCAAAATTTCAGAGTAAAGGCAGGGACTCTCCTGAATTCTCCCCCACACCCCTCCAAATACCTTTAAAATGATTCTAAACAAATTATAGAGTAGCAGAACCTACAAAAAGATGGAGTGAAACAAATTTCCAACCCAAGACAACTTGGAAGCTTAGCAGGAAACGTCTGTTGCAACAGGTTGAGAGAGCAACGCCATCCAGCACAGGCCATGCCAATGCAGACCAGGCCCCAGCAAAACTGGAGTAAGCCTTGGGGCATCAGAATCACTGGCATCAGTGGCTGTTTCCAGACCTCTCAGCCCAGAGATCACAAAGACAACTTAGAAGGTCAGCAGGAAAGGTCTGTTATACCTGGGTGAGAGTGGAGTGCAGTCCAGCTCAGGCATGGCCCCAGCAAACTAGGAGCAGGCCTTACGAGTGACCAAATCAGCAGCAGTGGCTGCTTCAGGAGTTCTCAGCCCACAGAGGATAAGGAGGTTGAACAGGGATTTTTTTTTTGGTAGCATTGAGGCAGGTTTCTATTGCTTTCCCTTCCTCAGATCCAGGTCGCAGTCCTGGGTAGCAATCCTACAGTGAGGAGGATCACGAGCTAGCAGAGCTTGCAGCCCCAGTGGAGTGGCGGACCATCCTCACAATTCCAGGACAGAAAATAATGCTTGTGGTCACTCACAGACTAGAGCCTCGAGGGGAATAAACACTTCTCCTTAGATTGTACCACCTTGGAAGAACTGAAAACTTATAAGTCCCTAGAAGTATCTCTGAAAACATATGCATAAAACCCCTGAAACTTGGGACAGTGCATGCTCCACCCTGGAAGCAGAGCCATACTTCAACAAAGAGTTAAAAGTCAAATAATAGGCTGGGAAAATGAACAAACAACAGAAAAAATTCTAACTATAGAAAGTTACTGTGGTGACAAGAAAGTTAAAAACACAAACTCAGAAGAAAACAACAAAATCAAAGCTCCTACATCCACAGCCTCCAAGAAAAATATATATTGGTCTCAGGCCATAGAAGAGCTCAAAAAGCATCTTGAAAATCAAGAAGAGGGGTAGATGAAAAATTGGGAAGAGAAATAAGAGTGATACAAGAAAATCATGAAAAATGAGTCACCAGATTGTTAGAGGAGACACAAAAAAATACTAAAGAAAATAGCACCTTAGAAACAGATTAGGTCAAATGGCAAAAGAGGTCCAAAAAGCCAATGAGGAGAAGAATGCCTTAAAAAGCAGAATTGTAATTAAGGGGCAGCTAGGTGGCACAGTGAGTAGAGCACAGTGAGAAGAGTCAGGAGGACCTGAGTTCAAATCCAGCCTCAGACACTTGACACATTTACCAGCTGTGGAACCTTGGGCAAGTCACTTAACCCCAATTGCCCTGCCTTCCCCCCTCCAAAAAAAAATAAATCAAAAAGCAGAATTGTGCAAATGGAAAAGGAGGTCTAAAAGCTTACTGAAGAAAATAATTCCTTAAAAATTATAACAGAGGGGCAGCTAGGTGGCGCAGTGAGTAGAGCACTGGCCCTGAAGTTAGGAGGATGTGAATTCAAATCTAGCCTCAGACACTTGACACACTTACTAGCTGTGTGACCTTGGGCAAGGCACTTAACCCCAATTGTCCTGCCTTTCCCTCTGCAAAAAAAAAAATAATAAGAATAGAACAAATGGAAGCTAATGACTTTATGAGAAATCAAGAACAATAAAACAAAATCAAAAGAATGAAAAAAATAGAAGACAATGTTAAATATCTCATTGGAAAAACAACTGACATGGAAAATAGATCAGCAAAGATGATTTAAAAATTACTGGATCCCCTGAAAGCCATGATCAAAAAAAAAAAAGAGCCTAGACATCATCTATCAAGAAATTATCAAGGAAAACTGTCCTGATATTCTAGAACCAAAATCTAAAATAGAAATTGAAAGAATCCACTGATCACCTCCTGAAAGAGATCCTCAAATGAAATCTGCTAGGAATATTATAGTCAAATTCCAGAGTTCCCAGATCAAGCAAAAAATATTGCAAGCATCCAGAAAAAAAGCAATTTAAGTATGATAGAGCCACACTCAGGATAACATAAAATTTAGCAGCTTCTACATTAATGGATAAGAGGGCTTGAAATATGATATTCTGGAGGGCAAAGGAGCTAAGATCACAACCAAGAATAACCTGAGTTATTCAAAACTGAGTATAATCTTTCAGCAGAAAAATGAATATTCAATGAGACAGAGAACTTTCAAGCATTCTTGATGAAAAGACCAGAGCTGAATCTAAAATATGACTTTCAAATACAAGATTCAAGAGAAGCATGAAAAGCTAAACAGGAAAGGGAAATCATAAGGGACTTTAAAAAGTTGAACTGTTCACATTCCTATATGGAAAGATTATATTTGTAACTCATAAGACCTTTCTTATTATTAGAGTAGTTAGAAGGAATATATACAGACAGAGGGCATAGTCATGAGTTGAATATGAAGCAATGATATCTAAAAAATAAAATTAATGGGTGAGAGGAATGTACTAGAGAAAGAGAAAGGGAGAGGTAAACTGGGGTAAATTATGTCACATAAAAGAGGCAAGAAAAAAATTTTAAAGTGGAGGGGAAGAGGAGGAAGGTGAGGGAGAGGGAGCGAACCTTACTCTCATCAGAATTGTCTTGAAGAGGGAATAACATACACACTTAATAGGGAATAGAAATCTATCTTACCCTGGAGGAAAGTAGGAGGGGAAGAAGATAAGATAAGGCAGGCCAGGGTAGTGATAGAAGGGAGGACAGATTGGGGGAGTGGGTAGTCAGAAAGAAAACACTTTTGAGAAGGGATAAGGTAAAAAGGGAGAGAATAGACTAAATGGGGGCAGATAGAATGGAGGGAAGTACAGTTAGCAATGGTAGCTATGAGAAAAATTTTGAATCAAGTTTCTCTGATAAAGGCCTCATTTCTCGAAGATATAGAGAACTTATAAATTTATAATTTATAAAAGTAAGAGCTATTCCCCAATTGATAAATGATCAAAAGCTATGATTAGTTTTCAGATGAAGTAATCAAAGCTATCTTCAGCCAGATGAAAAAATACTCTAACTCACTATTGATTGGAGAAATGCAAATTTAAAACATTCTGAGGGACTACTACACACCTATTAGACTGGCTAATAGGACAGAAAAGATAAATGACAAATCTTTGAGGGAATGGGAAAAAATGAGACATTAATGCACTCTTGGTGAGCAATTTGGATATGCCAAAGGGCTATAAAACCATGCATACCCTTTGACCTAGCAATGCCACTTCTAGGTCTGTATCCCAAAAGAGATAAAAAACAAAAAGGAAAAGGACCTATATGTACAAAAATATTTATAGCAACTCTTTTCTTGGGGAGAGCAAGGAGAAACTGAGGGGATACACATCAATAGGGAAGTGGCTGAACAAGTTGTGGTATGTGATTATGATGGAATACTATTGTACTATAGGAAATGATGAATAATATGATCTCAGAAAAACCTGGAAAGACTTTTATGGGATAATGCAAATTGAAATGTACTGTGACAAAGTAACAGCAGTATTATAAGATGATCAGCTGTGAATGACAACTATTCTAAGCAATACAATGATCCAAGACAACTCTGAAGGATTTAAGATGAAAAATTCTATCCATCCCCAGAGAAAGAACTGACAGTATCTGAATACAGATTGAAGCACACTTCATGTATCTATCTATCTATCTATCTATCTAGCTAGCTATCTATCTATCTATCTATCTATCTATCTATCTATCTTTCTATCTATATACACACACACTCATACACACATGAATATGTATGTATATATGTATGTATGTGTATATGTGTATATATCTGCATACACATTATATGTGTATATATGCTTATGTGTACGTGTGAGAATATGTATATGTATATATACATATATACATAAATATATATATATTTTTTCAAGTCAACAGGAAAACAGAAACCCAGGAGAGGGGAAAGGAGGGAAATAAAAAGGGAGGCAGATATAGGGAGGGATTAGTCTTAAGCAAAATGAACTCGAATTTCAGAGAGGGGAAGTGGCAGGGGTCATGAAGAGGTATAGAAAAGAAATTTTAAAAAATTGTGATTGATATCTGAGAGAGGGGGAAAGAAGAAAGGTAGGGGAGTAGACACCATTTGCATTATCCAAAAAGTATTAGTGCTACACACACTCCTGCTCTACAACCCTCTTCTATGTGAAGAGGGAGGAGAGAGCAAAGTGGAACAGTGAAAAGAAATGCATATTAATTATAACTGTAAATGTCAATGCTATGAAGTCTCCTATAAAAAGAAGTTATCAGAATGAATTACAAAGTAGAATCATATAATAGTTTGGTTATAAGAAACAAACCTGAAATATAAAGATTCACAAAGAATTAAAATAAGAAATTAGAACAAAATATATTATGATCCAGATGATTTTTTTTGGACGTTAGGGAAGAGGCAATCAGGATTAAGTAACTTGCTCAGAGTCACACATCCAGTAAGTGTCTAGGGCCGGATTTGAACTCAGATTCCTCTGACTCCAAGGCTGATGCTATACCCACTGTATCAGGTAGCTGCCCCTCCAGGTGATTTTTTTTTTAATTGTGCTGCAATCATGATCTCAAAGCTCCACTTCATTACACATATTAGTCATTTCCAAATATTATGAACATGCCATCATGATGTCATTGATGAAGTTGCTAAATAGCACATGACTAAGCATCTCTAGGGTACTTTGGATATCCAACCTAAATCTCTGGGGTACCCCACTGAAGACTTCCCATCATAGTATCAATGAATCACTAAAAAAACTGCTCTTTGAATTTGAACATCCAACTACTGTTCAGTCTAACTGATTATATTCTCATCAAATCCATATCTGTCCATCTTCTCCCCAAAGGAAGGATGAGATAAGTAAACTACTTTCATAATATTTGGAAATGACTCAAAATTCATTGGATGACAGTCAGGATCCAAAAGGATCTAATGAAGTTAAATCTAATGAAGTGGAGCTCTGAAATTTGAATATAAAAGTCAACTTTATAAGAGACTGGGAAGGCATAGTCGCAGAGGAGTTATTCTTTAAAAAAAAGACATAGGGGTCAGTGCATTAAAAGCTCAATATTAGTTAGCAGAATGATGTGACTGACAAAAAATCTAATGCAGTCTTGGGCTGGATTGAGATTCATAGGTTCTAGGTATAGGGAAGTGTTGGTTCCACTGTACTCCACACTTTTCATTTCTCATCTATAGCACTGCATCAGTTCTGTGTGCCATGGCTTACCACAGATATTGCTTAGCTGGAGAAAGACCAGAGGACGGCAGCCTTAAAGGTGGAGAGCCTTGAACCTATGTCTTATGAGAATTAGTTGAAATAATTGAGCATGTTTAACCTGGAGACTGGAAGACAGAAGGAAGTCATGATAGCTTTTTTCAAGTATTTGAAGGGATGTCATGTGGAGATGGTATTAGATTTTTTTTCTGTTTGGCCCAGAGGACAGAACCAGAATCAATGGATAGAAGTTGCAAGAAAACAAAACAAATTTAGGCTTCGTACCTGGCAAAAACTTCTGAACAATTAGGGCTGCTTTGAACAGTGGTGGCTTCCCCCTGTAGTCTTTAAATAAGAGTCTGGATTGCCACTTTTCATGTAAGGGTTGAACAAGATAGCCTCTGAGCTCTGGCTCTAACCTAAGAATGGCTGAAGCAAAACAGAGCAGGCCAGGAGCAGATGTATTGGGGATTAAACAGAAGTTTAATTAATTTCAGAGTGAGGAAGATGCTTGCAAGCAGAAATCACCCTCCACCCCCCACCCCACCCCACCTGTTGCAAAAGATACATAAAAAGTGCAAGTGGGCTGGACAACAATACAATCATCCTTAGCAATTCCCATGGCAGGCTCATTCATGGACAATATAGTCATTGCTCAGTCTTGTGGAAACAGTTCTTTTTTTTCTTTCTTTTTTTTTATTTTAATTTATTTTTAATATGTTTAGTTTTCAGCATTGATTTTCACATGCATTTGAATTACAGATTTTCTCCCCATTTCCACCCCCCCACTCCAAGATGGTGTACACTCTGGTTGCCCTGTTCCCCAGTCTGCCCTCCTCTCCATCCCGCCATTTCCCTCCCATTCCCCTTTCCCTTACTTTCTTGTAAATATCTATAAATCTCTATGCCCCATTGCCTGTGCATCTTATTTTCTAGTTGCATGAAAAAAAAACTTTTTTACTTTTGAACATCTATTTTTTTAAAACCTTGAGTTCCAAATTCTCTCCCCTCTTCCCTTCCCATCCACCCTCCCTAAGAAGTCAAGCAATTCAACATGAGCCACATGCGTATCGTTATGTATAACCCTTCCACAATACTCATGTTGTGGAAGACTAACTATA
>CM053622.1:586761058-586798204 GCA_028646595.1 Phalanger gymnotis
TTTGTCACCAAAGAAGGACTCCAGAGTCTGAGACTGAATCTGGGTGTGTTTTCGCCTTCTGGCCATGTTCCCAGACAACTTACTTAACCCTTGAGTTTTTCAAGGGGGTGTGACTAAAGAGTTCTATGTTCCACGCTTGGGCGGATGCACTGCCTCATTGAGCCCTGTGCTTATTCAGTGGGGTACAGAACCAGAATTAATATGATGAGAACAAGAGTGCAGTACCTAGCTCAGCTCACTTGGCTATTAAAAGAAACAACCATTGTGAGCATGTGAAGAGATGTGATGGATGGTTTTAGGATAAATCCCTCAATGAACGCCTGGTGCTGTTCAAAGCAATATACCTTGCCAGATGATGAAGTCATCCAGAAAGCAAAAGATTGTTTTATGTCAAGCTCAGGGCACAGCCTACTTTCTGGGCCTCAGCTCTGGGAAATGGGGTGTCTCCAAATATTTTAACACCTCCAACTCTCAGATTCTATGACTCTTTAATGTGTTTCTATTAGAAATAAGCCCTATGTTTGGCTAGGGAGGGTAGATGGTAACCTATTTTCTTCTTGTCAAAAGATTGATTGATCACACATCTCTTGGGGTCCCCAGCTCATCCCATTTTAACTTGGTAACTCATTGGGCTACGTGATGGTTCCCTCATCTGCTATATATAAGGCACTGTGCTTGATTCTATGGAAGTATGAGAAATATAGTCCCTGTCCACAAAACCTTACATTCTGCAAGACTGAAAGGATTATTAAGGAATGAATCTATACTGAAATAAAATAAGAAGACCTGCAATACAGGGAAACAAGTACTATTTTACTTTTGTTATTGTTCCAGAACATAGTACATACTTAATAAGTATGTGATTGATTGACTGATGAAAAATAAAAAGAATAGAAATATAAGAGTCTGGAGATAGGGTCCACATAGTTTGCAATGGTCAAATATGGCTTTACAGAGAACGAAGTTTTTAAATTGACCCTTAAAGGACGAGTAAGATCTTTTACTTAATATAGTTCCATCATGATCATTTTGTTCACTACAATCATATCATATTATGTTAACTACATTCTTAGGTATGCAAAGGATTATATCAAAACTTCAGATCTGGTACTTCCTTTACTTAAAAATAGGAAGGAAAGACTTAGGAAACATGCTCTTGGCTTGTACAGAATGGGTAATTAAATCTAGAATCCTTTTTCTTTCATTGAAATCTCTTTTGAATATGAAATTATATACAAATGTAAGACAATGGAAATAGCATAATTTAAAGCAGAATATGATCTTTAGGAGAAAATAGGATGGTAGGGTAGTTAATAGACATATTGTTTCAGTAGTCTTGCAGATTGCTTTGGATGGGGCTGAAATGCACAAGAGATACTTGGCTCTCAATAGGCCAAATATTTTTGTTGAGTTGGGATTTGAGACATAGTAGACAAATTAACAGGTCTAAATTCAAAATAAAAGGCCGGATTTTCTCTTCTCAATGAGATGATTATTTATTCCACCAGATAACAAAGAACTGTTAATGGTTACAATTTAGGAGTGTGAATAATATTTATACTTCTCGCTGGATCACGTTAAAAAGAATACAGATGAAAAAGAGGCAAAGTATCTATAAAAGCAATTAGATTTAAATGTATGTCTATAAGTTATGCTTTACAAAAACTCTTCAGAGGTTTAATTAAGAAGTTGTAGAAGTTGGCTTTATTTCTGATAAATATACTACTATTTGGGCTCAATGAAGTAGGAGTACCTAGTCATAGTCATACCTATTTCTATACAAATCAGAGAGAAAATTTATGAGAGCAAAATCATAATTTTTTTTTGCTCATTCCTAGCTTTCTTTTTTAAATTTTTTGAAAATTTTATTTATTTTATTTTAAATTTATGGAATAAAACAAGCATTTCCACAATGTAGTATAATTTTTAAAAAGATGATTATACATGAAACTGCAACTCTATTATGTACTACTTTCTACTCTTTTAAATTAAAAGTTATCATGTAAATATCTTCTTACTTTTTTTCTTCCCTCCCCCTAAAGATGACTACCATTAGACACAAATATGTGTATGTATGTATGTAAAATCATTCTATACATACTTCTCTTTACCAATTCTTTTTCTGTATGCAGATAGTGTCTTCCTTCCTGTGTCCTTTGTAGTTAATTTGGGTGCCATATGATGATTTTATTTATCTGAGATATCCAATGGTTGTAGCATGGGGTGAGGAGCTGATATACTTGGTTGGCTTTAAATCTGATAGTATATCTCTCATTTTCTCAAGTTATTCTGGCCTCTTCATTGTCCATACCAGTTTTCAAAATTTATATAGTAATTTTCCCATATTTCTAATTTCCCTATCTTCCTTCTTCTGCAGATAGAAATCATAGTAGATAGAATGCTGGGCCTTAGAGTCAGAAAATCTGATTTCAAATTTGGCTTCAGCCTCTTACTAGCAGTGTGACTGTGGGCAAATCTTTTAACCTATTTACCTCAAGGTCTCCTTAACTGTAAAATGGGGGTGATAATAACAGCATTTACCTTCCAGGGTTATTGGAAGGGTGAAATGAAATAATTGTCAAGTGATTAGTATAGTGTTCAGCACATAGTAGGTGCTTAATAAATCCTTCTAAGGCAGTTAGGTGGCACAGTGCTAGACCTGGAGTTAGGAAGATTTTATCTTCCCTGAGTTCACTTCTGGCCCAAGACACTTACTAGCTGTGCAACTCTGGTCAAGTTATTTAACCCTATTTGCCTGTTTCCTCTTTTCATCATCTATAAAATGAGCTGGAGTAGGGAATGGTAAGGTACTCCAGTGTCTTTGCCAAGAAAAACCTAAATGGGTCACAAAGAATTGGACACAACTGAAGCAACTGAACAACAACAATAAATCCTTCCTTTCCCACTCAGATCCCTCTCTTATCTTTCTCTTTCTTACATACGTGTTAGATTTTAAGCTTTTTGTGGGAAAGCACTAATTTTTAAATCTTTGCACCCTAGGGACCTAGCACTGTCAGCTAATAAACATTTATTAATTGCCTACTACTTGCCAAACACTGTGCAAAGCACCTGAAATACAAATCAAGACCTTAGCTTAAAAAGCCAAAGGTCTCCTGCTGTATCTGGGGGGTCATTTCCAATCGCCCTGACATGTCTTGCCACTAGACTCACGTGACCCTGGAGGAGAATGAGGCTGATGACTTTGCACTGCCCAGCCTTGCTTAAATCTAATTTACTTTCAAGTGAAGACATCACCCTCCTGATATCATTGGTCCTCTTTTAGAACCAAGGACAAACAACAATCTGTGAATAGTAATAGCTACCCCACTGGACAGTTCCAGTTGGGCAACACAGCTTTCTCTTTCCTTCTTCCTTCCTTCCTTCCTTCCCTCCTTCCTTCCTTCCTTCCCTCCTTCCTTCCTTCCTTCCCTCCTTCCTTCCTTCCTTCCCTCCTTCCTTCCTTCCTTCCCTCCTTCCTTCCCTCCTTCCCTCCTTCCTTCCTTCCTTCCCTCCTTCTCTCCTTCCTTCCTTCCTTCCCTCCTTCCTTCCCTCCTTCCCTCCTTCCCTCCTTCCTTCTTTCCTTCCCTCCTTCCTTCTTTCTTCCCTCCTTCCTTCCCTCCTTCCCTCCTTCCTTCCTTCCTTCCTTCCCTCATTCCTTCCTTCCTTCCTTCTTCTTTCCCTCCCTCCCTCCATCCTTTCTCTTTGTCCACATGGGGAATAATATGCTTACGTGTGGTTGCACTGCCCAAAGCAACATAAATTTTGATCACTGAAAGCTTGCAAGGTATCTTGAGGTTTGCAGGATAGATTTTTTTTCCTCTGCCCTACTTATTTATTCTATTACTTAAAAAAAAACTGGGCCAATTAACTCATTTCCCCCATGTAGTTTCATTTATGATTTCTTGAAATAGAGCTCTGGAAAACCAGGCTTTGATAAAGTCCGTTGAGATTCAAAGGGAGCTACTTGACCAAGCCTTAAACCCAAATCACTCTGGCTCTCATTGATTGATCAATAGCCCGAGCTTCACTTGGTCACTGTTTGGGATTTCATGGCTCAGATTTAGTGCAAATAGCAATTGTTTCTGTTCTGGTCAGAAACCCTGATGGTCATCCCCTCCCAGTTTGACTCTTTTTTTTTTTTGAATAGGCAAGCTAGGCCATCTTCTGCCTCATTTCTTACCTAGCCTTAAATCACTGGATGGGTGTTGCCTCAGACAAACTGAGACCTGGGAAAGAGCTTAAAAAGTGCAAGATCTCCCACTGAATCTGGGATTATCTCCAGTCTTCCTGAACTATGTCTCGCCACTGGACTCAGATGACCCTGGAGGAGAGAGTGAGGCTGATGACTTTGCACAGCCCTGCCTCACTTAAATCCAATTCACTTGCAGGTCAAGACATCACCCTCCTGATGTCATTGATCTTCTCATGGAACAAAGGGCAAATAACGACAACACCAAAAAAGAATTATAGTCTTTGCTCTCAAATAGTTTGCAGTCTAATGGAGGAAAACAATACAAAAAATGAAATTGAAGGAGGCAGAAAAAGGTGTGGAACTGTACCAGGTGCTGGGGCATAATGGAATAGTTCAAAAGATTTTAGCTTGATGGGAAATTAAGAGATGGCTGGCCTGGACATCCTACATACATGGAGGTTTGGGAAGGAACTCTCCATTCCACACTCCACTGAGAGAGGTCTTTAGGGACAGAAGATATTGATGAGGCATGAGTGCCAAGGTTGATGTGATAAGTTTTCTGATGCTATGATGAAGAAATCTAAAGGAGAGGAGGGAATACCAAAAATGTCATGCATAATGGATTCTAAATGTCTGATGGATAAAATTGAATATAATGTACCTTAGGAAGTAGTTTTTGTTACTGGTTGACTTCAGTCTACTTGATGACCACTTTGGGTGATAGTTTACATGGAATTAATGCTTTGAATAGAGGTAGCTGCAGATGACCTCTATCATCCCTTCTAATCAGCAGTTCTATACTTCTACTATCTGATTAAGCACACTTGCCTTTTCCTGGACATTTCTATTCAGCAGGCATTTCTTAAATGCCTGTATGTGCCAGGTACTATACTAGTCCCTGAAGATGTAAAGGTAAAAATGAAACAGTCTCTGCCCTCAAAAAGTTTACTTTTTTTTGGAGTGGTGGGTAGTGAGGGGAGTAAGAGAAATAGATCCAGCGTATTTGACTCTATTTTTACCAAGAGATAAATATATAGATACCTCTCTAGATAAATATATAGATATCTATATAACCTGTCTAACAGATACTTTATTATCTTTTTGACATCTTCCCTTTTGTCATTTTAATAACAGTAGGAGAAGTTAGATAACAATAATAATAGACTGAGAGGTTAAACAGAATGCTCTCTTCTTTGAGGAGATGAAATTGCTACAAATACTTTACCACAATATTAGCAAAATTACCATAATATTAGTAATAACTGACATTAATTAGAACATTTGAGATTTGCAAAGTATTTTACATTCATTATATCATATGATTCTCATAACAATCCTCAGGCAGGTACTGTTATTATTCCCATTTGACAAATGAGGAAATTGAGGCTCAGAGGGATCAAATGATTTGCCCAGGGTCACAACAAGTGCTTCAGGCAGGATTCAGACTCAGGACTCATTGACTTTATGGCCAGCTATTGTAGATGGCAGTCCAAAGTAGTGGATACCAAAATTTAATAGGTTTAGGATAAAAAGGAGATGATGTGTTTGTGAAAGTTGTATCTCAAAATTTCTTCTACCACTTTAGGCTTTTTTTGTGTGCTTAAAATTATGCTGTATAAGACCTCTTCTCACCAAATACTATACATAGCAAATGTCCTCAATGTTTATATATTATTTAAAAATATAAGTATAGTTTTGTATGATGAAGTAACTGGGGGGGGGGCAATAATAAGGAATTTCCTTTATTCTCTGCTCATATGATTATGTTTGTACTATATTGGCCAAAATCTCAAATGGAAAATTTTCCTACCTGCTTTTTTTCAAATAAGCAGTTTTCATTTCTCTTTCAGTTGATCTGTCTTTAGTAAATAAAGATGAAAAGTCCATCTACTTATTGGGAAATTCTCTTGGCCTTCAACCAAGAAAGGTTAAAACATATTTGGAAGAAGAAATGGAAAAATGGGCCAAAATGTGAGTAATTTTTTAAAAACTACGATTCAAAGTTTCATAGAAGATCATAAAGCTAAGAATAGAAATGTCTATGTGATTCTAACTAAAATAATCATATTTAGAGAATCAAAGAATTTTATGTCTAGAAGGGACCTTGAGGTATTTAATCCATTCCTTTAATTTTAGTGATAATGTGGGTTGCAAGAGTTCAGCAGAAGAAAGCTAAAAATATAATTTAATCCAAATTTCTGAAGTTAAGTAAGAATTTCAAAGTCGTCTTTGTAAATAAATATCTGTTTTGCTTTGTTTTTAATCACCATTGATGCTGATGCTACAACATCCCTTAGGAATCCATTCTATGCTTATACTTAGAATATCATATATTTATACTCAGAATATTGTACTTGTACTTAGAATACTATAATACACCAATATATAGTTCTCATTTTTTAGAGTTACAGATTTGAGGAAAGGACAAACCTGTTTAGTTATACCTAAGAGAATTTACATTTAACTTCTGGTCAGACAAATTTCCTGATTACCTTTTCTTGATTCCTTTCTGCTTTTTCTCCTGCTGTTTGACCTGTTTTTTTTCGTTTTTTACTTATATGTGTCCTTTAAGAACAAGCTCAAATATCAACTCTTTCAGGGAGCCTAATTCAGGTACTCCATCTCAAACTGATTTCTCCTTTTCTTAATTATAGGATCACAAGATCATTGCTGTAGGGTAGAGGGTCCCAAACTTATTTAGTCTACCATCTCCTTCAAAAAAAATTACTCAGCGTTCCCCTGGAAATCTAATTTCTTTAATTCTTTAACATTTTTTAAAAAAAATTTGCATCATTTTATAAAAAATATGAAATTCTTTTTTAAAAAATAACATCTTAAGTTTAATAATTCATTGTAAATGTGTGTTTTTTTTCCTGCATTGAAAATTTAGTGGTGCAGTATTGCATCATGTAACTATATAGTATCATATTGTAAACAATTCATTACATGGACATATTCCTGCCAATGCATGCTGGACTTCCTGACAACTCACAACATGCTTGTCTACCAACACTTGCTTGTTAAGTCCTGTCATTGGACTTGACCACTGATCAGATATAACTTGCATTTTGTGTGTTCATTTGGAAAGTAATGTAATTACTATGACTTTAACTCTGTTATACAACAGATGAAACATGTATGAATGGTTTTTCAATTTTTTTTTCTTTTCTTCTTTCTATATGCTTCCACCACCCACTTATTTTTATTTAACACCCTCAATTGCAATGGAGGCTACTATTGCCTTCCTCTGGATCATTCCAGCACCCCCTAGGGAGCAGTATTGCCCACTTTGGGAAGCTCTGCTGGAGCTAGAAAGGACTTCAGAGGTCGCCGAGATGTTAAAAATGGGACCCATGAAACTCCAGAGTGCAGGTCTACCAGATTAAAATGTAAATAGAAAATGTTTAACAAAGTAAATAACAATATAATACAAAGTAGATAATGTTAATTTGTAGTTGGTTTTCTAAGTCGGTAAGTCAGTAATAGCCAGAGAGCTCTGTTCCATTCTGAGTTTGACACCACTGATCTAACCCAACCCTCTCATTCTACAGAGGAAGAAGTTGAGGTCTAGAGGGATTGAAATAATTTGTTCAAGGTCACACGGTCAGTCGGTTGATAGGAAAGCTGATAGGATCTGAACTTAGGTGCTTGGGACTCCAAGATCACAGCCTTCCTCTCAAACAGTTTAGTTAGCAAAAGAGGAAAAGAGGGGAAGGCAGAAGTCACAAGTATGAAACGTCTGGAGCTTTGGCTCTTTTCAGAATTGATCTTTTGCTGAACCAGATGCTCTGTGTGTTTTCTGATTCATTCTTCCTTCCCTTTACTCTCTATATTACTCCCTATACCACTCTATCTTCCATACTGGAAAATCTTTTTCTGTTGACAATCCAGAATTTAAGGCTGACAGCCTAAAGCTTGAGCTGACTATAGTAATAAGAAGTTGTAGTAACAGATCTAATTATTCCCAGTTTGGCTGTAATACAACTAAGCTGAGCCTTTGTCGTTCACACCTAAGTACTTAATGCAGTGAGGGGTGAGGTTTGGCTAATTTGTGAAGCCCAAGATAGTTTTGTCACTCGTAAGTCTGTGATGCCTTTCTCACTCTGTAAATGTATTGCTACATTGAAATGCATTCTCAAGCATCTTACTTTATTATTTAAAGTGTGAGAGTCAGAGTTAGTAAAAATGGTTAATACTCTTTTCTGACCCAATTTGTTTGAAGGAGCAAGGAATTAGGCTGAATGAATTTGAACTTTAGAAAATACTCATAACTCTTGGTTGTTCATTCAGCCCAGTGCTGCATTTTTCCCCCAGTCATTTAAAAAAAAATGCAACCCTATCAATTTCCTTATGATTATCCTACTTTATCAAGTAAATGGTTGACTTCTTTTAGGAGGTTAAAGTTAGATCACATTCCATGCTGTTTCAGTGATGTAGAGGGAAAGCACCTTTCAGTCAAAGAACTTTCTGTCATAGGGGTTCACCTTCTGCTTTTACTTTTCTCTTTGTGACCATAGAGAATTTCTTCTCCCTCTTCTCTCTTTAACTCACTTAGGAAAAGTTAATTAGAAAGGGAAATAGATGTACTTTAATGCTTTCCAATGTCTCAACTATCTAAGGAGTACTTTTTTATAAGAAAAATAGTAAGCAAAGATAATTGCAAACTCTTTTCATTGTTAAATAATGCCCAAGAAAACAGACATTGAAACTTTGATTATATTCATCCATGGTCTATAAAACAGAATATAGCCATAGTTAAATGGTCCATCAAGTTCACTATTGTAATTTCTTTACAATTGCCTAGGATCATTGTAGGCATATGAAGCATCAGGACCATTCACAGAGCAAACCATTTTTTTTTAAATCATGGTACAGCCAGTTGCCATTTTATCTAAAATGGCTTATATCTACATGTGCAAAATGAGATAAAGACTTTATGCAATTGTATAGATTTTGCAAGCCAAAAAAAAAAAACTGTCATCAAAAATACCAAGATGGCTATGGCAAAGTTTTGATAGGAGGACTTCCTGAGAAACAAAGATAGATGTGGGGTTATTATTGCTGTTTCTGAGTTTCAATTTCAACATTTTATAGCTTACATATTCATCAGTGGCATTTTAATTTTTAAAATTTATGTTGTAAAATAAAGAGCAAGTCTTAATATGTGGAAATGGAAAAGTTTTACATTCTTATGATTCTCTTCCCATGTGATAACTATTGGGAAAATGGTATTATATGAAACTAAAGATTTTTTTTTGCAATGAGTTTTTGCTGGAAGTGGTAAACAATGGACCTACAGAGATTTTTGGAAGATAACATATGGGCACAGATTCAATGAGGGGAGAGGTTGTAGGAGAAATGTACTTATGGAAAACAGCAAAAGATAGTTCTACACTTGATGAGCTGGGGCCTCATGAACTAGATAAATACTATATAAAGACCTCTCTAAACTGCAGCAATTGAATACATGATTCCTAACTCTATTGTGTCTAGGAATATTTAGCCTATCAATGTACTTATTCATTCATTCAATGGATACTAATTAAAAACCCCCTATGAGAAATTCACTGGGCAATAATTATTCACAATCATCACTGATTGTATTTAAAGTAGAGTCTAGCAAATGAAGATAAAAATATTGCAAGGACTTAAAAGTAGAAAAATAGCTACAGAATGCATGGACATTTTAAATTGAGTGGACATGAAGCAAGATGCATGTTGGTGCATGACACAATGAGAATTTCTATTTCCTATGTGACTGTCAGTGTCACACCCAACCTTAGTGTTTCTGTCATGTAAAAAACCAATGGATATGAAAAAAGTATAAGAATCCTTATTGATTATAAGGACATTTTCCTCAATAGTTTTGTTTGCTAATTGGAAATGGAATATTAAGAGATGTAAAATATTGTAAGATCTTTCAAAATAGGATTGATTTTCATCTTTCTGGGATAGTTTTAGCATGATCCAAGCTGTGAGCAGAGGCTAAATAGATTTGAGAAATTCTCCAGATTCTTTGAGAACCCATAATTCTGTTTGCTTTCTAATTTGATTTCATAGCCATACCATTGACTGAGACAAACATTGCCCCTCAGACAGCTCTGAAAACACAGAGCTGAAAAGATTTAATTTCCCTGGTATGTGCTGTTGTAATGAGTTAGCTGTCTTTCATGCTGTCTTTTCCTTCAGAGTATTCGTAAAGAGAGGGTTCTTATGCTGAAAGTATTTAGATATTTTTTGAATGATAGTAATACACTCTTTTTCAAGTCTAATGCATATGCTTCTAACTGCAGTTTAATCTGCATCAACTTTTTCTAATGATGGACCATGTCATGTAGTGGTTTATTAGTGTAACTCTAAATTCATTTTATTACTGCAGGCTACCAGGCTGACAAAATGAGGCAGTAGACTTTGTGTGTGATATGGGAGGTATGGGATATAGAATGCCAAGAGCGCTGAATTCAGAAATGTATCCTTAAAGATTATTACTACCAATGTCTAACAGAGTTAGGAGTAAGGTAGCATAATATTCAGTGATATAAATTCTCTGAGGCAAAGCATAGAATTTTACTACCCAAATGTAATAAGATATATTGTGCTATCAGCAAAGGCTATAGAGTTCTATGTGATTAAAATAAAAAAGATCCAAGTATCTGCCTTTAACTACCATTTAACGATAATGATTTTTGTCTTTAGCATTTATATTAGAAGTTCAGGAATAGGCAAGCTGCAGGCAATCTAATAATAATATGAATAATAATAACTAACCACCCTTCTCTTCCTTCTTAGTTCTGAGTATTGTTTTGTCCTTCAAAAGCTAATTTTTATCTTATTTAAATCAGTTTTTGTATTAATTTGTATTTTTATATACCATGACACTTTGATGTATAATTTGGTTGTTACTTTTAAAATGTATTAGATACCACATATTGATGAAGGGAGATTTTAGGATTCAATTCATTCTAAGAAAGTAGTGAAGTTTAAAAATGGAGAACTCAGAAATAGCAGAACTATTTCTATAAAATTCTAAACTCTTTTGCAAACATTGACTTTGAGCATCTTCATGAGGGAAAGAAGATTAAGACTAGATAGATCTATATAAAACACGTTCTTAAATTCTATCACTGTACCTTACTATTTGTATTGTTTGGTCCCCTTTCCCCTGGAAAGTTAATTAGGAAACTTTTTGGAGAGTTCCTCCTATGCTCACCCTTAATTGCCAGAAGCAAATATTTTGAACTAAGTTGGGGGAGTGGGGTGAAAGTACACATGCACTTTGTTCCCAAGTTAAAAAAAAAACCTGTCTTTTCCAATGTGGTACACTACTTCGTGGAAAATGATGTAGGCTTATCTTAGATGGCTTTAGTTTTCTTCAAAGCCTTTCACTGAACTCAGAGATCTCACTTTAGAATCACAATTAATGGCTTACATAGTTTCTGGCATACAATAGGCTCTTAAGAGCTTGTTGATTGATATTGTTCTATGAGTTATGATGAGGATGGTCACAGACACCTGGAGTATTTTTTTTCAATTTGAATTTGGAATATGTTCATGGAGAATCTTTCTATTAATTACAGTTGAGTGACTGTTATAGACTGTGTCCTTACATAGTTGTATCCTCTGAAAATCGAAAATACAAACTCTCTAGACTTTAGAAATTTAGCATTTAGCACTTATTCATAGCCTACCATAGACTACCTGATATTGTTAGTTATCTTTTTATGACTATATGTCATGTCTCCTTTAATATCCATTGCTCTTTAATATTATGGACTTTATGTATTTGTATTTTCTAGCATTTACTATCATATCTAGCATATAACAGGAAGTCAACAGATATTGATGGGTGGATTGATCAGTTATTTCCTAGTTCTGACAGCTGGGCTAAGTTTGGAAGAATATTATAATGTAAATTCACTCAATATTCTTTAAAAGAGGGGAATAATTTATAAAACATTCTCAAGATGAAGTATTGAAGGTCATAGTCTCCCAAAGAAATCAACACAATTCACAGAAACATAGATTTAGATCTAAAAAGGACTCTTAGAGATAATTTAAGCCATCCTTTCATTTTCAAGGTGAGTATTGGAGGCCTAGAGAGATGAAGTGATTTAGCCAAAATCATACAGATCAGTAAGTGGTAAAACTGAGATTTGAACTCAGGCCCTTTCATTCCAATTCCAGTATGATTTCCATTCCATTGCATCATACAATGATGGGGTACATGGGTGCCTGTGCTTGGACTTCAGTTCCAAAATCACGTCCTGTTCTAAAATCACATCTCTCCCTAGCCTCAAAACATTGTCCCTAGCAGTTTCTCTCTAGGACAGCATGCCGTAGCAAAACATTTATTTCTCTTTCTGATACAGTGGGCAGCTGTACCTATAGAATTTATTAGTTTGACCATCTGTGTACATGTTGAACTGGCTGTGTACTGGGTCATAATGATATTTACTACTCAATGATCTATCACATTCATACTAGACCTAGACATATGTATACTACCTTACATTTATCTTGTCTACCAAGATATTGATGGAAGTAGCCTGGGTATTTCCAAGTCAACCCTGACTGTTAGTTGACTTAATGATGTTTCAGGACTAAAACCACATCCCCATGTAGCCACCATTTGGGCTATTTCGCAGTGAACTCTAAGATACCTGGGCAGTAGATACAAAAACTGCATGTTCTTTTAAGAACTGACCACCCCTTAACCACTCTCTAACCACCTGATTAGCATATTTGGCACATGTTTTATCATAGAATATCCTATATAAACTGTATGTGCACCCCTGTAAGGTTGCAGGTACCCTAAGAATTCTTGGCCGCTGAAAAGCATAATAAATCTTTGCCACCTTGACTTAAAGAATGCTTGAGTCTGTGAATTTATTCCAGATGGCCCCGACCCTCTCCAGGACTACTCAGGTCCTTGAGGGGTACTCCCCCTCAACTACCCTGTCTGGGAACTCCAGTCTTGGTGTTTCTGGACTTCATCCCACACTCAACACTACCTCCCAAGAAGGCAAATACACAGATACAATACTCCTTAAGAATACTGCTTTCAAAGGGAGCAATCTGTGGTTACAGTATGTACCCATCACTCATTGGCTCAACTTCAATGAAGTCAATTAACTTCCTTGACTTAGTTATCCCATTTGTTGAATGGGAATAATTCCATACCTTCCTAAATATAAAGATTGGAAAATATGTTCTTTTGAGATTCTTTTCATTTCTGATCTCTATGATTTTGTGATTTATATTTTTTGTTAGTAATATGTAAAATTGTATACTCGTTTGGCTATGTGAACATTGCCATTAGGCTATGGACTCATCCTGAGAAAGATAATGGCATGGTGAAATAAAACTCCAATAATAAAAACTAATCAAAAAGTAGCGTGGAAAGCTTAGAGGGCAATTACAAAAGAATAAATGAAATAAAACTTATTTAAATCTTCTTCTTTGCATTTGTACAATATTAAAATAGCTTGTAAGTATGAAGTGAACCAAATCCGTAAGATTGTATGCTCTTTGAGTACAAGGCAACACTCATTGTATTCCTTATAACACCTACTGCAGAGTCACTATAAGTACTCAATAAATATTTGTTAATTTGAATTGAATTAGCCAATGTTTAATATTTAAATAAATGTTGGAACATAGTAACCCAAATAGCATGGGGAGATAGGTATATCTTCATTGTCTTGTGAAAAGAAAATAAATTGTTTTTAATCAGATGTTTGCCAGCCTCCTTGGCCAATATTTTCAGGACTAGCTGCACCTTTTCTCATTCTCCTCACCTTACTGATTAGGAGAGTTAGAATACTGCTTGCTGTCCATTGCACTTCCAGGTTCTCCCCCTATTTCCATAACTCAGTTACTTCTCTTTCTTTGAGGTTCATGCTAGATCTACCACTCAATCCAAATCCTAGTTGTTACTATCTGCAAACTCCTTGGTCACTCCCCTTCCTTCCTCAATGAGTTCATTATATGTCACTCTATTCCATATTAACTCCTCTTCAAAAACCCAAACCTCTCAATTCCCCAACCAAGTCACTTCCTATGAGCTACTTTTGTATGCCACTTTAGCCATACCCGAAGATGTTCATACCCTTGATCTAGCCATCACCCACAAATATACCACCTCCAAGTATTCCAAAATCCTCTTATCTGATCATAACCTCTTGTGTTTTCGCCTCTTTGTATTCCCCCACAAAACCATACTCTTGTATGACTGACACTGTGCAGTCATCCCTTGACTCCTTATTTTTCTCCCAGGCCAGATACTCTCTACTCTTGTCTCCATCTTGACCCCTTGGTGAACTGATTCAACTGTACGTTGTTCTCCTGTCTTGAATCCCTAGTCCCCTTATGATATCACTAATTACATACTGCCAAGCCCCAGCCTTGGATCACTCTCACCATTTGCCACCTTGATTCATATACAGATGCTGCTGAAAAAAATTTGCAACCATTGTGACTGGGTACTAGAAATTTATGTTATACAACCACAACTAGGTCCTCACTGGCAGTAGTCAATCCTATACTGCTCTTATCAACTCACTAATCCATTCTCCACAATGGTTCTACCAAACTTTTTGATCCCTCTTCTAATTTTCCATGGCTCCCCCTTTCTCCACCTTCTTGGCTGAGATCCTTGCCTCATATTTTACAGAAAATATTGAGACCATTTGCTTTGAACTGCCTCTTCTCCTCCCTTCTTTATTTGTTGTCACATCCCTTTGTTACTAACTCCTCCTTCACCAGTCTCATATGACGAAAGTAGCCTTGCTTCTTACCAAAGCTAACCCTGCTCTACTTGTTCAAAACATCCCATTCTATCCCATTTCCTCCAAAAGATTTCCCCTTTTGTCATTCCTACCATATCACTTATTTTCAGTCTCTCTCTTTGATTCCCTATTGTCTGCAAACATACCCATGTCTTTCCCATCCAAAAAAAAAGAAAAAAACACTCATTTGATCCTTCCATTTTTCACTATCGTCCTCTATCTCTTCTGCCCTTTGTAGTCAAACTTCTTGAAAAGCCTCTACTTCTGCTCACTCTCTTCTTATTCTCCTTATAGTCTGGTTTCTGACCTTATCAATCCACTGAAATTCCACATCACACTGTCCTTGAGCTCTCTGTAGCCTTTGACTCTGTTGATCACAATCTCTTCCTTGATGATCTCTTCTATCTAAGTTTTTGAGACACTACTCTCTTCTGGTTCTCCTCCTACCTATCTGACTGCTTCTTCTCAATCTCCTTTACTAATCCTCATCTAGATCATGCCATCTAGCCATAGGTTTCCTTCAGGGTTTAGTCTTGGGTCCTTTTCTTTTCTTTCTCTACACTACTTCACTTGGTGATCTCATCAGTTCCCATGGATTTCATTATAATCTCTATGCTGATTATTCTCAAATCTACCTGTCTTGCCCCAGCTTCTCTGCTGAACTCCCATCTCACATCTTCAACTGCTTTTCAGACATCTTAAATTAAACATATCCTAAACTGAACTCATTATCTTTCCCCCTAAACACTCTCCCTTTTCAAATTTCTCTATTACTGTGCAGGGCACAATCATCTTCCCAGTCCCCCAGCCTCATAACCTAGGTATTATTGATATATGGACTATTCGCAATAACCCGCTGCTATGTCTACCTGCCTCCTTAAGTTTTTCCTCACTCCAATCCATCCTCATTCAGCTACCAAAGTGATTTCCTAAATTTTCCTAAAAAAGGGGATGACTATGTCATCCCCTATACTCAGTAAACTCCAGTGGTACTCTATCATCTCCAGGATCAAATACAAAATCTTCTCTTTGGAGTTCAAAGCCTTCCATAACATAGCCCCCTAACTTTCCAGTCTCTAACACCTTATTCTCCATCACATAGTCTACGATCTAGTGACATTGTTCTTCCAACTACTTCATAAACAAGACATTCTATCTTTCAGCTGCAGGCATTTTCTCTGGATTTCCCCAATCCCTGGAATGCTCTCTTTACTCCACCTACTGGAATCCTTGGCTTCCTTCAAGTCCCAACTTAAAGATGGGTCTGGAGATGGCTCAGGAAGAGAGAGTGAGGCTAGTGACTTTGCACAGCCCTCCCTCACTAAAATCCAGTTCACTTTCAAATCATAACATTACCTTCCTGAGGTCATGGTCCTCTTAAAGAACAAAGGACAAACAACAACCTGTGAGTAGTAGGAACTGCCCTATTGGGGAATCAACTGGCCAGTTCTAGTTGGGCAACAGGGCTCCCTCCCTTCTTCCTCCCTCCCTCTCTTCTTCCTTCTCTTCCTCCCTCCTCTGTCCACATAGGGTATTATTACCACATAGAGTATAATTACCCTTACCTGAGGGTACTCTGCCCATAGGAATGTAAATTTTGATCACTGAAACCTAGCAAGATATCTTGGGATTTACTGCTAGATTTCTTTCTTAAGGACCACGCCTTAAACCCAAATCACTCTGGCTCTCATTGATTGGCCAACAGTAGGTCCCAGCCCAAGCCTCACTTGGTCATTGTTTGGGCCTTGATGGCTCAGAGTGAGTATAAATAGTGTTGACCTGAAAGTTTGGTTAAAGGAGGCAAACAAGCTAGGTGATATGTAAATTCATATATACAAGGAGCCAGAGCATAAGTTCTGACTGTCTGAACAAAGGAATGAGAAGGTTTAAATACATTTTCAGCCCCAACTCATCATGTCAGTGTTACAAGCTTTTATGATCCCCATGTATGTTTAACCATGATACAAGAAAAGAACTTTTCTTAATTGAATAGGTTGTAAATACAATAAAATAAGAGAGTTGACAAAGTGTCAATTAAAATCACAACCCAGGATCTCTGTGTTTAATTTGCCATTAACATGCTATAACATAATATATGCCCATAAAATATTAAGATAAGAAAAAGTCACATTATTCAAGGTAGTGTCTCAGGTTAAGGGTCTCATCCTTAATGGCCATGAACAGAGGAAAGAATATTATTAAGTCAGCCCCATCTGGGCTTGTTGACATAGGAAGAGGTATTCTCTGAATTTACTCAGAGAACAAAGAAGTTGTTAGGTTCAAACTTTTCCTCTGGTTGATTAGTTCAGGCTCTTGCCCTTATTGAAGTTACTAAATTGATATTAAATGATTATCAATAGCAATTGTTTCTGTCTTAGCCAGAAATCCTGAAGGTCTTCCCCTCTCAGATTATTTTTTAAACTATATAAAAAGAAGACCTTCTTTGCCTCATTTCTTACCTAGCCTTAATCAGTGAATGAGTGCTGTCTCAGTCAAACTGAGACCTGTTAAAGACAGATCTCAAGCTTAAAAAGGTCAAGGTCTCCCGCTGCATTCTGTTCAACCTCCAGTCATCATGAGCTACATCTTTCCACTGGACCTAGATGGCTTGGGAGAAGAGAGTGAGACTGGTGACTTTGCACAGCCCTCTCTCACTTAAATCCAATTCACTTGCAAGTCATGGTATTACCTTCCTGATGTCATATTCCTCTTCAAGGAATGAAAAATAAGTGCCAACTAAAATTCCATCTTTTACAGAGAACCTTTCCAAACCCTCTTGATTCAAGTGTTTTCTCTCTATTTATTATTTCCTATTTATCCTGTATATAGCTTGCTTTGTATACTTTTGCTTGCCTGATGTCTCCCCCATTAGACTGTAAGCTGCTTGAGGGCAGGGACTACCTTTTGCATTGTTTTGTTTCCCCCAAATTTGGCACAGTTCCTGACAAAAGAGTAGGTGCTGAACAAATGTTTATTGATTAATTATTAGCAAAGATATATGCAACTAACTGAACAGAGTACTGGATTTAGAGTCAGAATGCCTGGTTACAGTTTTCTCTTTGCCATAATTAGAAAGTATATTACTTGTGTATAATTGATCCTCAATTAACATATGTCCTTAATGAATGTTGTAATTACACTATTTATCTCACAAAGTTGTTACAAGAATCAAACTGGATAATGTGCATGTATTTTGTAACCATAACATGCTGTTTGAGTTGTTGTTATTACGTTATACGTAGTTTGTATTTATGTCAGATAAAACATAAGATATAGATGTAGGAGAGGAGGGTCTTAGACATAGCTTTGCCACTAACTTACTGTGTGTTCTTGAATAAGTTATTTGTCTTGGTTTCAGTTTTCTAATCAGTAAAATTAAGAGTAGTATAATTTCTAATCAATAAAATTACAACTAAATTATCATAGGACTATAGATTTAGAACAGGGCTTCAAAACCCCTCATTTTACAGTTAAGGAAACTAAGGGTCAGAGAGGTTCAGTGATTTGATCAGAATCTCATTGGTCCATTTCAGCTATAAAGTTTTATGAGTCATTGTCTTTTTTTAATGTTTCATATGCCTTTTTATATGTTTTTCTAACTGTTCACTTGTCATTTTTTTATTGAGATTTCTATTTCTTTTGTATCTCTGGATAATAATTAAAATACTACACTGTAGAAGATGAGTAAACTCTGCTGATTGCTATTAGATTGCAAGCTCCATGAGTACTAGAATGTTTATTTCAAATTGAACTAGTAGCTATTTACTGAATGCAGTATTTCATCTTCCCCCTCTAGTCATGAAAACCTTCACCTGACCCTAGTGTGCACTTCATCTCTACACCTCAGATTTCTTATCTTCCTTTGAGCCTCAACTCTTGTGTCACCTCCTCGGTGAAGACTTCTCTAATCTTCTGAGTGATAATAGTCTTTACTAGAGCACTTTTAACAAGACTTCTCTCTTGACTCATCTTCTCCTATCTTATTTACTACATAATGGTTCATGTGTTGTGTCTTCCGGCCCACAGTTCTTTATGGATGAGGACTTTACCCATTTAAATCTTTGTGCCTAGAACATTTTAGGTACTTAATGAATGTTTATGGAATTGTTTATTGTATTCCCTAGCATTTAGTCCCTTACCTTGTATGTATATAGTAAACATTCAACACATTTATTGAATTAAATAAAATTTCTAGAAAAATAAATTATAGCAAGAAAAAAAAATGGAAAGAATTACCAGAAAATCAATCAGTCAGGGAATGGTGTTGATTTGGGTATTTTAGACAATATCTTTCAAGTGTTATCCATAGGTATCATATAGATGATGACATTCCACAGACTTACTCAATTTATAGATATTTGACAAAATTTTTAACTTTATTTTACCCTTTCAGTCCTTGTCCTCCTGGTCTTAAGGTCAGTAGGTATTAAGGGGATTACACAGTTGATTTAGTACTTGATGATTCTGTTGTACATGAAAGAAATAAGTTAAAGTATAGATAAAATAGAAAATAAATCAGACTATAAATATTGAAAAAATATAAATAAATGTGATTTTCCCAATGGAAAAATAAACACAAGGCATGAAAATAGACGAGTTGAAAGAGTTTTGGAATGTTGCTTAAGAATATTTTTTCATAATTACGAATAAGTTATGAAGAATGGTTTGGAAATCTGTCAATTTCTGATGCTTGAAATATTTCTCAAAACAAAAAGCTCAGGGTATTTCTGTGTCCCTTTTCCATTTCAGGGGAAGTTATGGTCATGAAGTAGGAAAACGTCCTTGGATTACAGGAGATGAGTGTATTGCGCACCTTATGAATAACATTGTAGGTAAGTGTAAATAACAACAAATCTTTTCCTTAAAAAGAATATAAATGGTTTATTCTGTAGCTTAAATATCAACTGTAAAGTGATAGATTTTGTTGGAGTACTAATGATAAGTTTCTGTTTACTCCTCCCTGCGTTTTTAATTATAAAACTAAAAGTTGGCTGTAGGTAATATTATATGACTAGTGTTAGGCAAAGATTTTTGCTGCGTATGTAAACTGACCTAAACTACATAATCTGGCTGATAGAAAGCAAACAAACAAAAAACAAAAAAAACAGTACCTCATATGTTTAAGGATTTCCTCAATACTTATATAAATTTCTGTGTTGTCTCCCCAACCCCCACACTCCCATTAAAAAGATAAGGAAAGCCTGATCAGTGGAAGAACTAACATTATCCTTTGTGTTTTAGATAGTTCATAGCACATAGCATAATATCTTAGAGTTTTTAAAACTATTTTTCGTTTGCATCACTGTTTGAGGTGATGAGAGTATAGATCCACCAAAAAACTGCACTGCCCATTCCACACTTGCTGTTTTCCTTTCTACATGATCAGTCAGATTCTTGTCTCAGTTATACATGTATTCAGCCATGATTTGTGTTCATTATTTGGTCAGCAATTTATGGATCTATTAGATATAATTAATGCAGTATAGTATAGCTATTGTCTTTTATCCTTGCTGCATATACATAATAGATGCTTAATATTTATGGATTGATTGACTACCTGTAATTCTCAGAACTTTTTCTAACTCTAAATCTATTATTCTATGAACCTTTAGAAGGACAGTAAAAAGTTTGAGAAGTAAAGACTTCCCTCCCTCAAAATGGGTCATTTTTTAAAATTTTCTCCTTTCAGTCTACTCAGTTCATTAGCTGAGCTTCAACCAGATTCAACTAGATTCAGCTAGTGTGAGTTATTGCTACATTTATAACTCTAGCCTTTACTTCTAGTTCCATATTGCCAATATCATTTCCAATGGGAAATTCTATTGTTATCTCAGATACAACAATTCTGAAGCTGGATTTAACATCTTCCTGTGAAGGCTTTTTACCTGCCAGTCAAATCCTCCACTAACATTTCTTCTCTTTGTCAATAGCATAATCATTCTTTCCTGTGGGGACCCAGACCTCCCACCCCTACTCCAGTCCCTGTGATATGTGATGGTATATCACCACATTATAGGTAGAGAGATGCCATGGATACAAGAAGCACTGAATTGATATTAAGTCCTTCCACTAACACATACTAGCTGTGAGATCACAGACTAATCACTTAACCTCTCGGTATGGAGTTCAGAGACTACATTCTTGAGACTGTAAAGTTGTAGATCAGCTGCTGATCTGCATACATGGAGGGAATTTTGATACTGATAAAATCATAGTTCCAGTTCCCACTCCACTCCATCTCAAAACAAAAATAAAATACTTGCTTTAGAATCATATTCTCACATTTAAAAGCTAACTTGATAGCCTAGAAATAATAAAACATGGTTTACTTGTTTCATTATGAAATAGTAGTCTTGGGTAGCAACATAGAAATCTGTAGCCAATATAATTTGAACACACATTGCACACATTTTTGGAAATATGCATATATGTATGTATATACACACACACACACACATATATATATATGTATATGTACATATACACATATGCATATGTGCAGTCTCCCTTACTTACTTGAATTTATGTTGAATCTTCCGTAATAATACTGCTAATATCTCTCTTTTCATCCTCCACTACAACCACCCTGTAGAATAACCATACTACAGTATGACTTACAGAGTTTTATTGTTTCTTTTTGTTTTTTTTAACATCAGTCATTGCTTGATATATATGCTCCTATAAACCTTTCCTTGTAACAAATAAAAACAAGCAAAACTGACAAAACAACCATGCATGGTGGTCTTAATAGTTAATGGAATATTATTCACCTATAATCCCTCACTTTTTATCAAGAAGAGTGATATATTTTCAACAAGTATTCTGTGGGACCATGCATACTTTGTTGCAGTAGTATTCTAACTGGTTTCTCTATATTCAGTGTTTCCACACTCCTCACTGTGCTGTACCCTACCATCAGAGTAGACTGTCAAAAACAATTCCTTTTATAATGCCATTGTCCTTCTCAGACCTCTTCAGTATATCCCCACTTGTATAACATAAAATTCCCTCTTTAGTTTGGCATTCAAGGCTTTCTATTATCTAATCTTGACCTACTTTTCCAAAATTGAATATTCAGGAATGTCTCGAACTCAACATGATCTACTATGGACTCTCTTACCAGCCCATAGAGTTCTGCCCTTTCGTTGAACTCCTATAACATATATTGTTTACATCATTTATGTGTTTATAAGTCTACTCTCCTGTCTCACTGTCTTATATTTCTTTGCATTTATAGAACTTAGCATGGTAATTGGCAAGAATATTATGTGCTTAACCAATAATTCTTCAATGAGCTTTAGAAACTTTGAGTTAGAAAGGATCTCAATATCCATATGTAATACAACTAGTACTTGAACAAGAATCACTTCTACAATGGAAAAGTGGTAATATTTTATTTTCAGGAAGACCTCCAGTGAGGGGAATTGTATTATTTCTCTGAGACAACATGTTAAATTCTGGGATACCGCTAATTACTATGAAGTATTTACTTATTTCATTACAAAATTTGCCTTTTTGTAGCTCCCACTCATTTCTTTTAGTTCTCTCTGAGAACAAGCAGAACAAATCTCTCTTCCATATTGCAGCCCTTTATATAGTTATGTCATTAGTGAAGTTTTCTCCAGGCTAAACATAGTCAAGTCACTCAATCCTGATAGGGCACCAGCTCTTCACCATCCTGATTATCTTTCTCCAGGTGCTTTCTAGTTTGTCTGTGATATTTGTTTGTCTTTTCCAAAGATGTTTGGTTTCTAAGGATGATTGTCTTTTTAATATTTAGAGCCCTATATTAGTAATTAAGGTGGGACTTTTTGCTGTTCTTCTCATATCTTAATGATTCTGGCCTTTGTTTGAATGGGGCAGATAAAGTGGGATCTTGTCTTGGAATGTTTCTCAGCACTAAGACAATCAGGAGTCATTGACTTGCAGTGGTACTAGGGTGGTACTAGGAATTAACTTTTCTACACCCTAAATGGGATTTTTCACTGTTCTTTGTTTGAGTGCTTCTCAGCATTGAGGTAATCAAGTGCCCCAGGGCTCTGATATGGGTATATAAGATCCTAGCTTGGTGTTTGACTTTTGGGGCTCACTCATGGAAGGAGTTTTGAGACTCTGGGCAAGCTGTTGTGATTCTCCCCCAGCTTTGATAATTGAGACAGATGTTGGTGTTTCTCTGGTAACTATGAATTGTAATTTGAATCAGACAAGGTCTATCTGTTGATGTTTGTAATTTCTGTTTGTATTTGCCTTGAAGTTCAGAGGCTGATCTTTTCCCCCTGAACTAAGTGAATAATATGTGTATATTTGATTAAACTGAGATTGTTAACCCTTTAAAATTGCTTTCCTTAGGAAAGCAGATCAAAGAACCTGTGTTAGCAGCCCTTCTATATGCTGGTGTTATTGGTCTTACACCCCTATAACAGCTGCTAGCAGATTGTTGCTACACTCCCAGAAATTAAAACAGGACTCCAGATATGGCCTGACCTGAGTAGAGTATAGTGGTCCTCTCCCCTTTTTATTCCTGGACGTGATGCCTCTCTTAATGTAGTCAGAGTTTACATTAGCTTTCTTGGCCACCATATCACATTGTTGACTCATGTTGAATTTGCATTCCGCTAAACCCAGCAGATATTTTTTTCAGGTAAACTACAATGTAGCCAAAACTTCTCTCCCATATGCTTATGAAATTGATTTCTTAAAAATCAAGAGTAAGACTATATATTTATCCCTATCGAATTTCATCATCTTAGATTTTGCCCAGTGTTTTAGAAGGTCTCGTTTAGAAACCTGAATCTTTCATCCATTGTATTAGCTATTCCTTCCAATTTGGTGTCTGCTGCAAGTGATGAGCATGACATCTATACCTTTATACAAGCTAGTGATAAACATGTTGGACCTCACAGGACCAAGAAGAATTCCTAGGCCCCTTCAATGGAGATAAGCTAACATGTAACCATTAATGATTACTCTTTGGTTTTGACCACTCAGCCAATTCTGAATGAATAAACATACTTATTTAGCAACTCCCTACTATCTTGTATGAAATATTATTCAGTAAGCACTTTCTCCACAGGATTTATTAAATGGTAATAGGGTGTTCTATAGCAGATATAAAATGTGAGTTCTAACAGTATTCAGGTTTCAGCACACAGGGACAGTTTTTTCATGTCTATCAGAATTATTTAGATAATTTTTTTTCTCTGATGAAAACAATTAGTATCATAATAATCCTGGATTAGATATACATTTGTACTAAATATGAGTTTAATACTGTTGTCTTAATATTGACTGATTATTTAGGAGTCATTTGCAGTTTAGACAATTGTGAAAAATAGAAAGAAATTTGAAAACATTTATGAAATATTCTAACCTAAGTTATGTATTTTTTTCCAATCTCTGCAGTAGCTAAAGACAGGTGAAAGAACTGGATTTCCTGTATTTTTATGTTTAATATCAAATCATAAGCTAAATATTAATACTATTACTTTGGGCTTATTATTTATCATTCTATGGAGAAAGGACAATGTTCATAACTGTTCAAAAACAGCAAGTGGATATTGTGTTATAAGGTTTATTCATAAAGACACTAAAACCTGTAGCAGATTTCCCTTTTTCATTTAAAAGTTTATAGCTCTATAGCAACTTACTTATTAAATAGGCAAGTATTTTATTGTTAAAATGTTGCAGTATTAAATATATATAATATATGGAGTTAAGGGCAGTAAAAACAAAGGTTTCTTTATTATGCCCAAACCTAGGAACATAAATGAAAAACTGGAGTTGATTGTCTAGCATTGTAGGGCTTATCTTGAGATGGAATGACAAGCTGGTGTCCTCACCACTTCATACTACTTCTAGAATATTCCTATTAAATCAAGATATTAGAAATTGATGATGCTTTTGTGCATATAAGTACAAAATGATAACAATTCAGACATTAGTGTGAAGAAGAGGTAGCCTGGTATAATCAACAGAAGCATCAGATAATCTTCCTAAGCCTTTTTTATCATCTATAAAATGATAATAGTGAAAGCTAAAGTAGTTACCTTACGAGGCTCTTGTGAGTTCCAAGTGAGATAACATCTATGGAAGGCTTTGCAGATTTTAGATAAATAAAATAGATAGCCTTGACCTATGATCTTACGCATGTAACAGACTGCTAGTGAGTGGAAAGTTCACCACTGATACCAATCATCTACTCATCTATATCATAGAGTCACTGAGAATTGCTCAGGACACTGAGATTTAAGTAATGACACAGACAGTACGTCTCAAAAGCAGAATGTGAACCTCGGTCTTCCTGACTTCAAGGTCGGCCCTCTATCCACTATGCCAAAATGACTCTGAAAGCACTGTATGAATATCAGTTATTATTATTACTTTTATTGTCATGAGTATCAGGGAAACAGTACTTATAAACTGTTCTGATTATGGTCAGAGTTCACCAGATGTTACAGTAATATGGGGAAAAAAGTGTCACAGTCTGCCTAACACAATGATAGTTGTTTGGAAAATATAGGTGGACATGTGCTTATAAATCCTATACAAGAAATATAAATTCAAGTATAGGATTTGAGAGTTTTGTCCGTCTCAGTAACATGGCCTAAAGTTGTAATATAAAGACAGATTTCATTATGGCTTTTGGATTATAGTCTTTGGCTATTGTTATAGGTTAATTAAATTGGATAAAATTAGTTCCTATAACATAATTTGGCCTACAAATGGCAAAAATTGTCTTTTGAAATGGGCTGAAATTGTCTTGTAAATGTAAAACTCAATAAATGAAAGATTTTTATGTAACTTTCAAACGTCATGAGCTTTAAATGACAAATGAGGGGTCATATTTAATTTGGAATATTGTCATGCAATGAAGATGACCTTTAGATTAAATGGTTATTTTTATTAAAAACTTCTTTTGCAACACAAGTCATATCCAGGGATATATTTCTTCCATTTTTGATGATAGGATCATCGATTTAGAGCTGGAAGGAAGTTGGAAATCATTTGATCCAATCTCTTTCTTCTATAGATGACAAAACTGAGATGCAGAGAAGTTAAGTGAATTATCCAAAGTCCCACAGGAACTGTTCAAATCGAGTGCATTTTGCATTAAACCACACTGTTCTGTAAAAAGTTAGATGTAGGCTAGCACAAATGTTTAGTGAACAATGATATGAAAATTTTCCATAAATTTCTTCCCCAAGTTGTAATATCTCTCATTTTCGAAACTTGAAAATTGTTGATATGAGTCAGAGGGAATTCTCTTTAAAAGAAAAAGAAGCAAATGAGTTATAATTTGTTTTTTCAATTTGTGGGAAATTTTCTTTATATACTATTGTAACAACAATGTTGCTAGCAGCTGGTGTGGGGCTGTAAGACCAATAACATCAGCAAACATGAGGGCTACTAGCACAGGTTCTTTGATCTGCTTTTCTAAGGAAAGCAACTTTAAGGGGTTTACAATCTTACTTTAAAGATACGTATATCATTCACTTAGTTCAGGGGAAAAAGTCAGCACCCTGAACTTCAGAGAAAACACAAACAGAAATTACAAGCAGAAATTATGTAAACAGAGCAAAATAACATAAATCAGCAGACAGTCTTCTAACTGCCTTTCCAAGACATTACATACATTCTCAATTCTCGATTCTGAGTTCAATAGCTATCTTCTGGGTGTATACACACACACACACACACACACACACACACATATGTATATATATATATATATATATATATATATTTTTTTTTTCACGGCCTGAGGGCTTCACACCTCTCAAGGGCTTCACACCTCTGGTGACCTAATTAGCAAAAGGGTTTGGGCCTTTGTACAAACAAAGGCAAGACTCAATCAAAGGTACTTGATTGCCTTAGTGCTGAGAAGCACTCCAAAAGGAAAAAAAAAAACAGTAAAAAGTCCCACTTTGCTTGCCCTTGCAATCATTGTTTCTGATTTTATTCTAAGTACTCTGAACAGTGTCAAAAGATTCAGTTGGTCCCTTTCATGGTAGATTTTCTTTATAAGTCCAAGAGGAATAGACAAGTAAATACAAATTCTGTCACCTTGCAAACTATCTTCATGAGCCATGGTATCTCAGGGTGTGATGTTAGAGCTGAAGGGCAGTGTTAAGATGGTCTAGTTCAGGGGTAGGGAACCTGTGGCCTCGAGGCCACATGTGGCCCTCTGGGTCCTCAAGTGTGGCCCTTTGACTGAATCCAAACTTGGAGGACCTAGAGGGCCACATGTGGTCTTGAGGCTGCAGGTCCCCTGCTCAGGACTCTGGTTCAAACATTTTATGTTCTAAATAATCTACAGATGCTAAGTGACTTTCCTGAAATCACAGAGCTAGTAGGTATAGACTTGAAAACCATTAGAGTTTATTGAATAGTAGGGGGCAGGGAAAACGCACATGGTCACATTTGCATTTTCAGATTACTGAATAGAGGATGGGTAACAGTGGGGAGATACTTGAGGCAGGGAAACCAATTAACAGGCTGTTGTAGTAGTCAAGGCATGAGGTGCTGGGGACCTTCGCCAGGGCAGTGACAATATAAGAAGAGAGAAGATAACATATAAGAGAAAATTTCCCAAAGCAGACAGGACTTGGCAACTGATTGGATATGGAGGATGAGAGAGAAAGGAGTCGAGGATCACACACAGCTTGTGAGTCTAGGTAACTGAGATGATGGCAGAGTCCTAGTCAGTAATAAAGAAGTTAGGAAGAAAAGTGGGTTTACGGGGAAAGAGAATTAGTTCAGTTTCAGATGGGTTAAATTTATGTTGCCTGTCCAGTTTGAGATTTTCAACAGACAGTTGGACAAGTAGGAGTAGAGGATAGGAGACAAGACCACCTTTTACAACATGTGGCAACTAGCAAAGGTTATAGTATTATTTCTTAACTATATTTCAATGACCTCATGGCACTATGGAAGGTTCTGTAAATATTTGTCTTAATTAAAAATTATATTGATTGATCCATTGATCCTCTTGGTTAATATATCTTGGCAGAATCACAATTAGTGTTGGGAATAGTGGAATGAGACTATTAAATTCCCCTTAGAAGTTTTCTCTTTATAATAACTGGGGATATATCTCATAATATCCCAATACTTACTAACATATTTCATCCTTCATCTGTCTTTTTTATTTTGAAGGGGGGAAGGCAGGGCCATTGGGTTTAAGTGGCTTGCCTAAGGTCACACAGCTAGTGTGTCAAGTGTCTGAGGCCAGATTTGAACTCAAGTCCTCCTAACTCCAGGGCTAGTGCTCTACTAACTGCATCACCTAGCTGCCCCCTTCATTTGTCTTTTGTATAAACTGAGAAAATATCAAATCATGTTGTATAATATTACAGCTATTATGACAAGAAGTAGGTCTATATATTAATCTAGTTGAAAATTTGATCAAATGTGGATGTATTCTCACTTTCTTCTCCTGAAATGACCCTACCTAGGATCCATATACCATGGGAGTATTGCTCTCTATGTTTAAACTCAGAATTCATAGGTATGGTGCTATTTATTTTTAACATATGTGTGTGTGTATGTGTGTGTGTATATAGATACATATATATAATGTGTGTGTGTGTGTGTGCATCAATAATAGATTCACAGAATGTTGGAGCTAAAAGGTACTTCAGACATCATTGAATCCCACCTAATTATTTTTTGGATGAGGAAATTATATTTCTTCATAGTCATGTGCACCAGGAAATGTATCTGCAAAATTTTTTATTTGTAATTTTTTTATCAAAAACACAGCATTACTCACACTAAGATACTTAATTCATGCTTTCAATTATGATGAAAATTTGTAGCTTGAAAAGGAATAATGTGCTTTCAAAAAGAAAAAGTAAAGTCCCCAAAGCAAAAAAGCTATAGATGATTTTTTTCCTGTTTGAATTTTTAGGTGTCCTATTTCCTCCTGTCCATGAATCTTCTTTTGTTTCCTCTATTTTCCTTTGGTACCAAAGAATTGATTAATAAGAATTAGAGATGTCAGATACTAACAGTCTTGTGGAGATACCAATTATACTTTTCCCCTATTGGATGATATACATCTATATTAATTATTTTATATCTCTGCGTGAATGGATAAAACCAAAGGTAGTGTTTTTTCTTTTGTGTCCTAGCCATTTTATCTTGTAAACTGTTATGTACTTCAATATAATAATGGAGAATTATGTTGGGCAAAGAAGCTTTCTTTTATTAAAGATGCATTTCAGGCAGACATTACTACCACTAGTATAAAAATGTGATTAGCTGTAATATCTTTTTAGTCATATTTTAGAGACATGCTTAGCACAAAAATGTACTGTTTGGGAATTTGGCTAAGAACCTAATGATATGAATAAATCAGTTGTTAGTTTACAGGAATGAAGTACTTTATTATCTTGTTTTTATTTGCTGCATCAGAACTGAAAACTAAGTGCATCTGTCTCTGTGTGTATGTATGTCTGGATGGTACAGTGAGGCAACAGGGTAAACTTCTATTTCATTGTAGTGACACCTCAAATATGTGCTTGCCTTCAGGGCCATTAAGAGAGAGTGAATGAATTTTATGTGCTCTCTTTTTCCACCTGCCTCTAATAGAGCTTATGAAGGATCAAAAGAAAAATCTTCCCTAGTGTTTGTTTACTTTATAGGAGCTCATAAGGATGAAATAGCCCTAATGAATGGCCTGACAGTTAATTTGCATCTCCTACTGGTAAGTTTGCTTTCCCAACAATCTTTAAATACATTTTTGTTTCCTGAATCTGATGTTTCTTTATCTTTAATTCATGAACTTGTGGTGGTGTATTTATTTTTAATAAGTTGCTAGATTATTTTCAATCTTACCAGAAAATGCTAGATCATGATATAATGCTTTTTTCATAATCATAAGCTTTTAAAGGCCTTGAGATCAAGATCAATTTTTGTTCAGAGCATAAGGAATAAGAACTATGGAAGCAGCAAAAGGAAACTGCTTTTAAAGAATACACAAAACCATTTTTTTTAAATCGTGGGAGATAACAGATCTCTTCTATTGAAGAAATCCATCTTTTAATATTGCCACATATGAACAACAACACACCAAGTGGGATCATGGATGAGTATTTTGGGGGTTATTTTTAGGTGTGAAGGGAAAGAAATGAATGAAAAATTAACAAAGGAAATCTGATACTTTAACATACAAAATATTCATATGTATTTTTGATTTGGATCTTGTCAGTAGCTTAACATTTTGAAAGTTTGTACCATCCATTCTAGGTATTTTTGTGTGCATCTATACACACATTTGACACACTTTTTAAAATTAGCAGATTTTTTTACTGATTTTTTTCTCTAATTTTTTTTCCAATTAACCTTTAACTGTGACTTTTAAACTTCAGAATCATTTCCCAATATACTATCACAATGATTTTTTCTTTTTAACTATATACATATATAAATATATTTATATGCAAAACTCAATAAATAAAGCAAATGAATCTGTCAGTATATGCATCATTCTATACCCACATGTCCCCCACCTCTCTACCTAGAAGAAAGACAAGTGTTTCTTCTTCTGGGACCACGGTTGATCATTGCAATGAATAGGAATTCCATAACATTTTAGTATTATCTTTGTTTATATTATTGTTTTAATAGGACAAAATGGAGAAATAAAAGGTTAGTGTCATTGAGGAAAAATAACCGTAACATACATACACCCTAGTCCTCCTAGAAGTTGTTCCTCCAGAAATGAAAGATACACATTGTGAAGTAAAACTGATTATGATTCATTGGACAGTGAATGACAGTTACTTCATGGCAAATCTAAGGGAACTTCAAAGAAGACTGAAAATTAGCTGAAGCCTTAGAAACAAAAAACAAAAACAACGCTCCCTCCCCCCCCAAAAAAACAAACCCATGCAAATGAAATGGCAAACTGAAAATAATGAAATATGTTTAAATTTACTCTCATATAACATGATGTTAATGAGTTCTTGACTAGAAAGTTCTACCATTTAGTGCAGATGAAGGGCACTGCCAATTGAATTTCAGTATAAATTACAATATTTTATTTATTTTACATTTATTAATATTTAATATATAAGTATTTATACTTAAGAAATATAAAATATTTGTATTTGATAAATATAAATTATTTACTTATATTTTAAAAATAGGAAAATAAATATTTATTCATATTTTAACTATCATATTTTAACTAATTACTTCTTCCTATGTTTCTATTTTCTTGGTGACAATAAAGTTCTCATCTTTTTTAATTCTTAAGTTCCATTAATTTATGTTTGTAAAATGTTTGGAGATCATAAGATAAAAATTTTGAAGTGATTGAATTTATGTGCCATATTAATATCTTGTCCAATAAATCCATTTTGTTTCAGTTATCGTTTTTTAAGCCTACACCAACCAGATTTAAAATTCTTCTAGAGGCCAAATCTTTTCCTTCTGACCATGTAAGACACTTTAAATATGTATATATATGTATATTTATATTATTTTTCCTCTTTCTTGAGAATATCAATTGCCTAACTTGAATGTTTATTCACTAGTCTTTTTCAAGTAACCTTACAAAGTGCTTTTGATTTAGGCATTTTTTATAGATTGTAGCTTTTTTCCTTTTGTTCAAGTAAAACGTATTAAGGGAGGAAAGATTGAATAGAGGCATTGATTTATTAGTCTTTCTAAAGACATTGAGCAAACCGTTAGCCTAAATCAACTCAAGTTATGAATGTTTTATTAATTTTCATTGTTGTTTTCTTTTATCAAATCAGATCAATACAAACCTCATTGCTTTAACCCTTCAACATCCCACAACAGATATAGGTGTCTTTTCATAGCTAGCTAGAAAATAATGTTTTGTGCAATATTTTATGAAGAAAGCCAGTTTTTTAAAAACTTAATTTCCAGGTATATGGTTCACTGACATACTCCTGCTATTGCCACCAATTTACTCAACTCTTAGAAGTTAAGATATTTGAACTTTAGAGATAACATAAAATAGACAAGTTTTTTCAATTCAGATACTAACAAAATTTTAGTATTATCACTTAATAATGCTTGATTTCTGCTTTTATATCATTCAAGTTGTAACTCTAGATGAACTGCTTTGTGTATTTAGCCTTCTTTGTTGAAAAGTCAGGCAATACTTGTTTTTCTACACTGCCCCTGACTTAGTAACTATTTAAAAATGCTAGGCAAGTCTCTTAATCTTTAGCCTCAGTTTCAGTCAATCAACAAACATTTGCTATGTCCCTGTTCTAGCACAGGCATCATATTGTTCTTTTTTATAAATTTGTAAGAATATTGCATGTGATAATTACTCTCATTTATGTGTAATTTTAAGTCTTGGAAAGCTCATTCTTCACAACAGTTCTTTGAGTTCAGAAATACAAGTATTATCTCTTATTTTACAAATGAGAAAATGTGTTCTGCAAAGTTAAATGATTTGGCTATGGTTCCAAAACTACTAAGTGTGTGAGTCAGGATTTCAATACCTCTCTGCTACTCTAGGGTTTAGACTTGATCCATCACTTCATGTTGCGTCCAAGGTAAGACACAGAAAATGCTTTGTAAATCTTGCAGCTCTCACTGAATTTTCTGCTACTACTTATTGTCATTTCCAAATTCATAACTATGCTTTTAAGGGTGGTAACTTCAGTTCTCAGGCTGTAAATTTTGGGAGACTTCCAGCTTCTACAAGGGTTTGTCTCAACCTTTTCCAGCCAGGACATAAGAGGGGCCTTGGCCTTAATCTGTTTATATATCAACCATTTTCATTTCTAACTCTCCTACATCATTGTAACCATTACCTTCTATTTTAAAGTTTTCAAATAAGACTGAGGAAACACAAGGGATCGTAGCAAGTATATCTTGACATACTAAGTGGTTCTGACAAAGTAGTTGAGACATAATAGTGCCTTTGTATACTCATCTTACAGGGTTATTGTGAGGCTGAAATTAAATAATGTAAGTAAAAAGCTTTGCAAACTTTAAAGCACTACACAAATGTCAATTACTAATATTATTAAGATAATTATATGCAAATCATATGACATGAAAGGATTCAATTATTTGTTATCATCCTTTGGTTATTTCCAGTGAATAACTTACCCATTGAATAAATTTTATTTCAGATCGACTTTTTCTTTTAATAACATAGTATCCCTGGTCTAAATTGTTATTGTCTCAATCATTCCAACAGTAACTTTTTTTAAATGCCTCTTATGTACTGGACACTGTGCTAGATTCTGGGGGGCAAACACGTGAACAGTTCTTGCATTAGGGAGACAATCTGGTGGGCAGATACATCATATACAGAGTTAAGTAAATAAAAGGCACACAAAATAAAGAAATAGAATAAGGAAAGTAAATAAGCATTTATATAGAGTCTATTATGTGTCAGGTACGATGACAAGTTTTTTTTTCAAATAGGAGGAGGAGGAAGAGGAAAAGGAAAAGAAAAAGGAGGAGGAAGAGAAATGAGGGGAAGTTGAAAAAGTAGGTGATTGTAGACTACTTTTCTTGGTAGCTTGGCTGTTAGAGGGAAGAGAGACTTATAGGACAATAACCTGAGGTACTGGTAGGCTCAAGGTATCTTTACAGGTAAGGGAGATCCTGGCAAGTTTGTAGATAGCAGAGAGAGAGCTTTAGATAAAGAGAAGTTAAAAATTAGGGTAAGAGAGAAAATTATTGAATGGATGAATTCTCAGAGGAGATAAGATGGTCTAAGATTGTCATAAATAGGAAAAATGGGGGATGATATTGAAGTAAGGGATTAGGGAGGAGAGGAAGCTGGTCACGGCGGGTCTGATTTTTTCCTGTGAAATGTGATGAAAATACCCTGACCAAAGAGAGAGGCTGGATTTTTTTTTAATAGAGCTACAAGGGACTTTTGGTTTGAGATAATCTAAAGTCTAGACCCTAGACCAACTCCTTTACAGATAAGAAAATAGAGATGAAGTCACTCGCCAAACTTACATAGCTAGTTTTGAAAAAGCCAAGATCAAAACTGAAGTCTGATTCTCAGTCCAGTGCTCTTTTCACTATGTATTTCTCACATGTCTAGAATTCTTTCTTTGCCGTAGGAGTAGTGCAATAATAACTTCTATTTACAGATGAGGAAATTAAGACTCAATCACGGTCATTATATCATTATACCATGTTGTCTCTCTGGTTCATGTCATTCACTGTGGTCAAACTGAAATCTTTCTTGGTTTTGACAATAGTTGACATCTATGTATTATTTTAAAGCATATTAAATAATCGGTTACATTATTAATTTGAGCTTCACAGCAATGATCTAAAGTAGATACTGCAGGTATTGTTATCCTCATTTTACAGATGAGGGAAATGAGGCTTAGAAGTGTTAAACTATTTCTTGACATCTATTAAGTGCCTTAGGTGGGGTATAAGCCTAGACATTACTGACTCCAAGTATTAGATTTTTATCCATTAAACCCATCTATCTTCAGAATCTTGTCATTCAGTGAGACCTATATAGCTATAGATTGGATCAGGGATGGTGGTATAGAGTTGATTAGTAATCTACTCTCAAAATCATTGCTCTCTTTCCTTTCCTCATGTTGCCTCCAATTTAATTAGCCATTGTTCTCCCTTCTCCCCTCCAGTATGCAATTGAGTCACAACTGCAGCTTCATGGGCTAGATGTGGAGAAAAGCATGCTGATGATAAAACCAAGACAGGTGTGTAAGAAGGAAAGAAGTACTTATAATTCTTCTGTTTAGAATTTATCAGTGTTTTTGTGACTTAACTGATTCTTCATTACTCTTCCTCTTTATTTCACCTTAATAGAACTTACAAGGAAATAAAATCATCCTGTAATATTGTTGTCTTTGAAAATTTTCCTTTAAGTAGGAAATTGGAATTAATGACTTTCAAATTTTCTTTCCAAGAGCATTCAATAATATAGCCTAAATATTAATCTGTTAATATCACTAGAATATTTAGCATCCTTGAAATAGTGGTGAATTATATGCAAGGCTTAGAATTCTAAATACTACTTGTGATGTATACTATTGAAAGGGAGAAGAGGAATAAGCATTTATTAAGGGTCTACTTTGTGCCAGGCACCGTGCTAAGCATTTTACAAACATCTCATTTAATCCTCAAAGTAACCCTGCAAGGTAAGGTAGGTGCTATTATTATCTCTGCTTTATAGTTGAAGAAATTGAGGCAAACAGGATGTGTAGCCTTGCAACATTCAGTCATTATATATACATTCTAATTGCCACTCTTCTTATCTCTTAAATTTAAAACCAAAATTTTTCACCCTCCTTAGATATGCTACTCTTATCTTTTGACTAGAAATAAGTCATATCTAAGGAAGATAAATTTTTCACCTTCTAAACATCCAGTTTGTCGATTTCACCAAAGTCTATTTATATGGCCACGCTTTAAAAGGGGCTTTAAAATACAAGCCCTACCATTTTTATCCTATTGCTAAGATACATGTGCTATATAATGATTTTTTTAAAAAGAAATACAAGTCCTGCTGCTGTGGATTGGTAATATGGCCTAAGGTAAATAAAAGAAACTAAGTTTAGTATAGTTAAACAATTATATTAATGTACATTTTGTCTGGACCAGTGGTCATTTTCTCTTCAAGCTTCTAAGGCACTTTTTAGGGCCTAGAGACTCAGAGAAGGGCCTATTCTACTCATGTCTGGTTAATATCATAAAAATAATTCACTAGAGTTCACAAGATTATTGACATTGCTTTAGACAAATCTTCAATGAAATGACATTGATCATGTATGACTGACCATTTTTTGATATATGTAATAATTAGAGACAGTGTGGTATAATGGGTAGAGTTCTGGGTTTAGAATCAGGAAGACTTGGGCCTGAATCCTACTTCTGACATGACCCTAACAAATCACTTGACCTCTGTGGACCTTATGATCTTTATAAATGGAAGAAATGATCTTTTCCACATAAAGAATTCTCCAGAAAGACACAATTGCATAACATATTTGCTTCCTTATATAATAATTCATAGCAGAAATGGAAATATGCAGATTCACATATTATAAGCTTTAAAACCACAAGAGACAATCCATAGAAAACTGACGGCCCTTCATAAACTAACAAAGATCCTTGACCCATTCATTGAAAACCTGATCGAGACCAGGTCAAAAAGAACACTATGCTTTTTGTTAATTTGTTGAGGACATTGGGAATTATGATTAAATTACGCATTTTCACAGACAATATTTCCATTAAATTTTGTATTGATATATTGCTACAATTTTATAAAACTAAAGTTTTGTTTTAAATTATTATACATTTTACAAGCAAGGATCTTTGCATAATGATGTAATTATGATCATCTTATGGATTACAACCGATAAACCCACCTAATGACCCTTGAGACCAGGCCCAAGTCAGTTTGCAAGCAAAAGAAGTAACCTCTGAAGTTTTGATAAAGGTGTCAGTATGGCTAAGATGTTCACACTTATATTCAATTCAATTGGTTTCACCCCAAGTCTCTTGAATTACCTAATTAATTTTCTTCAAAGTTTTCACTAACTTAATTAGTCTATTAGATAATGTCATGTTTTACAGTATTCTTTTTCCTGGGAGGTGGTAGGGGAGACTGAAGAAAAATCTACTAGGCTGAATAAAACATGAAATGGTTGTACATGTGGCTATTTCATGGTATTTTGTGGGCTTGGTGGCTAAATTTCTGTAGCTCATTTGACTGCCAAAAGTTCGTCTTTGATCTTCTTATGTAGGTTCCTAGATCACAATAACATATAGATGATGAAATAAGAAATAACAGTTTCATTATTGCTTAGGTTGATATACTCACTTTATTTTAGGGGGAGGACACCTTGAGAATGGAAGATATCCTTGAAGTAATTGAGAAGGAAGGAGACTCTATTGCTGTGATCTTGTTCAGTGGAGTGCAGTTCTACACTGGGCAACTGTTTGACATACCTGCAATCACAAAAGCTGGACAAGCAAAGGTATATAGAGACCTTTCCCACAGGTTTTTTTTGTTTGGTTGGTTGGTTTTTTGCACTGAATTTTTTTGCACTCTAAGAGTGTTCTATCACTTTTTTTTTAATTTATTTTTAATATGTTTAGTTTTCAGCATTGATTTTCACATGCGTTTGAATTACAGATTTTCTCCCCATTTCCACCCCCCCCCCC
>CM053622.1:586798704-586814766 GCA_028646595.1 Phalanger gymnotis
AAACACATTTTGGCCATGATCTATAGCCTCCCTCCCTCACTAGCAGCTGCTATCACAGCATTTTGCCTATAGTTAGCAAGACAGGTGAGTTCCCTGTAGGGATGATATCATTTGTATGCAGCCGAAAAGGAACAGGAGACAAACAGAATGCTAGTATCATCACCTACTAGATATGACTGCCTTTGAGTCAACTCTGCTACTTTTTTGGTAGCATGCTAAAAATTTGCTATTGAATGTATTTCAGGATCTCTTTTTATTTGGATACTTGCCTTGGGTACCTAGAAAAAGTAGAATCAATTAAATTTTGTTAACATCAGGAGATAGTTTGGTAGTTTGATAGATAACTATAAAAGTGTAACAAATTATTAAATAAAGATAATATTTTCTTAATTTAGGCATAAAATTTTATGTACCAAAATAAAGGAAAGCCTTTAACCAGCTTGTTAATGTACACCCTTTATCTGTTCTAAGAAATTCAAGAAATTATACTGTCTCTAAATAGGTTACAAATTTACAGTATGACCATTGAATTATTAACTATTTGGAAGCTTAGTATTTCTCTGTGTATGTGCATGTACAGGGAAAACAACATCCTTAGCATTCATTTGATTGTAAAATGTGTATATTCTCAGACTAGAAATGGTAAGTAGAACTACAGTTTGTATCTAAAGTATTTAAATAACTGTCACCCATCAGAAATTCATTAGCTTAGAGAGTTGCAGAGGCCACTTAGGGGATAAATGCTTTGCCCATGCTTATACATCTAGTATTAGTCAAAGGGTAGGATTTAAACTCAAGTCTTCCACACACAAAGGCTAGTCACTTATCTACTATGCTTTATTTTATTCCATGGCTAATACTAATAATACCTAACATTTATATAGCTCTTAAGTTTTGCAAAGTACTTTATACATTGTATTTAATCTGCTCTTCATAGCCCTATAATATAGGTGTTATCGTTATTCTCATTTTGCCGATGAGGCAACTGAAAGTAAGAAAGGTTAAGTGACTTGTCCAGGATCACACAAAGTTATAAAGGTCCGTGGAAGGTTATGAACTCATATCTTCCTTACTCTGTGTCCATCCCTTAGGTTGCATGCATCCTTTAAATTTCCCGCTTTAAGCAGAGCATCTAAACCTGAACCAAACTATTTTAACAATAAATATTCAGCTATTTTTAATGATAACAATCAAATTGTATTTGAACATTATTAAGTGATAAAATTACTATCTGTGTAAGGCCCAGTTAACATATTCAGTGCCTGAAACTAATGAATGGGACTAATGAAAATGAATCTTACACTTTTATCAACCTTTATAAATTTCTCTCCAGGAATTCAAAGTGATTTGATGACAACTACAATGTATTATGAAACATGTAAATGTAATGTGTTCTCAATTTAAATATTACAGGAAGGCCTGTAAGCCTTTGATATACACTTATGTCTCATTAATCTGTAGAAATCCATATAGGGACAAGAAGTGGGACACATAAAGACTTTTTTGTCTTTTTTTTAATCTTTTTTTTCCCCAAGTAACCAGGAGAATTTGCCTCATTTAGGATTTAATTTAAAATTCCATTGTTGCCTGTTGCCAAAAGTGTTTCCTTAAAGTTTTGTAGCTTTAGAGTTCATCTACTAACAAAACCATCCTGCTTAAAGCCAGAAATGTCCTTCCTTCTGCCCTCTTACAAATCCCATTACTATAGCCAAATCAATTCACTGCATTTATATCAAAGAATTTTTCAGTCAGTCTCACTCACTATGTTAGTTGTAGAACTAGAATATAATTCCAATAAAAGTGACTCACTGATTTTTCTGTATGATGCCACCTTTAGTCAGACATATGCCAAGTACTTAAAACTAATTTAAAATACTAACATCTTTTTCATAACTAATGCAATAAAACTTTTGTACTATCTGTGATGTAGATGTAGAACTTCATAAGTAAAAGTCATTCCCCTTTGGCATCATAACAGAGAGATATTTGAGTTCCCATGTGTCACCACCAGAGTGAAAGATCAGTTTTGAATAGGTCCTAGGATCTTACTATAAAGTGAGAAGGGAGCTCGAGGGACATCTAGGCCAACCCACTCTTCTTTTTACAGATACAAAATCTGAGGTCCAGGGATTTTAAATGATGTGTCCATGTTCATATAGGTAGTAAACAGAGTGGGTAAGGAGAGAGAAGGCGTATTGTGTTTGTGGGATGGATGTTGTTGAAGATATTGCTATGGATATAATTGGCTCTCTATGGTAAGAGACATCTTTCTACCTCTTTAAAGGTAGTTGTCTTAAAAATGCTAATGTATTAGCTAGACCAGGATATGATTATATTAAATGATCATAAATTGAGAGCTGGAAGGTAACTCAGAAGTGAATTGGTGAATGCTGTATAAAAACATACATATTTTTAGGCAATATACATGTGAACTTCCTAACAGTCTTATGCTTCTAAATATGGTGCATGGAACTGCCAAGTTTCATTTTCCCTAATTAAATGTCATTTTTCTTCTATGTTTCATAGAAGTAGGATTCAGGATTATATTTTGTGATTATTATCATTACTTTGTGCCATCCTATCAAACAGCCTTCTTATGCTTGAATCTTCTTTTAACTATCAAATTAGTCAAAGCCCAACCTCAGAATTGGCTCTCTAGTTGCAATGTCTTTTGAGCTAGAAGTCTGAGGTAAACTATTATTGCAGTCTCCGCCAATATTCATTTTAATTCAGTAGACATTTAGTAAGTGACTATTGTGTCCAAAACAAATGCAGCTTGGTGTAGTGAAAAGTTTCACATCCTGCCTCCTGTCATTTAAATTCTCAGTGCCCTCAGCAACTCTTTAAAACTTCAAGTTACGGAAGAGTTTTCTTTGATAAGAATTTCCCCACACCAATGAAATCACAATTCTGATTTTTTAAAAAGTGGGTGGTCTTAAGAATACAAAGAAATAGTGCCTTCTGTAAAGGCAGGAGATATATCATTTAAAAATAGAAATAATCGCAATGAGGAAGAATGCGCTAATAACAAGCAAGTATCAGATGGCACCTAAGTTGTAACTTGAAGGAAGCCTATACTTAACTTTGGACATTGTTTAACTTATATGTTTATATTTTAAGAATTACATTTGACTCTAGCTTAATTTTTAAGAATTCACTCCCCTGTAAAGCAAAACAAAAACAAATTGATTTTACCGAGTAATAATAATACTCGTCTAATTTTACTCTACTCTTCCATTGTTTCTGTGATTTCATTGTCACTATTGCTTTCAGTGATACATATTATGACCCACTCATGTTTGCCCATCCTGTGCAACAACTTTCTTGAACAAGATTTTTCTTGTTTTTCATACACCTTATACAAACATCCAAGAAAGATTCTTCTTTCCTTCCTTTTCTGCAGACCCAAAATTATCTTATCCCATACTCTCTTCATATTATCTGTGCCCTGAGGTTCAGTAAAATCTTCCAAGTTTCTTCACATGATTCCCTGACCCTCAGAAGATCAAAATACATGAGTTGCAGTTAAATCATATCAACAAGTTTTGGTCTTGATATCTTCTTAGCACAAGTCATCCATTAGCATATTAAAACAATAATAATTAATATTTTCATATTCCAAGCTTATGGAGGTTACTCTTAACCTAAACATAATTTTGGGGAAGTATATCTGGGAAAGCCATATTTTTGATAGATTTTGCTGCATTTGAAATTGTGCAACCTGCACCCTTGTTTTAAAGTTTTCTTTGAAAAAAAAATTGCATTTTTATTTTGAACTAAAACATAAAATAAAACAAACATTCCTTTATACAAAGTAGAACAAAGAGGATTGTACATGAAACCATTAATATATTATATACTGCTTGCTCTTTCTTTCAAGTATATGTAAATTCAAGGTATAACTTTCAAAGCTGTTCTGTTTAATTGTGCTTCCATTTACCTTTCCCTCTGTTCTCTACTATGCCTTTCATATACATATGCATATATGTTATATTATATATCTAAATATATTGCTATATACATATCATAAGTATATATCAATATATATTGTTTTATTTTAATTTCTATAATTGTTAGTTATTTGGAGCATTTTTCATATTGGTTTTGATAGAATTAATTCCTTCCTTTCATACCTGCCCATTCTTAACCTTTCACCTTAGGCTAGAGTTTTCTGCATTTAGCTGAGATGACAGAAAACACATTACATCCACTTAGGGCAAGATCCTACTGCTCTAATGGTAAACTTCAAATATGCCTCAAACAAAAAATTAATATACCACTTACAGACAAATGAAAAAGGTTAACATCCAAGAAAGATGGCCAGTTATCATCCATATTGAGGGAATTAGAACAGCAAGTTATAGTGGGAATTGAGTGAGCCACAGTGACTCTATCTTGTGACTCAATTCTGGAGCTACCCCAATTCCCTTTCTATTCAATTATGGGACTAATCCAATTTCGTTCTTGTGAGAAAACTATTCAATTGTAGGAATTGTGTGAAAGTGTTGTTGCATTGTTTGAACCTAGCCCTGAGCAGCTGGGAAGCTAGGCCACCTTTACTTGCTACTTAGAGACCCTTAACTAAGGACCTATGTTATGTTGACCAGAAATCCATTCAAATGCAAAGATTGATACAAGGAGTTTTCTCACAATTATACATCTGAAGCAACCCATATTTCTTGTCTGAAAACTGGCCTCCTGCTGGTCAATCATTTATTGTTTTCATGTTGCTTTGATTAAATACAGATACACCTCTTTTTCTGATTTCAGGAAATTGTGCCTGTTAGGCCCCTCTCTCACATCATGGAAAGTCTCTAATCTTTCCTCCAATCAGAATTCAGATTACCTAATCTTGTATCCTGTTGTTTCCTTTTAAGTAATTGGTCTTATTTTATTAATTGTTTTAGTACATAAAAATCTGTCTCTTTCTATATTTGGGGTCTGGTGCCAAAGCTGAGGAAGTCTGGCCCCAATTTGTTATGCAATTGGTATTCATTGCTTAATAAAACAATATATGTGGAAGCTCAACCTTTGTTTCCTTAGTCATTTCATCTTTCACCAATGACAGTATCAATTGTTAATAAGAGAAAATAAATTAAAGATATTATGAAAGATTTAGGTGAGATTTTATAGAGATTTTCTACACAGTGCTTTCTCTCTCTCCTTTCACTTACCATAGTCTATGCTACATAACACCTATTTGCATCCACATTATTATTAGAATATAAGTTTAAAAAAGACAGAAAATATATGCCATTTCACCTTAATATGATTCATAGCACTGAGTAGAAAACTTTGCACAAAGTAGATACTTAATCAATGTTAAATTAGATTAAATTGATACTAAGGGCTGTTAAACATCAAGCTGCTTTAAGAGGTTACCCAATCTCCTTTGCTAGAAATCTTCAAAAATTGAATTGCTTGTTGATTTCTGGATTTTTTTTTGAATCATAGAGCATGAAGGGATTGTAAAAGGTCAAATGTTCCAACCCTTTGCCTTAGGTAGAAGTCTACCCAAATCATCCCATGCCAGTGGTCATCTGTCCTGTCATTAAAGACCTACAGTTTCCATTTTTAAATCCAATATTTTAAAAAAATTTCCCATCCTTTTTTTAGAATTATCAGAATACATTGGTAAATTATATTCAGCCTCTGTACATGTACAGTCCACCATAACCTCTAGATCTTTTCCTGTACTATTTATATTTATCCAAGCATTTCTCATATTGTATATAAAGGAAGACTGACAAACATCCCATTAAGTACAGTTCTGTTAGTATATAGGTATTATTGCCTTGGTAAATTGTAGTCCAGGTCTACAATGGTGATGGTGATGGTGATGATGATGATGATGATGATGATGATGATAAAGTTAGCACTTATATAGTGCCAGATACTATACTGAGCACTTTACAATTTTATTTCATTTGATCCTCGCAACAACCCTGGGAGGTAGGTGCTATTATTATCACCATTTTACAGATGAGGAATCTGAAGCTGACAGAGGTCTAGTGACTTGGCCAGGGTGACATCATCATTCATTATAATTTAAAAAAAAGTTTTTTCATAATTAAAAATAATTAGTAGAAAGTTTTCAGGATATCATATACATAGAATTTTTTCTTTTCCTATATTTGACAATTTTTTCAATAATTAAAAATATGAAGAAATCAGTTGATTAAGTAATGATTTGGTGAAGGAACCGTAGTTATAACCTTGTATTCTAATGTGGGCCATAATTATGTACTGAAATAACAGTATATGGCATTATTATTGAAGGGAAATAAAAAATATTCAAAAGTTTTGGAATTTCAATGAGAGGCAGCTACAGTGTACATAGGGAGCTAATTTAAACTGAATATGGACAATGATGAATGCTTGTTCGCAAATAGAACATTTTGAAAAACATTACTTCTGCATATGATATATAAAATATAGCAAGAAAACAGGCTCTTTGAATATTATTTCTTTCAGTTTTTATTGGTTGATAGAAAACTCAATAATATTAGCAAGAATTTATATTTCAATAGGAAAAACTGAGATACGCATATTTGCAATGTAAAACAAGTGTTGATGATGGTGATAAACACTAATGTATGGTCAGGATAACTCATTTGAAATTTCTCTTGTGTTAGTGATAAAAATCAATTTAGAAATCATAGCTTTTTAAAATATTCAATTTAATCATATTGTACCTTTAAAGTGACTGATTTCTTTTATAAACTATGAAAATAATATATAACTGGCACTCCATACAGAAATGACATTATCATTTTTCTCTACTTCAACAAACTATATACTTCTCTAAAGTGACTTTTCATTTGAAAAACATTTTTAAATGCTGCCATCTAGTGAAATTTTTGTGAATAGCCTGTTGATTTTTCACTTATCTTTTCAAGTATCATAGACCATGCTCTTATAAAATTATAGAATCTCAGAGTTAGAAAATGTCTGAGAAGTCATATAGTTGGACTTCGTGCCTGAAGTGTGAATCCCTCCTACAATACCCGTAACCAGTGGACATACAATCTCTACCTGAATTTCGTTAGTTTTGGAGAATATACCACCTGCAGAAGGAGCCTATACAATTTGTAGCTCTGATTCTTAAGAGTTTTTTCCTTATTAAGTCAAATACTGCCTCCCTGTGGCTTCTTTTTCAAGTAGGGAAAAGCAGATGAAACTGAACCCTCACTTTCAGTTCCTTAGGAGACTTTCTTCAGGCTAGTTGACTTTAATTCACTGAGAGCTGAGAGGAAATGCTTTACCATATCTTTTCTTTATCTTGACTTTCAATTCACTCTTAATTCTTTTCGTTCCACACTCTCAAATTTGGGGATCATTCTCTTTGATAAAAAAAGGTAAGAGTAGTTACACATGTCTCAGGTTCAAAGAAGATAAAAACTGGAAGGAAACTTATAGATAATTGAGTTCAATCCCTTAATTTTGCAGATGGGAAAAGTAAGGCCCAGAGAGAAGTTATTGAACCAAGAATACACAGTGAGTCAGTGGCTGAGCTGGGCCTTGTGGCATGGAAAGTTTTCAAAATGATATTAAGGAGTTCTGCACTAATTCTGCCTAAACATTAAGCAAATTAAGAATATCTTGTATTTTTCCCCAGGGTTGTTTTGTTGGCTTTGATCTGGCCCATGCAGTTGGTAATGTTGAGCTTCATTTACATGACTGGGGAGTAGATTTTGCCTGCTGGTGTTCCTACAAGGTAAAAAAAATGCTTCATTTATTTAAATTCTTTGGTTTTAAACATATGCTTCAAATGATCCTCTCTCTCATCAAAGTAACTACTTTCCCCAGCTTCCACCCCAACTGCCCACACAGCTACATCATCTCATCCTATGCAGCTCTCATTCTTATATTTAGATTGTTGCTCCTTATTTATTCAATGCAATGGAGGTATTCATCTGGTTGTTTTAATAGTCCATAGATATTTCAATATTTCATAAATACCAACTGAGCAGTCAGCCTGTCCCTCATAATTCATTCTTGCTACAGGATCAGTCGCTTTTTTGTGTCATGAGTATTCCTGATGATGTCTTTCATGTTGATTGTCATGAACAATATAAAACTGGTAATATGTTTAAGCCTGTTTGGTACTCCTAATTTATGACCAAGTTGATCCATTATGAGAGAAAGTAAGCCACATCCATGTTGACATTCTAACCATAAATAGAGCTAGAGGACATGAAGAGTTGAAGATAAATGAAAGAATAGTTCACATAACTCCTCATGGGAGAAGTGAATCAATGAGCTGTTTTTATCATGCATCAAAAGCTTACATTCAAATGTAGGGAAATGATACATTATATCCATGCTGAACCCTGTCATCGTTAGGGATCACTAGGCAGTCTAATTAGACAAGGTCTGGGAGTGGTTCTGTGACATCTTGTGATCTTAAGAATGGGAAAGAGGAAGAGGAGGAACACTATGAAGGCAGGGTGAGGAAAAGAAAGAAAGGCTGGGGAATATTATCTTCCCTTTATAATAAGGGAGTACAAGTGTACATCTATTCAATAAAGACGAGGGAGCGGGGGAAGCAGCTGACATTTAAACCTCTTTCTTTTCTGAACTAATTAAAAGAAAGAATACACATCTGAAGTTGGGTACAGAAATGTATTTCACTCAAAAGGAAGAAAAAATCAAGGAAATGGGGGAGGAGGAATTAGAGGAAAAGTAGATTAATGGAAAGATTAGTCCTGAGTAAAAACAAACTTAGAAAAATATTTTAGCTCTTTTTGAGGAGACAAAGAATGGGAATCTAAGGGGGGGAGGTGCCCATAAATTGGATAATGGATGAACAAGTTATAGTTTAAAATATGATGTAATACTATTGTGATTTTAGAAATGATTAGGAAAAAAAACCTGCAAAGACTTACATGAACTTATGCACAGTGAAGTAAATAGAAACAGAACAAGTTATATAATGATAACAATATAGTAAAGACAAGCAACTTTGAAAGAATTAGAAACTCTTAATATTGTAATAACCAATCACAATTCCAAAGGTGATAAAACTTGCCATCTATGTCCTGATAGAGGTGAAGGACTCAGAGTACAGAGTGGGAAAAATATTATTTGGATGTAGCCAATGTATAAATTTGTTTTTATTGACTACATATGTTTATAACAGATTTTTTTCTTTTGTTCTCAATCTTTAGGGGAGAGGTGGTTGGGATGGGAGAATGAGAAGGCAAATTTTGATTGAAATAATGTTGTTTTTTAAGATGATAAGTGAGAGAGTGGGGGTGACAGAAGTGGTAATATACTAGAAGACACAGGGATAACTTCTGCACATAGAAGAGTAGTGAACATGGGAAGGTGTGAGAGGGGGACATGGGAAGTTTGAGGAGCAATGAAATGGTTTGGAAAAGCCTGTGTTGAATGGAATAGAGAGTTAATTATGGAGGTGTAAAAGGATTGATTGCCTACCAATAGTGATGGTCCATTTGAGGTAACATATGGAGTGGACCCAGATATGACAGATCATCTCTACAAAGATAATTTGTAGATAAATCTGACAAAAGTACAACAAATAGTTGTGAAATGGAACAGATCTCCTGGTACTACTTTGGTGATCTGTCCCGAACAGATATGATGATGAAACTTAAACTCTACAACTTTATTACACATTGTGCTATGTCAGGATTGCATTTCATTTTAAAACAACATTAATTTGAATTAGATGCACTGAAATTAAAAGTAGATCTTTTTGAAAAAATTTAAAGGTTTGCTTTTTCTTGTATTCTATTTTTACATTTCCTTTTTTAAGAGAATATTATGTTTTTTAAAAAAATTCTTGAATAGTTTCTATCTACTATAAAAATAATTAATACCTAGCAAGAGAATAGTAATCCCACCAAAACAATTTTTTTTTCTTTCTCAGATTCTAGTTTACACTGTCAGGTTAAGAGCTCTTTAGTGTTTAAAAATTTTTTTTGACAAATTTGCATCTTGATTCAGATTAATAAAAATTGTTGTTCAATGTTTCTTTTCCCAATTAATTGAAATCAAATGATTTACTAACAAATGAGCAATATGCTATGGATATATTTGGTACCAATTATAACAAGGAAGTGAAATTATCTTATTTTCATCTAGGTGATTTATCTGATTATGATGCTGCTGATATGTTTTGAGGGCCAAATCAAAGAATTTTATGAGATTCGTTGTTATTTGATTGATGTCTGATGGTGATACCTATTAAGGTGTGGAGGTTTAGGTGGAAAGGCAAAGCAGAAGGAAGATACCGTCATATTTTCCTGCCTCACATAGTTGGAATTTTGTGAATAGGTCAGATTCTTTTCCAACTCTTCCCTTAGTCAGCCCAGGATTGTGACTTTCCTTAGTCAATACCTGGGCTTTGAGGGAGGTCTTCGAATCGCCTAAGAAGACCTTTATAGGCCCTTCAAATCTGTAAACAGCATATCTGACTCTAAGTAAAGGGTCAGGCCTTTTACTAAGTTTTACTGGGCCTCCTTAGACCCATGACTCATTAGCTTAAAGTACATGGTTGTGAACCAGGTGGGTTTTGTTGTTGTTTTTGTTATTTGATATTTAGGAGCTTATAAAAGTCATTGATAAATCAAGACCACAGGATTTTCTCTCATCTGATTCAGGCTCTAATAAAGAAAAAGACCTAACATTTTGTACTAATCTCTGCATTCCCTACTAATCTTCACAAATCTTTGTCTTGTTTAGTTCTGTGCTATAAAAGCTACTCATTGCCTCCCTCCATCACAATGCCCTATCCAACAATGTTAATAACAGTTATGAATCACATAGAATATATGGTTATTTATAGTTTTTAAATGAAAAAATCTAGAATTAAGAACAGTTTAAGAAGTGGAGAAATCATGACTGAAATTCTTGCAAGCCTCAGAATAGGGGAGGGGGAATGATGAATTGAGCTGAACTCTAGACAAAACTGTCAATAACTAGTTTAATCCAGCACACCCATTAGAATCTGTGACCACTATTGACAAGTCTATAAAACTGAGATTGTAGTCTTTAAATCTGCAATCACAAAACATTGCTGAACACCGTTGAGCTGCTGTGTCCCTGTTTATCTCACTTCAGAAACTTAATCTTGCACTCCGACACCTCAGCTCAGTATCCTCTGAACTCACTCCCCAGTATCAAGCTCAGCATCCCTTCCAGATGCCCATCCACAATCTCAATATCCGTGTGCATCTGTGTGTGTGTGTGTGTGTGTGTGTGTTTTAGAAGCACAGGGGATGACTCAATTGTCCATAAGAAATACAATTCCAAGAAGTCTATGCTTCAAGGTCCCAACAGCCTTTCTGTGCCCTCAAGGAAAGTTAGTCTGAGAATCTGTTTACATTCATATGAAAAGTAAAAAAAAGAATTGAGAGGAAGTTTAAGTCTATTTGAGCCCCTAGAAAGCATAGTTACCTCAATTATCTGAATATATTATGAAATGATAGTATTTGAAACTGGAAGGTTTGCAGCTTCTTGGATAGTAGAAATCCCTTGTTCTTTTTTTCTTCTGGCAAACTTTTCTTCCAATGGGAAGAATTTCAATATCAGATGTGGGGTATACTTTAATTTATAAAATTTTTTTCACTTGCCTCAAGATATAGCATATTAATGGAAACAGGTGTTTTATCTTTCTGTTAGAAATATTTTCTTCAGTACTTCAATTGGATTTAAAATATTTTTTATTTTAGATTTAGTTAAATTTATTGTTTGAAGTATATAAATATATTTTATCTTAAAAGAACTGTTACTTCTCTGATACTTACTATATCAGTAAGGCAAAATTCATGACCTTGAGGGTGACCATGAACATACCTCTGTGGTTCAGAATTGCAAAGTATGAAAAACTCTCTATGTAGAAGGCAGAGGAAGTATAACATTTATTTAGACACCAGAGTATCAGATCTCAAGACCAAACCCCCCAATTTGACAGAGTAGTAATTATATTCCAAAACCATTAAGCCCACCTTAATGTAGCAACAAAGAAATTATAACACAGTATTATAACACAGAACCAAGTCATCCTGTAACCTTACCCGCTCCTAGGGCCTTCCTGTAAACTGTCACTCATGAATCCTAACTGTCTGCTTGCCTGAGTTCTCTCCCCACTCAGTTCTCTAGTCTCCAAAGCTCCCTGGTTTCCACTCACTGCCCAGAACTCTCTCTGTAGCTGCCAACTCCGAGTTCCTGCTCCTTCTCCTTGGGCCGAATTCTGACTTCTGTAGCTCTCCACAGATTTTGAGTTCTATGGCTACCTTCTGGGTATTTATACTCTTTTTAGGGCCTGAGTGTTTCAGCCCAATCATCAAAAGAGTTTGGGCCTGAGGATTAGTGCCTAGTAAGTAAAGGGAATAGGCCTGCCTCTAATCAAGCCTCCCTTTTTTGGCCCCACCTGAGGTCTATTGAGTGGGTGAGAAAGGTCTTTAATCACTGATTGGCATCACAAAGGTGTGAGCCTGACTCTAATCAAGCCTCCCTTTGTTGGTTCCACTTGAGGCCTATTGAATGGACAGAAAAGAGCTTTCACTTACTGATTGGCCTCACACTAACAATTATCCAAAAACTCTTATAAACACCCCCCCCCAAAAAAACCAGCTTATAGCTTTTAACTTTTAGAATATAGCAATAATATTGACTACTATATAAAATCTTTAATTTGAAAAAAAGTTTTTAACAAAGGAAGGAAAAAGATGCGCAGCAAAGTTTATCAGAAGCAATACAAGCATTATAAACATTCTATTTTAGAAGAGGTACAATGGTGTATATGGTATAGCTTAGCTAGGATACAAACTTCCATATGTAATGGAGGTAGGGATAATTAGTCTCTATGAGCATGCATAGAGTATCACTGATATAAGTCTCCACCTGCAAGATGATGGGGAATCTGCTTCCTAGAGAACTATAATAACATAAAATAGAATTGGAAAGACTTTGAAACATCATGCATGGACATTCAGCAACTGGTTCCTGTCTGCTAACTATGTGATAGGTAGCCGCTTTTTTGATTGACTTTAGTGATGGGATCAGAATTGGGTATAGGGAGGCATTCAAAAAGACCCTTTTTAACCTAGTCCTTCTTCTCTCATGGTTGGATTTCTTCTCTTAGTGTGATTCTATCCTAGCTAGTGGCTTCTAGTTAGATATAGTGCTATAAGGTCTTCTCCAGGGGTATGCTGGTAAATATTTAACAGAATGCTCTCAAAAAATATCTACAGGACAGACTTTTTAGTTTACTATGCATAATTAACATTTTCTCTTTCACTTTCCTAAGTCTAGAAATCAATGAAATAATAAATTAAAGCCTGAATGGTAGTGTTAGCTTATTTCTAAGCTATAAATGCTCATACTGAGAATTTAACAATCAAGACAGCATCCACTCCCAGCATACCACTGACCTTCTCCCTCCAAAACCAAACCAACAAAGCTTCTTGAATATGGGTGCCAAATCTTTATCTGCCTCTGTGTTTGATTTTTCATTTTATGTGAAAGGATTGGATATCCCTGATCTTTCAGAATTCATAAGGTCATAGCTTGAATTCTTTTACCTAAAATGATAGAATAAATTTGGAGGCAAAGAGCCAAGGCCCACATTCACAGGGCCACATCTTGGTCATAGAGGGAGAGGGCTGAAAGCCTCTCTCCTTACAGAATTGTATCTTACTGGACACTGTTAGGAAAGGAATCACACCAAGTGAAGTGATCCAACCAAGAGATAGGAAGGGTCAGGTCAAATAGAGCTTTTTTTTTAAAAAAATCCTTCTCACCTCAGGTCCTGTTCCTGTCACCCAGCCAATCAAAGGTGCTGCTATCCACCATGTCATTAACTAACTGGAACCAGTTAAAGAATGTCTCCAGATTCTTGAAATTCTGTACAAGGCCCTTCCATTACATGTCATCATGACTCGCTTGGTATCAGGCTCCCTAGTCTCTGCCACGTGAGAAATTGCATCACTGGCCCTCTGTGCTTACTCATGGGGACTAGCCAGTACCCTGTGAAAAGTAGGTTCAGTATTTGTTAATACTTATTGTTTGCCAGGCGTTGTGCTAAGTGCCAAAGATATAGATCGCAAGACAATCCCTGCCTGCAAGGAACTTATATTCTAATGGGGTAAGACAAAATGTAAAAAAGAGTTAGAAGGGTGAGAAGTCCTAAGAGTGAATCCAGAGTTCTGGAGGAAAATAATGGCCATAGTGCTTGTGAAGGACTAGATCTGGGTAAGATAAGCCAGAAGCTCTCCTAGCAGTTCAGGTATAGGGGAGCTGAGGACGAGCGGCGTAGTATGGGAAGCTTGCTACCGAGATGGCCAGGAAGTGACTTTAGTTCACTCCCTGCATCTGAGACTTAATTGCAGTGTCATCATTGCTAAAGCACTTAAGTTCTGTCAGCTTCAGTTTCTTCATCTATAAAATGGAAATGATAGTACCTGATTCACAGGATTGTTTTTCAGGATCAAAGGAGATTATACATGTAACACATTTTGCAAACCTTAAGAACTATAAACATTTGTTATTATTTTAAAATGTTGATTCTTTGTTTATGTAACTAAAGTTGAATTTCAATCCATTGAAAATATTTCAAAGAATGAAAGACATTAAGCATTTTCTGACATCACATCTTCCCTTCTAATCAAGTACTCCATCTAATTCTCTTTTTTTTCCACAGAAAGTCATTCGGTAAACATTTATTGAGCACGGCTTATGTGCCAGACACACTGTGCTAAACTCTAGTGATAAAAAGAAAAACAAAAGACAATCCACATTCTCCTCAAATGGGAGAGAGAGCAATTAAAAAATATGTACAAATAATAATATGTGTGTGTACGTATATGACAAATTGGAAATAATCAATAGAAGGCAGGCACTAGAATTAAGAAAAAGACTTTCTGTAGAAGTTGGGATTTTAGCTGAGACTTGAAAGAAGCCATGAAGAATAGGAAGTGAATATGAAAAGGGAGTGTATTCTGGGCATGGGAAGCAGTCAGTGAAAATGGCCAGAGTTGAGAGATGGAGTATCCTTTTCAAAAAATGGTGAGGATTAGATCACAGAGTTGAAGGGAAAGGTATAAGAATACTAGAAAGATTGGTGAGTGGGGCTAGGTTACAAATGGCTTTGAATGACAAACCAAGGATTTTATATCTGATCCTAGAAGTGATAAGGAGCCACTACAGTTTATTAAATAGGGACTGCAGTGTCTGTGGCATGGTCAGAGTTGGACTTTGAAAAGATCACCTTCACAAGAAGTCATGAGTTTTTCAACTGACTTCTAGTTGAATAGCAATATTTTATCTTATGTCTTTTTAATTTTTACTTTCCGAAATTTGTAACTATTTTTGACCATGGCTTTTTACAAAATACACATGCTTATACTTGAATGTTTCCTCTGTTTCCAAAATTTTTAACTTGTTCCTAGTTTACTTCAGATTTTTTCTCTTAATAAAAAAATGTAGTAAACCAAGAAAATGAGTGGGGAAAAATGGCTTTTGTACAGAAATCCTCCGTCTTCACCTTCATCTTTTGATAAAATGAAATTCAGCCTAAATGTATTTGATGGACTTGAGTCCTTAGAAGATAATTTCCTATCACAGTGCAAGAGACTTCATTCTCTTTAGACCAAGGTGGAAGCAAATATTAATATCTTTCTATATGGAAATGAAAAGCTCTCTTTTCAGTAAATTTATTTCTTTTTTTTAATTTTTTTTTCTTTATTTTTGACATGTTTGGTTTTCAGCATTGATTTTCACAGGTGTTTGAATTACAAATTTTCTCCCCATTTCCTCCCCCCCCACTCCAAGATGGTGTACATTCTGGTTGCCCTGTTCCCCAGTCTGCCCTCCCCTCTGTCGCCCCATTCCCTTCCCATCCCCCTTTCCCTTCCTCTCTCCCCTGTTCCCTTCCCATCCACCCTCCCTAAGAAGTCAAGCAATTCAACATGGGCCCCATGGATATCATTATGTATAACCCTTCCACAATACTCATGTTGTGAAAGACTATATTTTGCTTCTTCCTAACCTATCCCCCTTTATTGAGTTTTCTCCCTTGACCCTGTCTCTTTT
>CM053622.1:586815266-586855678 GCA_028646595.1 Phalanger gymnotis
TCCCATCCCCCTTTCCCTTCCTCTCTCCCCTGTTCCCTTCCCATCCACCCTCCCTAAGAAGTCAAGCAATTCAACATGGGCCCCATGGATATCATTATGTATAACCCTTCCACAATACTCATGTTGTGAAAGACTATATTTTGCTTCTTCCTAACCTATCCCCCTTTATTGAGTTTTCTCCCTTGACCCTGTCTCTTTTCAAGTAAATTTATTTCTAATTGTATGGATGGAATCTAAAAATTGAAGAACAAAGAAAGCCTTGAGATGTAAAAGTTCAAATAATTCTGAGAGAGGCTTCTCAGATGAGATTCACTATAAATGCTACGCTTGAACCATATTCTATTAATTTCTGATCATGTCTTCCAACTAATCCTACACACAAAGCTGTGCTACCATGTCTCCTTCATTATTCTTGGTGTCATGTGTGACCTTTCCCTGTTACTATGGTGGTATGGACAATTAGATATGGAATATGGCATTTTATCTGTCAAATTCCCAGTGTGTCCATTCTAAGGCTACAATTTATAAGACTTCAGTATGTGGTTGAGTGATATAGATAATTTGGACAAATTGAATATTTTTCTTCTGTTTAACTTAACTGTATACTTAGACGCTTGAGCATAAAAGGAATTACTTTTGTCCCACCTTATCCAAGTAATTTAAAAACAATGTCAGAGAACTTTGAGATCAGGGATAATTTCTGAAGAATACCTCTCAAGATGATGATTCACTGAGACAACTTCCTGGGTCTAATCTTAAAATCAATTTGGTACTAACTTAATATTAGTTCTGTCCAGACTATTTTCCATTTATTGTCAAGTATATCAGATGGGATAAAAATGGATTGCTAAAGCTAGCTCAATCACATCTATCCATTTTCTCTCCATTTACCAGGCCTACTATTCTGCTACATGTAGAAATTTGATTATGTTGGCTGGAGGACGTGCTCCTAGCAAAACTAACCATGGTTAATTAATCCCTAATAATCTGTTTTCTTAGTATTTGCCAAAAGCTAATTTTTGTATTCTTTATCAAATCTATTTTTTCATTTATTAATTGTTTGTCATTTACCACATTACATTCATGTTTGAACAGCACGTCTTGTCCCCAAATGATGGCTAAATAGAAAAACAATAACAATAATAACTAAAATAAGTCAACATGTTCTACTGGTATAAATTGTGGTTCCTAAAATATTTCAAATTTTAATTTCATCAAATAGATTTTAAAGACATGTATATATAATTTCTCTGTCTAGTATTTAAATTCAGGAGCAGGAGCCCTTGCTGGTGCCTTCATTCATGAAAAGCATGCACATACGATGAAACCTGCGTAAGTATATTTATTGATACAAAAATTTAAACTAGTTTCTTCCAAATTGTTCTGTGAAAGTGGATAAAACATTTATTCAGAAATTTGTGAAATTTAAGTTGCAGATGTTATCCAATGAGAATTTGAGTAAATTATAATTATTTTAAATGTTCCATTAACAATCATAGATGATCTCTCTAGAGTATAGTTGGTTGAATAAGAAATTTTATCATACAAGGAGATACCATTAATTTTTTTTAAAAAAAGTAACCACACTAAGGCACAAAAGATAGTGTAATGTAAAGACAATACTTTAAATATTCTTTTTAAAACTATACTTTAAAAAATTTCAGCTGTCTCACATTCATGCACAAATCAAAGGAAACTTCACTGCTGTGTCTAATAGCTTCTTAGATGTGGCATGTTTTTATTAAAATTATATCTACTTTTAAAGCTGCAGATATGTGAAGATCCACTATAGGAATATTGCCTCTTCTCAAATACTTTATAATCCATGAAAAACTGCAGTAGCTGAACGACAGATTGACTGTGTAAAAATGTAATACTTTTCTATTTTATATCACCATTCTCATTTTTCAGGGACACCAGGAATGTGAATTTAATATCACAAAAAATGTACACCTTTTCTTGTTGTCTGGAGAACATACAGATACTTCCTCTTATTTTTGTCTAGCACCAAAACTAAATCACATGCTGGAAAGAGGAGAAAAATACAGCACTTATTTTAGAGTATATGTGATGACGAGACTGTCTAGACTCTTAATAGATAATATAATAATGTTTGATTAGTTCTCTGAAGCTTCTCAGCCATTGGCAAAGTGGGGTAATCTTTATGAGAATTACAATCCTTCTTGATTTAAATCAGTAATGTAGTTAAGAGAATGTCAGAGTATCAGTGGTTTGGTACATAAAAACTCTCAAAATTTAAGATAATTTTCTGAAATTAATTTGAACTTTCCCATACTTTTTAGGATTTCTTGGTTTTGGTAATAGTTTTGATTATTAAAGATACTTTACAAAACTAACTTTGAAAGGTGACAATTTTTGTCATCTCTACAAAGATGGACATTTTCCCCATTCCTGAACCTTTTTGAGATTATCAAAGGGAAATATGTTCCATATGAAAATATATTTTCTCTTTTTAAAATAAAATCATAGTCTATTAATCATTCAGTGAAACTTGTTTCTTACATTTTCTAACAGAATAATTTTGTCATATAGCAAATGGTCTCAAACATAGTTTCTTATCTTCCCCTTAACCACATATTTTTGCTCTTCTGTACTATGTTTTCCATTATATTTACTTCACTGGTTTTTATTGATCTAGGTATTCCCTCCACTGGCAGAGATCTCAATTGCTCCATAACTTAGTAGATGGTCTTTGAGAAATGGCATGGCTTACAAACTCATCATCCTGCAGTCAGCTAGGTGTAGAGATTCTTTAAATTTAACTAGGCAGGTCCTCAGGCCTCGGGCAAATAGTCAATTAATGAGCCCATACTCAAAGGCTTTCTAATTTGGTAGGATCTGCCAGAGTTTGCACTCACCCTGCATAGCTCTCTAGAACTCCTGCTTATCGCTGTGCCATGATAGGTCTTTAATGAAGACCTAATGAAATAGGTCTTTAATGAAGGTTCATTGTATTCTATAATCCCAAAGGGTAGTCCTTTATTGTCTAAGATAATAAAACAATGTTGTAAACACACAGTAATGTAGCTGTTAGGGCCTGATTTTGGAGCAGAATTCTTAAAAAAAAAAGTTGTTTAATGGCCTAAAATTAGACTTAAGGCCTGGAGTGGAATACTCTATAGTATAAGTCAACTGCCCCACCCCAAAATGTCCTGGCTTGCACCCTGAAAATAGTACTTTTCATTTTAAGGGTCTCCGAAGCATTGCTTGATTGTAATTTCTAAAAGAAGGAAAACGTGTCTAATGGGGGAAAAAATCAAGAGTTTTCAGTTATTACTAATTTTTTGATTTAACATTTATCTATGTCTCAATTTTTTTTTTTGCTATAAAAGGGGTAAACAATACCTATGTAATTTACAAGATTGTTATTTACATAAAATGAAAATGATATAGTGAATGTGCTTTGAAAAAAATGAGAATTTTTTTACACATATAAAGAATAGAATTTTTTCCCCCTTAGACTGAACAGCTGAGGAAGCTTTGTACTCTCAGGCTGGATTCTTTTCTCTAGGCACTAATGTCCATAGCCTCCTGGCTGTCTCTTTGAGAACATGAATTAGCTAGATGCACTTACTACAGCTTCTCCTTGGATTTCTTGATCATTTCCCTCTCCAATACTCTTTTTTATTTATTTTTTTTAAAAAAAAAAACCCTTGATGGAGTAGTAAAGAGGAAGCTGGGCCATTCTGCCTCTACTTATTTTGTCATTTTGAAGAGAACCTGTGCATGGTAGGCATTTAATTTTGAATAGAACCTATAAAATGAGGATAATAATTCTTGTACTACCTATTTAACCAAGTTATTGAGAGGAAATATTATATAAACTTCAAAAAGCTATTTTAATGAGTTATTATAATAATATATTTCCTAAATGTATGCAGCCTCTGGCCTTAGAGGCCTAGAAATGTTTACATTAGCATCGTTATCATACATCAACAACACAATTCCACATTAAGTATCTCACCCATCCTGAGAGAGAGTTCTTACCTACCTTAACAGTGTTATAACTTTGATAATGGAAGCTTAGTGCTTTTGATTTCTACTCCAAACTAACTAGCAAAGATGAGAATAACAGGGAAGAAGCTAGCTCAGGGGTAGGGAACCTTTGTCCTTCTAGGTCCTTGGGTGTGGCTTTTTGACTGAGTCCAAGTTTTACAGAACAAACCCTTTTATTAAGGGGATTTGTTCTATGAAGTTTGGATTCAGTCACAGGACCACACTTGAGGATCCAGAGAGTCACTTGTGGCTTTGAGGCCACAGGTTCCCCACCCTTGACTCTTTATCTTATAAAATGAACAGAACAACGTAAGACTTGCAACATTAAGCCTGATAATATTGTGTCCCATGTTCTAAACCATATGCAAAAAATTACTCCTATTTAAAAGTGATAGAAATGTCACTATTGTGATACATAAGTGCAGCTCTAAGGTGAATGCTCCTGACCTAAACCAGTGGCCTTGGTATTTGAGAACAGACAGACAATTGAACCACCAGTATCACCTAGTGAACTATCTCTCTCGATAAAATTTTAGTGCTCTAATTATATCGAGTTGTTGAGTTCAAATTCAACACTTATTATTTAACTGGAGGGTCAATAAGATGAATTGTGCTAGATGCTGAGGATACAAAGATGACAAATTATATGATCTCTGCCCTCAAGAAACTTATAGTCCAGCAGGGACATGAGATAAATTTATACAAATGATAATAATAAAAGTCATAAAATGCTTAAGTGCATACGAGAGGTCAAACATAGCCTGGAGGATCCAAAGGAAGAACAATCACTTCCAACCAAGGGAATGAGGGAAGTCTTCATTAAGCAGATACACTTCAGCTAGATTATGAATAATGTAAGGATGTAAATAGATAGAAATGAGTGGAGAATCATGCAGAGGTAATAAAATATTGAAAAAGTCATAGAGACAGGATCAAGTAGCAATGAGTACTCCAGTTTGATCAGAGTATGGCACATGGGGAGAACTACTATAAAATAAGGCTAGAAAGACGATGTTATTAAATTATTATATGAAGTTGTCATATGATTATTCTCTCTACTTCAAGTCTCTGCCCATTCCAATCCATCCTCCATTCATCCACTTAGCTGCCTTCTGAAACATAGATCCAGTCATGTCAAACCCCACCACTCCCCACAATGACGTCTGGTAATTTCGTTTCCTCTAGTATCAAATATAAAGTCCTTTGTTTGGCTTTTAAAGCCCTTCATAATGTGGACCCTTGCTACTTTTTCAATTTTCTCTCACTTTATTGCCTTCAACACACTCTGTAATCTAGCTATATTGGCCTACTCACAGTTCTTGAACATGACCCTCCATCTCTCATTGCTGTGCTTTTGCACTGGTTACCTTTCTACCCCAGGAATGCTGTACCCCCTACCCTCTACCATTGGTTTCCTTGTCTTCCTTTAAGACTTGGCTAAAGGCCCACCTTCTGCAAGAGGCTTGTCAAGGTACTTATGCTTCCCTTTCATACTATGCTTGTGGACTGAGAGCAAGGATAATACATGGGCAGTGTTAAAATTGATTATCTGAAATAAAAAGGAAACTGAAGACAAAGTTACCAAGCCATTTAGAATTTAATTTGTAAAGCTAGGGTCTTACTAAATCGGGTCACCTGAGTCCTCAGAGGTCAGAAACCAGGAGTGATTTACAGAGATGATTTTTATGTCAAACAAAAGAATTGGAAAAATTATAGAAACTTGTTTTGAACATTCAAATACACAAAGTGAGTCACCTGACTAGTTAGCTTCTTCCAGACTTTCTTAACCCTACTCCAGGCATCCTTTCCCCAGGTGACATCTTTTGTAACTAGTAAGTGTGCTGAGAAAGAGGAACTTGTGGTTAGCAGTCCCCTCTCCCCCAGTTTTCCTTAGCAAAGTCCGTGACTCAACTTAGGCTCTAGCTAAAGAAAAAGAAAAAAGAAAAGGGGTCTTAACCTCTGGATAACCTTTCTCTAGCCACCAGAAAGGGGAACTTGGCCTCTGGTCAACCCCATTTTCTGCTTAGCTTTGGTGAACCCAACTTTCTGCTTAACTTCGGTCACCTCCCCTTTCTGCTATTAGCCTTTTGAAAAATCTTATAATCTTATGATTATTTTATTCTTCTAAGTTATCTGCTACCAAATGATAAAGGCTTCTCAATTTATCTGTTCACTAAATCTATAGATAACCTAGACTTAAGAGACTCTCTGTGTCAGTCTGGCTTAGTTGTTAGGGCTAGGTTTTCCTAAAGAAGAGAGTTTAATCCTATAATCAAACTAAAGATAAATCGAAGTAATCAAAAAGAGCTGATTTCTTTTTCAACAGCCTGAGCCCTTGTAGCCATAAAACAGCAAAAGGTCTAGAAGATTTCTAATATAATAGATAGATTCTCTATGGAGAATTTATGGGAGGAGATGAAGAAAATTTTCACAGTAAGAAAAGACATGGGTTAGATATGATCTGCACTAATTGAGGAACATTTATATTGATAAAATCATGGATTCTTTGAAAGCAAAAATTAAAAACAAAGGGAAGATACTGAAGAACACCGAGCATGAGAGTCACATATTTTAAGCACTTACTATATGAGCCAGGCATTCTCCTAAGCTCTGGAGACAAAAGACAGTCCCTGCTCTTATATTTTAGGAAGCTTACTTTGGCAGTTAGGAAGGATGGATTGCAGAAGGGAAAAGAGATAAGAGTCCAATAATATTTAGGAAGGAGGAAATGAAAAAACCTGATCAAAGGTGATCTATCATACAAATGGAAAGGAGAGATGGAAAGTAGACATTTTGTGTAAGAAAGATTGCAAAATTTGGCAATTGGGAGAGATGGAAAATATAAGAATTACTTCAGGTTTTCAAGTCTTGGTGGCAAAGGCTTACCATCTGTTGATGTTACAACATAATAGAAATGTGATATTTCAAAAGGACAGGTTTTATAATGAAGAGCATTGTTTGAGACATGAGTTTTACATGTGGGGACATAATATGTCAGTATACAGCTGGTATTTTGAAATGCGGGATCTTTCAGAGGAAAGACTATCCAGATTAGAGATATGGGTTTGGTGGGGCAGCTAGGTGGCACAGTGAGTAGAGCACCAGCCCTGGAGTCAGGAGGACCTGAGTTCAAATCCAGCCTCAGACACTTGCCACACTTACTAGCTGTGTGACCTTGGGCAAGTCACTTACCCCAATTGCCTTGCCTTCCCCCATTCAAAAAAAAAAAAAAAGAAAAAAGAAAAGAGAGATGGGTTTGGGATTGGTCTGCATAGAAGTGAAAATCAAATATATATAAATGCGTATTGCTGACAAAGAAAAGATTGTAGCAGTGAAGCAAGCCAAGGATAAAGGTTGGATGAACAAGGGGAACCAGTAAAGAAAGTAAGATTGGTAGAGAGGCATGCAAATTACTAGGAGATAATGAATTATTGAAGACAATGATGAAAAATACTGTTCATCCCAAAAAAGTCAGGATGGCGAGGGAGGCCATTGTATTATGCAATTGGAAAACCATTGGTGACCTTAGAGAACAGTCTCGGTAAAGAGATAGAGGCTAATGCCAATTTACAAGAAATTGGAAAGTGAGGTGCCAATACAAACATTGTGGTAAAAAGTCTAAGGCTGTTTAAAAAATAATCTTAGCAGGGAAGGATGGGAGGAGTAGCAGATCTGTAGGGAAGGGTTTTAGGATCGGAAAGGCCTGATTTTATATGTTGGCAGACAGAAAGGAGACAATAAAGAGGGAAAGGTTAAAAATGAGAAAGGGAAATAAACAGTTAAGGAGAGGTGTGGAGCAAAGTCTTTACACTGTCAAAAACCCAAGAGTAGGAGTTCTTGGAGAATGACTGTAATATTAAAGGCAACTGGATGGTGTAGTGGCTAGACAGCTGAACTTGGAATCAAGAAGACCTCAATTCATATCCTTTCTTAAACATTTAATAGCTGTGTGACCCTGAGCAAATCATGACCTCTAGAAGAGTATAATCAAGTCTCTCTTAGACTAGTGAAATGGGTAGAGTACTGAGCCCTGAGCCAGGAAGACCTGTTTGCAAATTTAACCTCAAACACTAGTTGGGCTAAGTCACTTCACTGCCCTGGGCCTTAGTTTCTTCATCTATAAAAGGAAGGGGTTGAATGAAATTATCTTTAAGGTCCCTTCTAGAGCTAAATCTCTGAAATACAAATGATCCTATGATTTTAATAATAACACACATCCACATAGTTCTTTAAAGTTTAGAAAGATTTTCCTCTCCAAAACCTTATGAGGTAGGTAATGAAAGTTAAACATACTTTGTAGTAAGTTATAGTTAATTGATATAATACAATTGCTAGGCTATCCATTTCAGTTTGGAGACCACGAGAGTTAGGATCAAACTGATAACTTGACTAACTGGTCATTATCTTGAATGCTGCTGTGACTCTTTCCATCTAAAAATTCTTGATTTGCTTCTAAAACTGCTCTGAGGGCCTTAAAATTTCCTGTAATGAGAATGACTCATGTGGGTCTGCAGAATCCTATCATTTGCTCACCCATCCATTCGATAGTCCTGCAGTCCTGGTCACTATATTCAGCTTGTGTTATGGAATTAAAAATATATTTGAATGACTATGGGAGGAGATGAACAAGATTTTCATAGAAAGAAAAGGCATGAGTTAGGTGTGATCTGAAATGGTTGAGGGAGCATTTACATTGATAAAATCATGGAATCTTTGAAAGCAAAACTCAAAGGCAAAGGAGAGATACTGAAGAATGCTGAGCAGGGGAGTCATGTATTTTAGTCAGTCAGTAAGCATTTCTTATGATATAACCACATGAAATAATTTATAATTATATTAATAGATCATTGTAATATGGTGACTTGTGATATAAATTATATACTAAAATGTGTATATATATGTATTATGTATATGTGTATATATCCATATATTTTATATATAGAATGCTAGGCATCTTGTTTTTCTATTATGAATATAGAGAAAGACTAGACCTTACATAGGGCTTGTTTTCCTATTAATTATATTCGTTTATATACATGTTCTTTCTCTTCTGCCCCCTCCCCCACACATTAAGCTGCTCGAGGACAGTTAGATTTCTTTCCTTTGCATCCTTACTGCTTTTTATATAATAGGAAAATTTTTAAAAATTTTTGTTGAATTGTTGTTGAAAGTAAGATAAAGCCCAGAAAAACAAATTTTGAATTATTATTATTATTTGTTTAAATGTCAAGACTCCATTAGTTTACCTCTCTGTGGTAATGCTTTACATTTTTATAGAATCACATACCAGTAATGAGGATGATCTGACTAGTTATTATATAATTCTTCTTTCCTGAAGAAATCTTAACTTATTAACAAATTAACAAATTTAGTTACATTATTAAATATAGGTGCCATTTGATTAGGGGACAGCAGCCAAATTGAATCTATAGAAATCTTGGTGACTTTGTCACTGACTGAGGAATTAAAACTATTACTAAATTCCCCAACCCCAAGTAGGAAAGAACAAAAAGTTATTGGAGGGAGTTAAAGCTTAATATATTCCTGTATCATGTTTTGTTACAACAAAAACAACAACAAGTACCTGGGCCATTAATTTTCAGTTTAAACTCTGTCCATTTTATTATTATTTTATTTAAATTCAAGGTAAAGAAGTAAATTGACGGTAATAATGCATTTGAATAATGACAAAACAACTGACAAAGTAAAATGCATATTTTAAAACTTTATTGATACAATAAAGTGTTAATAAAAATCATGTCAAGGAGGACAGTAAACACTAACCCAGACTTAAAAAGTTTTCGGTTTGAGTGATTACCTTTTTCATTAATTAATCATAGTTATCATATGTTTATTATGGCTTCAAGGTCAACTGGTAGGGCTAAGATACCTTAGTTCCATTTCTTTCCTCTTTTGTCCCCTAGTCTTTTCAGATATCTGAAAAGTCAATGAGAATAAAGAAAATTTGTCTCTGTCAAAGTATTCAATTTTAAACCTTATTTAAATGCAGAACAATTTGCTGTATGCTGGATAATCAAGTAGAGTGGAATTTAACTCCTATTGAAGATTTTTTTTGCCACAGCTAAAAACTTTTACCTCATTTGAAACAAGGGTGACACCTAGTGGCCTAATAAGTTATTTTGAATGAATAATCCCCAAATATCTTTTCATCATTTGCTAAAATCGTTACCTTTGAATAGATATTAAAACGTTGAGATCCATTGGATTTACTTTTTAAACTAGACCTATTTACAACATGACAATTATTCAGTTAAGTGCAAGTTTAATTTTATTATTTGTTTTATTATCCTTCTCTTTCCTACTTCTGTTTTACGAATAGATCTGAAATACCAATACTCTTAAAAAACTTTTTGAATATTATATCCACAGGCTCTTGGTAAAAGAAGGTTACAAGAATTATTTTTATATTGTTATGAAATTTCTACCTCTTTGACCTTGCTTTGATTTAGTTACTTTCATTAAAATTTTCAGATTTTTCCTAATCTTCCCCCTTTTTCCTACAAATATAATTTGTGATGTTATTCTTTTTATTATTTGAAACCTAGGAAATAATTTACAATATTAATGTAGTCACTATCTACCTTACTGTGTAAGTACTACCTATTAACTAGGGTTATTGTGAGGATAGTATTTTATAAACTTTGATGTTCTCTATAAATGTTAGTTAATATTAATATTAGGGGTAGTAACAATTTTCCTTTTTGGTACCTAAATCAAATTTTTAATTTTTTCTCACAAAAAGGAATTTGTCAGCTCAAGTTTATATTGTACACATTATTTATTGATTATTGCTACCAACAGAAAAGGGAAAGAAATAATATTTTTAAGCTGTGTGATGTTAGTAGTGTTTTTGTTGAGTTTCATTTCACCCTCTCTCCACCCCAATTTTCAGGAAAAAAGTCTATAAATACAATATGTTAAATTTAGTGTGATATGTACTGTGATATCGTACTTCAAATTAACCTCCATTATTGTATTTATCATTCACCTTATTCAACCAATCATTTATTAGACAAATATTTGTTGAAAAATTCTACCTCGTAGGATTATGTCACACTTCCTATTATAAGTTTCATTATGAAAATGTTAGAAAACTGCCAAGTTACTTTTGTCAGGGAGACAATAGACATTTATTAAGCACCTACTACATGCTAGGCTTTGTACTAAGCACCAGGGATACAAAGAAAGGTAAAAGACGATACCTACCCTCAAGGAACTACTAGTCTAGGGAGAGAAAACACATTAAAAAAAGCCAAAAAGGAAAGTGGGAAGGGGAAGAAAGGAAGAAAAGTATCTGGTGCAAGAACATGATGAAATCCTGCAGGCAAGTGGAAAATTATGAGGTGTCCACCTTAGCACCCCACCTTAAATAGAGCATCTGAGAGGAGCTCTCTGACATCTACCTGCTACCCTTTCCAGTCAGAGCAAGGTCCACAGAAAAGCATATACTTTATTCCTCAGTCTAAGGTTTTATTCAGTTATCTAATTTGAGCATCAACTAAATATATGTTGTAGTTGCACAATGCAGATGAAACCAGAATAACATATATTCTTTAAAAAACACAAGAAGTGTTAATCACATGTTTAATTCATTCAAAATATTTCCTGAGGTCTAAGTATGTACATAGCATTGTGACAGATATAGTGGCTAATAAAAATAAATTCTACTCTTTCTTTTTAAATTACTTTCTAATTATATTATGGGAGCATAGATCTAGAGTTGGAAGAAACTTCAGAGACCATAGAGTTCAACCTTCTCATTTTACAGATGAGAAAAATGAGGCCCAGAGGTGTTGAATGACTTGCTTAAAGTCACACAGGTGGTTAAAATGTCAGACATGGGATTTGAATCCAGGTCCTTTCCACTGCAAGATGCTGGATAAACTTTTTTATTTATTTACTTGTGGAATTGTTTGTTATCCCCCTTTCACCCCTCCAAAGGAGAATATAGCTCTTTAAGGGCAAAAATAATTTCCTTTTTTTGTCTTTATATTCATAGGAATGAGCACAGCACCTGGCACAGAGTAGATACTTTTGTATCTTGTATATTGTTTTGTTAAAAAACAAAACAAAAACAAATAAAAAATTTACAGTATTGAATTTTTGCCTTCAAGTGGCTTAAATCTCTCTCAGAAGACACAACATATGCAAATGAAAAGTTCACTGACAAGAGAAGGCGGTATATAAGAAATGTCAGATGATTGATGCAGATGTTGGGCATATAAGTTTCTTAATAAGTGTTTCTTGAAGTTCCCTAAATGCTCATGGGAGAGATCATTGTGGGTTGAAGTGGTATGGGAAGGTTTTCTGGCGGAGGTGAGCCTCAGCACTGTATTTGGAAGGATGGGAAATATTCGGATGAGGAAAGGAATATGGCTTTCCAAGTAGGAAGAACATTATCAAAAACTCAATAATTTGCATACTGAGGGAGGATTAGCAGAATAGACCCATCTGTATTAATACACATAGTACTCAAATTATTATAATTTCCCAGGTAACTGAAATTCTCCTTTATATTTTCTTCACATTGGTGACATTGAATTACATTTGTAGCAACACATTTCTCTTCATTTTGTATTTAAATTAATATGTACATTTTGGCTATTGTTCAAAATTGCTGACCCAGTATTTATGCCAAGGGGCTTCCTGCCAGCAAATCATGTGAGTAAATTAGGGGTCAGGGCCATTAAGCTACATTAAACATCTTTTTTACCCAAACTGTAATGCACAGATTTCATTTGACCTTTTCCTAGATCATCTGAATTTCCTCATCTTTCAGCTCATTTTAAGAATAATAGTTTGTGAGAACTGAATGTGATTAAGTGATTTTCTTTGATATGGTTTTCCCCCTACCTTTGTTCATTTAAATCAGCTGTCAAGTATGTTCAGGGGATTCTACATAAGTACTTGCAAACCATTATGAACTTTCACTAACCAGCATAAAAAAATAAATACAGGTGAATTTAATGAAAGTGAAAGAACTTTAAATTATATGAGGGGAAGTTTTTTGATTATAAGAATATGAGGATCTGAAATGTTTTATTATGCTAAGTTATAGATACATTTTTTAAAGATTTTGAACTGTCATATGTACCGAATGACTGAATAGAGATATTCTTTACTCAAGTTAGTCAACCAACAACCTTTCCAAGAGCCTTTTAAGTTCTGAGGACTGAAAAGGAGAAAATCTAGCTTCACCCTCATAAATTCTTAGAATTTCTAAGTGTCCTGGAGTGAGGGATGAGGGTGGGACTTATGGATAATTTTGCTTAGGGTGTTAGCCTCCAAAATTATCTCACAGCTTCTCCATATTCATAGAGTCTTGATTGAAGGACACAGATGGAAAGTACTTTTTAAAGCACATTGATTGTCAGTGAGTTTTATTAAGGGTCTCTTTTGTTCTAACAAGAAGGGGAAGAGTGCTAGCCCACTGTCAGTCTGCATGATTGATGCAAAAATGTGGGGCTAGAATGAATTTTAGAATAATCATCAGTCCTAAGGATAACGTTTGTTCCAGGAGATAAAAGAAAGAAAGAAGGAAGGAAGGCAGGAAGGAAGGAAGGCAGGCAGGCAGGAAGGAAGGCAGGCAGGCAGGAAGGAAGGCAGGAAGGAAGGAAGGAAGGAAGGAAGGAAGGAAGGAAGGAAGGAAGGAAGGAAGGAAGGAAGGAAGGCAGGAAGGAAGGAAGATGAATGCACAATATTCAAGAAAGTCTAGTAAAGGTTTGAACTAAATATCAAAGAAACGAGTGCTTCAATAGACCATCCTTTTAATATATAGTTTTCTTCATATTTGGCCCCTATCTTGAGTATACAAAAAAAAAAAAAACATGTAGTGCATTTTCCTAGGAGAAAACTATCATAAATATGCCCTTCTCCTAGTCTACTCTGGAAATACCCAAACCTAAGCCTTGTTATATAGCTTATCTTTGCTTTTAGCTTTTCCAGAGAGAGAAATGATCATTTCGAGGTTTCTATACCAAGCATTTATCTGGTATCCATGAAAGTTCCTCATTGTTAATAGAAAAGATAGGTATGGATGTATAATATTGGGAAGATATACCTGCTTTTAAGATTCCAAACCTTAGACATCAACGACAAGAGAGATGACTTACTTTTTAGTGGAGAATTCCTCAGAGATACTAGGAAAAAGAATACAATGCAAGTTTTCCTGGGTACCTCTTCATTCTGCATAATTTATTTCTGTGATTTATATGGCCTGTGTGCTTAGAGTAAACATTGATGAAATATTATTGTCTATCAGCTGCTGACCAACCCCACCTCTTAAAACTCTTTTATTCTTTGGTTTCCCAGATTTAAGAATGACATGACAAATGGTCTTATTGCACATTTCCACTTGGCTTGAGACAACTTGAAGTTTAAGGATAGCTCTCATCTTTTCTACCAAAAAGGGACCTATTCTATGTTCCCAATCACCATCAACATTATCCTTATCTGTCTGGCCCCAGCCTTGCAACATTGGAGTTATTTTTTTTACTCCTCCTTTTCTGTTACTTCTGACTGAAGGACACCTCACACACACATATACACACATGTACACATATACACACACAAATGAGACAGAGACAGAGAGAGAGAGAGAGAGAATAATCAATATTTTCTTTGACTTTTTCGTCTATCCAGACTTAATTCCCAAACTGGTGATTTGTGCCACAGCTAGGCTCTGACTCCTGTTGTCTTTTGGGTAGGGTGGTTAGTCCTATTTGTGCACTGACCTCTACCCCTCAGAATCTTTGAACTTCAGAGTGCTGGATATTTGGGGCCCTCCAGGGCTTTACAGGGTAGATTGTTAGGGAACTCAGCTTCAGGGTGCCCTGGTCTGAAACCTACTATGCCTATACTGGGGTATGCTGCTTCTGGTGGCTTCCAAGTTCCTCAGTGTGGATTTCAAATCAGCATAGGCCTTTGTAGGGATGCCTTTACCAAACCATTCAGGCTATGTGTCCCTGGCCTGTTTCTTATCCACCTGAGAGGCAGCCAGTTTATCCCTATGTGCTGGTACTGACTGCTGAGTTACTCCATTTTTGCCCATGGGCTTCTGGCTGACTTTGTAAAATGCTGGGTTGAAAGAAATTGCTTACTTTAGTTTCTCATTGGATCTTATTATTCAGCTTGGTGTGTTATTTTTAGGTTTTTACTAGGGTAGGTGTGGGGGAACTGATCTGTCAATCTCTGTTCAGACAGCTGTCTTCACAACCTTCCTTCTTCCATCTTCATATTTTTTGTACAGACTATTCCTCATACCTATAATGCACTCCCTCCTCACCTCATCTTTTTGTTTCAGAGGTTTTAAGGAGGTACTTAGGGTAGAGGGCTTTCTCTCTAAGGCTAGCTGAGAGGGGGAGAAGAGACCTTTGTCAGTGCAGGTGTTTGGATCAAATGAAGTTTTTCTTTTTGTTTTTAGGGTGAGGGAAGATATGACTGAATTTACAGGCTGCAGGGAAGCAGCCAGGAATGAGAAAGAGATTAAAGGTTAGAGAGAAAATAAGATATTGGGTACAATTTGCTACAAAATGTAGGTGTGGATAGAATTTAGGTTACATGCATAGAGTTTTGACTTGGCAATGAAAAGAGTCACCTCTTCATGTGAGACAGAGATGAAGAAAATAATAGGGGAAGATTCTGATCTATGTGAGAATGTGGGAGAGAGGGTTATATGGAGAAGACTGCTCACTGAAATGATACCATTTGAGGTAATAGTCTCAATTTTTATGGTGAAATGTGAAGCAAGTCAAGAGGGCACAGGCAGGGGGTACCATGGGAACCTTGAAGAGCCATTAAAAGGCTTGGAATTGCCACTGTGATTAGCCTAATCAATTAAGAAAATGGAAAAGGATTGCCTTGTTTCAATGAGGACTCAGCTTAGAAGAGAGAACATAAATTTCTAATGGATTCAGCATAGTTATGAAAGTTTTCTCTAGCTCTGTTTTGAGAGCACATGAATAGAGATGAAGGTGGCAGATGATGATAATAATCCATTATTTGGGTTCGACAAGTTGTGAACAGCTAGAGGACAAAGGCTTAAGGGATTTGAGTGTAGAGGATAATGTAGAGCTGAACCATGTAACAGGGTTTGAGGTCAGGAAGGGTATAGAGTGCAGTCAATACAAGAGCCTGGGACAAAACTGGGGGGATGGAGATGGTGGAATTTGAGGTCAAAATGAGGGTTATAAGGCATAAGAGAAAATCAAGATTAAGGTCGGATCATCTCTAAATATCTGATATGGAATAGAGAAATAGGTCATGGGAACGGAATAGAGTGAAGAACTGAGAAGTTATTTGGAGCAGCACCAATATGTAAGTTAAAGTCCTCTAATATAGAGGCAGAAGCTACAACCCAGAGAAAAGCTGATCCTAACTCTGAACCCATTGAGGAGGGAAGGAGAATGTCATGGGGGATGAGGTAGGTTGGCAGATTAAAAGACACCAGGATTTAGATTGGATAATAAATTTGGGTATCATTAACCTCAAAGAAGGAAAGATTGTTGAATGATGGTGGTAGAGAAAATTTGGAAGTGATCATGAGGAGCAAGGAGTATGCTGGTTTCTCCCTACTACAATCTGTAAAGAGTTAGGGAATTTAGTTGTGGGCATTTAGAGAATGTTAGATTCTAAATAGTAGAGGCCCATCCAGAAACTGTCCTTGGTGAACCAAAGTTTAGTAATGATATTTTTAAAAAAAAATCCTGAAGTTCTTGGAAAATCTAAAAAATCTAATACAAAGTTATTCATTATTATTTTCAAAATAAAATGTTATTAATGTAACTTGCTTTTTGATTCACCAATATTTCTTATTGTATCCTCCACCCTTTCTTCCCCCAGATAACAATAATTTATAACAGGGGGGAAATGGGAAAACGAACATTTCAGTAAAACTAAACAACATATTGGAAAAGTCTGGCATATATATTCCACACCCACGACTTCCCACCTGTTCAGAGAAGGTTGAGGAGTGGGGTAGGGCAGGGGTGGGGAGGGTAGGATTGGATAATGTGCTTTCTAATGCTTTCTTTGGGGTCAAAACTGACTATTTCAATTCCAGAGCAATTTTTTTAAATTGTTATGAAATTGTTCTTTTCACTTTCACTGTGGTAATTGTATATATCGTTGTCCTATCTCTGCTTATTTCACTTTGCATCGGTTGTATTCCTTTGCTTCTATGTACTCATATCTGTTGTTTCTTTTAGCCCAGAAATATTCTGCTTCATTGATGTGCCACAATTTGTTTAGTCATTCCCCCAATCAAAGGGTATAGGTCATTTTAGTCACTTTGTTTAAATAATTTGAAATTGCTTTCCAGAATCATTGAAGTCACAGCTCTACCAACAATACATTAATATGCCTATCTTTCCACAAACCCTTCAATATTGACTATTCTCAGATTTTGTCGTCTTTGAAAATTTCCTCAAGGTTGATTTCTTTTTTTATTGACCTTATCATTAGTGATTTTGAGCATTCTTTCATATGATTGTAAATAGTTTGTAGTTTTTTGAGAATTATTCATATCCTTTGACCACTTATCCTATTGGAGAATGGATTTTGGCCTTACAAATTTCTGTTGTTTATGTATACTGGATACCAAAACCTTATCAGAGATTTTTAATAGAAAAATGTTTAATATAAATAAGTTTTTCCTAGTTGAATGCTTTTCTATTTATCCTAGACAGATTAGTTTTGTTTATGTAAAAGATTTTCAACTTCATAATCAAAATTGCCTATTTCATCTTTTGTAATTGCTACCACTACAAAAAAAACAACTAGTGATATATTTTAGTGTGTGTGAAGCCTTTCTTTTTGGTAATGAACTCTTTGTTCTAGCAATATAATCTCCAGGTCAAAAGGCACAGATATTTTAGCTAATTTATTCACATGATACTAAATGGTTATACTAATGATTATGGTTATGCTAATTCATGGCACCATAATTTTTTCAACCATTCCCTAACTGATGGGCACACCCTAAGTTTATGGTTCTTTGCCACTACAAAAAGAATTGCTATAAATATTTTTGTACCTATGTGTCCTTTTCTTCTTTGTTGACTTTGGGTATAGGACTAGTAAGTGATATGGCTGATTCAAAAGGTATATGTAGTTTAGTAACTTTTGGGGCAGATTTTTAAATTCATTTCTACAATGCTTTGGCTAATTCACCACTCTGTCAGCCCATATCAGTCTCCCCATTTTCCTATGGCCCCTTCAACATTTATCATTTTCCTTTTTTGTCATTTTTGCCAATCTGATGTGAGGAGGAACTTCAGAATTGCTTTAATTTGCATTTCTTTATTAATAATTTGAAGTATTTTTTTCACATGGCTGTTGATTGGCAAAGTTTCTTCCCTTGAGAACTGCCTGTTCATATCATTAAACCATTTGTTAATTGGCAAAAGGTTCTCATTCTTATAAATTAGAATCAATTTCTTATGTCTTAGAAATGAGATCTTTATCAGAGAAACCAGTTACAAGATTTTTTCCCAGTTAACTTTTCATCTTAGTTGTATTCGATTTGTTTGGACAAAAACTTTTTAAATTTTGTGGAATCAATATCAACCCATTTTTCCCTCTGTAATCCTTTCTTTCCATTATTTAGTCTTGAACTAAACCCCTATCCATAGATCTGAAAGTATTTTCTACCTTCTTCTCCTAGTTTTATTTATAATGAAATCATTTCTATCCAGGCCACACATGCATTTTGTAGTTTATTTTTATATATATCATATATTGCTCCAAACCTGATATCTACCAGGCTGCTTTTCATTTTTCCGCCAGGAGTCTTGTTTTGTGATAATCAAACCCTAGACTACTAGAGTAGAAGTATATGCTGTTTTCTATATGTTTGTACCTAATTTAGTCAACTAATCCACTTTTTTATTTTTTGGCCAGTATAAAATTCTTTTGACAATCACTACTTCGTAGTATGGTTTGAGACAGTACTGCTAGGCCTTCTTCCTTCTTATCTTTTTTCCCTCATTATTTCCCTTGACATTCTTGACCTATTGCTTTTTTCCTAATTCTATAAAGTTTTTTTTTTGGTAATTAGATTGGTATGGCACTGAATAAGCAAATTAACTCAAGTAATATTATCATCTTCATTATATTGAGTTGACCTACCCATGAGCAATTAGTATTTCTCAACTTATTGGGGTCTGTCTTTCTTCCTTGAAAGAGTATTTTGTATTTATATTATTGTTTCTCATGTATATCTTGATAGACTCCCAAGTACTTTACTCATCCTATAGTTGTTTTAAATGCAATGTTTCTATCTTTACCTGCTGGATTTTGTTAATAATTTACAGAAATATTGACTTTGATGAAGTTTTTTTTTTCAATTAAATTTTAGTTGACTCTAGGGAATCTGCAAAAGTCATATATAAAAACTTTTCTTTTCCTATTATTATTCTCTTTTAACAAGAATGGCTGTTATATCTTGGCAAACTCATTTTATGCATCTGTTGATAAAACCACATGCTTTTTATTTTACTTATTATAACAATATTATTAATTAAATTTATTATTGTTGTTGTTAATATGGTCTATTATGTTTATAGTTTTTCTAATACTGAACCTGTATTCCTGGTATAAATGTAAAATGGTCATAGTGTATAATCTTTTTGGAATGCTGTTCTACTCTCTTTGCTATTGTTTTATTTAAAAAATTTCATATATTCATTAGAGATATTATCCTTTGATATTCTCTCTCTCTCGCTCTCTCTCGCTCTCTCTCGCTCTCTCTGTCTCTCCTCTCCTCTCCCCTCTTCTCTTCTCCTCCTCTCTTCTCCTCTCCTTGGGTTAAATATCAAAATGTCAGAAGGAATTTGATAGAATCCTGTTAGGAACTGGCTCAACTCAGGTTTGTCCCCTATAAGTTGACGCTTAATGTTGGAATGAAATGAGTTACTTGTGTATCACTTAACAATTAACAAAAAAAGTTTATTTAGCCATTGTGAAGAAAGTATATGCAACAAAGATACTGCAACACTTAGCTTAATTAGTTGCCTCCTACTACCAATACTGAAATATGTCCAGTTGACATGACAGCATATGGTGATTCATGGGGTCTTGGGACATATGCCAAGTCTGAAGGGCCCAAACTTCACATAGGTCAACTTTTTATCCCCTTAGGTCATCTGTAAGCCTATCCTTATCAAAACTACTGGGAAAAATAGAATGCAATGACAGAAACTAGGCTTAAATTAACACTTTACATCATATTCCATAATATATTCAAAATGGACAATTGACCAAAATATTAATAATCATATCATAAAAAATAGTAGCAGCACATATATCTTTCTGATTCTTCTTTCACAACATGACTAATGTGGAAATATGTCTTTCATATCTATGGGCAGGAAATGAATATTTAACCAAGCAAGGAATAGGGGCAATTACAAAGGTAAATAGATTATTTTGTTACATAAAATTGAACCACTTTTATACAAAGTTAATACATTTAGAATAAAAAAAGCCATGGGGAAGCAGGGAACTTTGTATCATATTTCACTGATAAGGATTTTGAATTTAAGATATAAAGACAACTAATATGATCAAGAGCCATTCCCCAACAGATGTGTCAAAATATAAAGTTTTCAGAAGAATCACAAACTTCTAAAACCATATAAAATATTTCAAATCTCTAGTAACAAGAGTAATGCAAATTGAAACAATTGAGGTTTTAACCTCATAACCAACGAATTGACAGAGATGACAAAAATGTATAACTTAGATCTTGTCTATGAAGTAGATTTTTGCCTGAATTTATAATGATTCTGCATATAAAAAGGGTAGTTATGAAATGACTTGTGCGTATGCCCTCAGTTAGAGAACAAAACTCTCAAACAACTGGCTACAGGTTGAGCTCCTAGTTCTGAACTAGCAATGGTCCTTCTCTCCCACAAGGCCCATATCATTATGTTCTTATCTCACAAACAAAAAGAACAGGGTTGACCAAAGATATTAATGAGAAATAATGTAAAATCAGACAAATGTATCCTTGAACAGGATAAATTTAAGAAAAACATACATGGAAATAAGACTAGGGTAGGACAGGGCTTGCCCATTGTTCATCTTTTCTTCCTTTAACTTATTTTCTCTACTTGCTCCTGCTCCTGGATGAGCCAGCACCTTCAATAAAACACACAATAATATGCACTTCTGAGCTTGTCCATCAAGATGGAGGTCATGTCTCATGGTCTTATAGAAATAAATTGTAATTTAGTCAGTGCCAAGTGCTAGTCTGGTCTGATGCTGCTGCTATAGGACTACCATTGCTTCTCCCTTCTCTCCCCTTCCTCCTCCAGAGTTCCTCATGGACACATCCCACCTTTGATCTCAGATTAGTTTCCTGTCTTCATAAATTGAGAACTACAAATTCTAGAGTATTTTATGGTCAGCTGGACCTTTGCCAGGGGTTATTAAAATGAGATTCATCAACATTAGAGATCAGTCAAGTTTACTAATAATGCATTGTTGGTGGAAATGTGAAATGAGTGTAGCTGTTCATTCTGGAAGGCAGTTTTGAATTTGCAAATAAATTGGCTAAAACATTCATATGCTTTGACCCAGAATTCCTTCCATTGCTAAACATTCATTTCCATTAAGGTCCATATACATGAAAATATTTATAGGCGCACGTTTTTTGTGAGAGCAAAGAAATGGAAAGAAAGGTTTCCATTGACTGCGAGTGGTGACAGTTGTAGTGCAGGAATGTAATAGAGTATATTCCTGTTGTGTAAGAAATTACAATTATGTTAAATACAGAAAAGCATAGAAAGAATTACATGACCTGATGCACTGTGAAATAAGCAGAGCTAAGAAAACAATATGAACAATGACTTCAATTATGTAAATGAAAAGAATCACAAAATAACTAAAGAAATAATGTTGCAAAATAATGAAGCGAAGTTTTGCCCCAAAGAAGAAAAATGACTACTCTACAGAGGTTATGTATTCTTTTCTAGAGAGTAGGTTCCTTGAGTATGGAACATAACACATGATGTCAGATTTTTTGACATATTAATTGCTTTTGCTGATTTATTTTTATTTCTTTTCCTCATTTAAAAAAAACTTTTTTAAAAAGTAAAATATAACTCTCTGGGAGGGGACAAGGAGAGGAATGCATAGGAAAATCTAGGCAATATTAAAATAAAAATGTCAATAAATTTTTTTTAAAGAAGCAATTGAAGTTTATGCATATGGTCATAAGAGACTGTACAAGAGGGTTCTATACAGAGGAATACAAAGAAAGAAAAGGGATGCAATAGATATTAGCATAGAAGCAAAATCTGGCAACTGATTGATTACATATGGGAAAAGTATAGTTCAAAGATTGTCAAAATGGGAAATAGAGTGAATGTTTGTGATAAAAATAGTGAAATCACAAAAAGCAGTATGTGTAGAAGGAAAGACATTGAGTTTCATTTGGATCTGTTATGTTTGAGTTTCTGGAAAGCCAGCATGTGGAGATAACATATTATGAGTTAGAAATGGGATTCTACATCTTAAAAGACAGGTGAGGATTAGAATTTGTGCATCAACTTAAAAATTTAGACAAAGATGGGGTGGTGAAGAATGGTACAGTGATAGGTGTACAACAGCGAGAAGAACTGCAGAAGACTCAAGAAAGATGAAAACTTGGGGTTGTGGGGGTAGGAGGGTAGAAAAGGGAGAAAAAGGCCCTTGGGTTTGGCAGGTTCTTCTAAGCTGGGGAGGCTTTTGTTCCTCCACAGCTCATCTTTAGCTAAGTTCTGAGTATGTCATTATCAGAAGGTTGTCTACCAAGTAATAGATTTTTTTCAGCCACAGTTACTTATGAAACCATCTGCTAAAGTCTGAAAAAAATCTCAATCTACTTAAGTGAAAGGAGTCTCCATACTGATAAAGTCGTAGATCTTTTAAAGTAATGAAACATGTTAGAATCATATGAAAAATTTCATCACAACTAAACATTTATTTCATCTACCTTTACCTTACTTTTATCTTTACCTTAGGTTTAAATAGCTTTACCTTTATAAGAGAGCTTTAACATGGAAATGGAAGGATAAAAATATAGGTTGTAAAAGCAAGAAAAAGTAAAATTATTGCTAGTCAGGGAATGAAATAAGAAAAGTTATTGAAATAAACAATCATGGAAAGTATTTAATACTTTCTCCTTGGAAAATTCAGCATAGGAATGGAAAAAAATTGCAATAGTAATATACTTGGACATAGCTTTTGTTGTTATTGTTCATTGAGGTTTCTGTTTGGGGCCTCTGGTATCCAACTTCATTCTTGCCCTAACCATTTTTATTTTGTGCTTCTAAAATAGAATGTCAGAATTTATTCTTGTATTTGATTTTACTTTTAGCTAAGAGAAAATCTCTTTTAAAATTATTTTTATAGTATTTTCTTTTCAGAAGTTAACACGAATAAAAGATATGATAATACCTTCAATATTAATTCCATTTAAAATCCAAAGCAATTCTATAAATATAAATTGTACTTTGTTATTTTCTTTAAAGTGTTCATTTTATTTTCTGAATGTTTTATTACTTTATTCCTAAATATATTTAATCTTTGGGCAAACATATAATTAGTAACTGTATTATTTAGGGTTTTTTGTCAAAAGAAATAATCTGAAATATTGCTATTTATATTTTAGGTTAGTAGGCTGGTTTGGTCACAAACTTGAGAGTAGATTTAATATGGATAACAGTAAGTATATTTAAAGTTGTATATAATATTTATTTTTGCTTAATTTTTAAATTCATGTAGGCTTAAAATATGCCAGATGCAAGCTCTTTGACAATTTAATCTTTTTTTCTTTGTAACTTCTTTTAAAACAGTAAGGATGCTTATATAATATTAAAAAAAACCAGGGAGTTTTATTTTATAAGGTGGAGAGGAGGGTTATCATCATAAATATGGAACACTCAGTATGTGATTACAAATTAATGAGACTTTATTCTCTTTCTCTGCTGACCTTTACTTCCCTCAAAACTACATGGTTCTCATCATATTGAACATGGATATGCCTATGTATATTGTACCCTAGTAGATACATTAGGGAAAGAGAACATACAAGCATTTTAATATACTTGTAGAAGATAGTCAATGAGCTAAAACAGGTCTTAAAAATCATATAGCCCAATATTTTCATTTTACAGATTAGAAAACTAGGGTTGATTGATTCAGATCTCTTCCTTGACATTATGTGTTTGTAGCAAAGCAGGGACTAGAACCAAGAAGACCTTCTTTGTGGCAGAAGAGGGGTAGGCAGAGCAATAGTTGTTGTTCAGTCATTTCAGTACTGTCCAACTCTTTGTGACCCCATTTGGGGTTTTCTTGGCAAAGATACTAAAGATACATGTCCTGCTCTAGCCCATTTTATAGATGAGGAACTGAAGCAAACAGGGTTAAGTGACTTGGCCAGAATCACACAGCTATTAGATATCTGAGGCCAGGAGGATGAGTCTTCCTTACATCAGGCCCAGCACACTATCCATTTCAACACCTAGCTGTCCCATGGAGCGATAGACATTCCTTCTATTTTCAAAATGATTTTAAAGCTGTAAAATACTTAGCATTCTTAGGTTTAGTATTCTTAATACCTATCATGATGCCTTGCAAATTAATAAATTATTAGGTTAGATTGCTATTTAGTCATGTCTTTATAAAGTAGTTTATTGACATTTCATAGTTAACTATTTTACCATAAATATTTTTTTCCTTCACTTGGTATTATTTGGCTATATGGGATGAGGCAAACTATTCAATATATTATCATTGGCTTCAAATTTGAGTATTGATAACCACTTATAAAGATTTTCAATAGAAAGCTTTACTCAATGAGCATAATAGTTATGGGAGAAATTTTTTAAGTGTATTTTTTTAAAGGCACAGCTAAATAACATGTAAGAAACTAAGAATACATTACTTAATTATTTTTGTAAATGTTTCCTGTCATCATTCATTAGCAGTCTTTAAGATGTTCATAAAAAGTCTCTTTCTAAAGGTTTAACTGGAGCACAGCTACTAGCTACTTAGGAAACTGCGATGCCTTTCAACTGATCTAAGTGTAATAAAATATGTAATTGAGAGTATATTGTAAGAATCATTTTGGATTCTGAGGTGATAACAATATATAATAGTGAAAAAACAAACACTAATTTGGAGTCAAAAGATTTGTGTTCAGATTTGAGCTGTCACACATATATGGTTTTGTATTACGGGCTCCTAGCCCGGCACATAGTAGGTGCTTAACAAACACTTGTTGAATTGATTTGACTCTCTAAAGTTGATTTCTTGTCTGAAACTCTATGATTCTATTTTTTAAAAAGTCAAAGAGAGCCAGAATTTATTAAATAACCTTTAGTTCTATGACCTAAGATATAGTGTTCATTCTCATTTGGCCTACACAGTTCCTATAGTGCTCAGAGACGAAAGCAAATGCTTCTTGTTATGGTTACTTTCTATTTTTTAAGTATTACTTTCTGATTCTACCCAAAGCAAACAAGAATCTTTTAAATAATCTAGATAGAAACTTCTGAAGGCAACATAATATTGTATGATGTTAATAATAAACAGAACATTGCACATTCATGATTTTCCTCCTAAATCTCTAATCATTCCTTTGTTTCTCTTATTTCTACTTCCCATGTCATATAAAGGTATAGTCAAAGTATCTGCCCTTATCCTTCATCTCTGTCCCCAGATTTTTTCCCTTGGCAACCATATTTATTCTTAGGGTTTCAACTATCACTACTAGGCCAATGGTTTTCAAATCTATGTCACCATCCCCAAGTTTTTGAATTCCAGTCCCCGACTTCTAATTGCCTTTTGGGACATGAAGTGTGCCTCAAGTCCAACAACTCTGAAATAAAATTTATCATCTACATCCTCAAACCAACCTTTTCAGCTAATCCCAGTTTATAAACTACCTGATCTGTTAATGGTACTAGCTTTATTCTGCATATAAAGGCTCAAAATTTGGAGTCATCTTTGATTACTCCTCCCTAATTCCCCCACATTTAATGAAGTATCAAGTACCATTAATTCTATTGCTCTAATATCTTTCATATTTATTTCTCTTCTTTTTTCTACTTTATTATTATTATCCTAGCTCAGATTCTCATTTTATCACCTAGACTCATAGGTATGCATAGAGTGTGCAGGAATGTGCTGGTAAATGTTTAATAATTGCATCTTGGCAGTGTGTGTGTGTGTGTGTGTGTGTGTGTGTGTGTGTGTGTGTGTCTATGTATGTGTGTGGTGGGGGAGGTAGAGTACAAAGAACAAGAAAACAAACAAACAAAAAGCTTTTAAATTAAATCTGCATTATTAACATTTTCTCCATTACTTTTTTAAGTCTAAACAATCAATAAAACAATAAATCAAGCCCTGATTCATAGCATTTGCCAATTTCTATGAATATTGAACAATTGTCTGCTTTGAGCTGGTATGAGCCAACTTCAGCACACCAATGAGTGTGGGACAAGTCACCTGGCTCACACCCAGTACATTTTCATGCCTAGACAATTGTAAAAGATGACCCAACTCCTTGCCTCCAATCTCTTCCCTTTCAAACCACTCCTACATACTGTTTCAAAGTGCTATATTTTTCTAATGCAGAGGTCTAATCGTGTTACTTATTCAATCTTCAGTGACTTCCACTGCTTATAAAATAAAATCTTTATTAAATGGTTAGCTTGGAATTCTAAACCCTCAACGATCTGGTTCTACTTTACCTTTACTTCCTCTTAATGATAACTCATGTTTCTGTAACACTTTCTTGTTTTATTTATTTTTATTTATTGAAAGAGTGCTTTCCCTTCAATAGCTGTGTGAGACAATAGGTGTTGAATAATTATTCTCACTTTATTAATGAGGGCATTGACAAAAAGAAAGATAGACTTCTCCATCATTCCACAAGTGCTAAGCACCAGTACTAAGACCCAAGCCCAAATCTCTTTGATTCTAATTCTACTTTGCCTACTCTGTCATGCTCCCTCTTTCACAGGAATATTTTAGCTTCCTTCAAGAATCAGCTTAGATGCCACCTCAAAGACATTCTTATCTTTTTATTTGTTAGTGCTTAATCTCTAAAGCACTGGGCTTGGAATTAGGAAGACATCTTGGGAGTTCCAATCCAGCCTCAGATGCTTAGTAGCTGTGTGATCCTGGGCAGGTCACTTAGCCTTGTTTGCCTCAGTTTCCTCATCTGTAAAATGAGGTGGAGAAGAAAATGGCAAACCACTTCAGTATCTTTGCCAAGAAAACCCCAAACAACAAAAGTTCAATCTCTCCTAAAATTATCTTGTGCTTAACTATTCATATGTTCTATTCCCAAAACAGAATTACTGGCTGTCGAGGGCAGGGACTGTTTTTTTTTTAAATTTTTGTCCATTTACCCTCAAATGAATGGCACAAAGCAAGTGCTCGCACATTTACTTTCTTCACATACTCTCTGTTCCTACCAACCTTACCATTCGTGGCTCTCTCAACTTTTCCTGCTCTTTTGGGCATCATTCCCTGATATTTTCCAGATCTTCTCCCTCAGTTTCTGTCTTAGCTTATGGCAAACCAGAAATCTCACACACATACACACACATGCGCACACATGCATGTGCACACACACATGCACACACACATCCCTCTTCCTCTACTTACTGTACTTTCAGATCTAGCTACATGTGTATCTTTATGAAGTTTTCCCTGATCCATCCAACTTGAAATGTTCTCTCCTTCAGGTTTCTTTTAGCATTTTGTTTTTGCTTCATATATTCTTATCACATTCCATTTTACATTATGGACATTTTTGTCTATGTATTACATCCCCTCCAAGATTAAAATTCCATGAGAGCAAATACTGTATCTTACACATCTTTTAATCTGGCAGTGCCTAGCACAGTGTATTGACTATAGTAGGCTCTCTCTATCTGTTTCTCTGTCTGTCTCTCTCTGTGTCTGTCACTCTCTCCATACACATACACATGCATAAATATATGTGTGTACATGTGTGTGTTTGTGTATGTATATGTGTGTATGTATATATTTGTTGAATTAAAAATTGATTTGAATTAAGTTAAATTAACATGGTTTAAAGTATAAAGTGGGCTAAATGAATTAAATTCTATGGAATAAAAAACACAGTAAGTTGTGTTGTTTCAAAATTTGACCAGTGTCACCTAAGTCTAGTAAGGTTCAGAATGCATTGCTGGAGACACAGTTCAAATGGATTTGTTGTAGAAACAGCAGATGAGACCAGGATTTTATTTTTGACAGTATATGTGACCAACTGTTTATCTTGAGATGTATATGATATTTGGTATAATTGAAAGCACCTTGGGCTGGGCTGTTAGGAGAATAATTCAGCCGATAGTCGGCTTCATGACCTTAGACAAGTCATTTAAGTTCTTTTTAAGTTAAAAGTATTGGTTTAAATTCTTGGATCTCTTCTAATTCAAAGATTCTATGAGTTAATGTTAGTCTATTTTGGGAAATAACAAATTTACTATGCATTAGTAATGATAATAATTTGCCAATAATTTACAAAATAATTTCAGAAGTTCAAGAAGATAATTTTAAAATCATAATGCTATATTCAGTAGACAACTATTTAAATGGAAAATTGTTGTTTTTATTAATGAGATAAATTTGTAAAGTGCTTATCCCAGTGCCTGGCTAATAATAGAAGCTGTATGAATGCTACTGATGATGATGGTGGTGGTGATAATGATTTTTTTAAATTTTTGTCTTATGATAGCTTAACTTATTAAATATATAATTTTGATGCCAGTTTTTTCTCCTTTAAGAGTATACTTCATAATTTAAAAATGCATACTGAAGACTTGAATTTAAGAAATGATTTAATCTATGCCCTCCTTGTGTCTTCAGGCAAAATATTAAACCAAGACAAATATTGATATTCTCATTATAGGATGTTTTATTGTAAACATTCTTTTATGATAAAATCAGGATATAATTTTGAGAAATAAAGTATATTTTGGCATTGATTCCTTTTTAATTTAGTAGATCTCTTTTCATCCTACTTTTATAGCATGCCAAAACTTTGACAAGTAAGATTATTTTCACTTTTAAACAAACACGCAGAAAAAAGGGTCTTGGCTAATTAATAGAAATAACAACTGTGTTATCCATTTAAAACTTTTACTTTGACTATCATGGTACCCGCAAAAGGCCCCAATCTGCCATTTCAGTTTTACCTTTTCCTACTTCCCCACACAGGAAACCTTCTCTTTTATTAAAATAGTCTTTTAACTTAACCTCAAAATTATACTTGTTTCTACCTCAACAACTAATATCTACCTGTCCTTTTTTCTTCTTATCTAATTCCTATACAACCTTCATGACTTCTACAAGTTTCAGCTCCTCAATAAATCCTTATCCTCTCATCTCAAGTCATTGTGAACTGGCCTCTCACCTGATATAATACATGTTATCTGTATCATGTGTTTGGTTCTTAACAAATGCTATCATTTGCCTATAGATGTAGAAATAGCTAAACTATCTATAGTCATGAATGTAATGTTTAAAAATAATGAATATGAAGTATTTAGAGAGTGATGGAAAGACATTCATATGAACTGTTATGGTGTGAAATAAGGTAAATGCAAAGAACAAAAAAAAAAAGGACCTGAACTTGTATAACTATAATTAGCAAGGTATACTATTAAGGTGGGCCTAGGTGGGAAAGTTTGATTCTATCTTTGTTTGTAAGTAGGCCTAAAGCCCTTACTTACTAGGCACTAAGCCAATGGGGGTGTGAAGCCCTCAGGACCCCAAGGGGAGTTGCTGAGACTAGAGCCAATGATATGTGCACTGAGTTCTAGTCAATCATGAATTCAGCCAATCAGAAACCTGACTTCTAGCCGATCAGATGCCAGCTAGGACTATATAAAAAGAGAGTCCAGACTTGAAGAAGAACAGGATTGGAGAGGAGCAGAACAGAAGAGGAAGAGAACTGAAGAGGAGAAGAGAACTGAAGAGCAGCGGAACTAAGAGCAGCAGAACTGAGAGCAGCAGAACTGGGAGGAAGACATTGAGGCAGCAGACGTTAAGAGGGCACTGAAGAACAGACATTGAGAGAACCAGCATCAGCAGAGCTGCAGAAGAGAGTGCTGAGCAGAGAGTTAGGATTCACAAGTGATTGTTTACAGGAAAGGCCCTAGCAGGGGGGAAGGTTACAGGATGACTTGGTTCTTTGCTATAGTACTGTGTGATAATTTCCTTGTTACTACATTGAGGTGGGCTTACTGGTTTTGGAATATAATTACTGCTACATTGAATTGGAGGTATTGGTTCTTGGATTTGATCCTCTGGAGTCTAAATAAATGTTATACTTCCTCTGCCTTCTACATAGAGAGTTTTTCATACTTTGCGATTCTGAACCATTCAGGCATGTTCATGGTAATCCTCAAGGTCATGAATCTTGCCTTACTGATACACAAGGTTAACTCTAGAGAAGAATTAAGAAAATTTACCTCCCTTACTTCTTTGTAGAGGTGGGTGACTACAGTTATGGAATATCATACCCACTATCAAACTTGATTGATGTGTTGGTTATTTTTTCTGAACTGGTTTTCCCCCTCTTTTCCCCCCATTTTTTTGCTACGTAGAATTATTTGCTGGGTAGGAGAAGAGGAGACATATTCAGAAGTGAAGGTGATATAAAAACAAAAGATATCATAGTTTTTTTGAAAAAATTGTCATGCATTACTTTTCTGTTCATACATATATGCATAAATGTTCATATATTATCTTCCTGGTAGAAAATTTCTTGACAATGGGAATTAGATTTCATATTTGTTTTCCCCATAGTGCCTAACACACTTTATACATAATAGAAACTTAATGAATTTATATGAATTTGTTAATTTATATGAATGAAACCTGTAATAAATTGGACTAACTAAATCTTTTGACTGTGCATCAGATTATTTATTTCTTTGGAGACTAAGCATAAGTTTATATAGATATTCTAAAACTTTTGAGTAATAGTCAACAAAATAGCTCAAAAAATATTTCACAAACTCTAAAAATATTGGGTACATAAGTCCCATTATTTTAACGACTACATTCATGAATAGCCTTTTTTTTTGTCATATAATATTAAAAGTGTTATAATGTTAATTTTCCAGAGCTGGACTTAATCCCAGGTGTCAATGGATATCGACTATCAAATCCCCCTATTTTGTTGGTTTGTGCCTTAGAAGCTAGTTTAGAGGTAAGTAATTCTCTATATATTGTATTCGTGCCTTATTTTACCCACATATTTACCCTATTCTCTATTTTTGTGCTGTTACAATCAGTTTGGGGAATCGCAAGAGTTAGATATATGTTCAGTGAATAGGTTCAAATCCCCAGAGCTCTTATTTGCCACTATATGTCACTTGTGAGGACCTTGGCTTCTTTGTAAAACATTTAGTGTTTATTCATTATATGGTGCTTATGCTCTTTGCCAGACTGAAGAGGTTTTTTTTTTGTTTGTTTTGGTTTTTGGTTTTTTAATGCTTATAACTGTACCTACTTAGTGTCCATTTGACCAAAGGACAAAGGTCTTTGACAAAAGACCTTGGATAAAGGTTTTTGAAAACACTACTTTTTATCTGAATTACTTATTCATAAGCTCTCATACTCTTTCAGAACACAATTCAAAATTAATCTGAATAGGGACTCTACTGCTTATAATGACTTTCTGATAGAAGATCCATTGTACTACCAGGTATATGAGGCATACTTGAAGAAAGAACTCTTCCTTGGAGATTCTCCTTCAGACTTCCCTTAATAGGAAACTTCTTCCTAGACTTTTTTGAAGTTTTCTTCCAGATACTCACACTAGGAGTCTTTTCTTTACCCAGTAAGATCTAGCTTGTCTTTCTAATAAATCTGTAACTCACCTTTTCTGGAACATGGTAGTTTTATAGCTTTCTTTTCCACTACCAGTTCTACCAGCCCAGAACTTTACTTCCCCTATTCATAATGTCCACTTTCTTGAATTTTTAACAGCTCAGCTTTTAAACTTAAAACTTCAAGCACCATAAAACCAATAAAGAGATATCACGTCAGTTGGCATTATTTCCTTACTTTCAGCTTATTCTTTCTGTGGTCTCTAATTGTGCTTCTTCAGATGGCAAGAGCTATTCTAACTGAGTTCTTATTCAAATAGATTTTCTTTTGCGAGAACATTTAAAAAAATTCTCTAACCATATGTAGCATCTAAGGGGACCCACTCAATCCCACCTCCCACCTCACACATTGAGCAACCCAGAAAAGTACCCCGGATTCGAGGTACTTGTTGGGCCTCCAGGCACTCAAAAAATTATAGCTTATGTATCTTTGCTTTTAACAGTTAGGCAGAGAATAATATTAGGGCAAAGTAAATGAATTTGATGAGATAGCATAGTCATAAAAGTAACAAAAAAAGCACTTCTCTCACAAACTTGAAGATAATGCTCAAATAAATAAACATGTGATCGGGAGGAAGAATGGATACACCTAGGGAACACATGGCAATGGGCACATGCATAGGAAGTACACAGTAGACTTATTTGGCCAGGGGCTGGGCCAGCTCCCTACTAGTTTAATGTAGTTTCCTGCCAGATGACATATGGCTTACCATATGTCATCTGGTTGCTGACAGACATAGCTATGCTGGACTTAGGATTTTGAAGCTTCTTTCTGAGTCTGGTTTCTGATTTCAGCTGGTATCCTAAGCTCAAGTGAGCTCTCCCATCTCTCTTTCAGCTTAGAAGACAGAGGCTTTTAGGAGGCAAGCCCTTCATACATTCAATGTCAGATTAGGAAAATCCTTAATTTCTTTCACTCTCTATTTGTAGTGCCTGCAGTGAGCTCTGGGAAACCCTTGCTCTCCAGAAGAAGAATCCTTGCAAAGTTATTTTGGAACACATAAAGTCTAGCTAGGTAGAACTTGAAGATATTGTCTGTCTTTTAACTTACTATGTCTGGGGACAGAATCTCTGATAGGGTAAGAAGGTTCTCCTAACAACAATTCTTGATTGCCAGTTTTCATTCCCTTCAAAATCATTTTCAGGAACTTCCCTTTCGAGAAAAATTAATAATGGCAGTATGGGTTTCAAGTTCCAAGTTTTTTCAACCCTAGCCTCTCACCCCCCCCCCCAGGTCCTTTTGTCTCCCATGCAAATGAAAGGAAGAACAGAAAGTATATTACAAAAAGAATGAAGTCATGAACCATGCCTACACCTTTCTAAATCCTTTCTTTCAAATTGATGCCTTTCATCTAGTACGTTTGCTATAGCTCTCAGCTTTCCAACATCTGCAAATCTGATGAACTTACTATTAATATCTTTATCTTAGTTGCTGATAAAAATGTTAAGCAGCATAGCGTCAAGTAGAGACCCCTGAGCTATTCCACAATAGAGCTGACAGTGACCCATTAACACCTACTCTTTGAATTCGGACTCCTGACTGCATTATCATCTAATCCATATTTCTCCATCTTATTACAAGAACAGTATGAGATATTTCATTTTTAAAATTGGTAAAATCTAAGTAAATCATGTCCTTGACCAAGAGGTTTCAGTAACTCCCTATTATATTTAAGATAAAATATAAACTCTTCTTTTTGTCATTTAAAGTTCAACCTATCTTCCCAGACTGAGTTCCCATTCCAAAGCCAAACATACTTCTGTTCCAGCCCAGCTTACCTCCTAGATGCTCCCTATACTCATTTCATTTCCTGCCTCTATTCCTTTTCAGAGGCTGACAACATATATCTCTGGAATGTTCTCCCTTCTCCCTCTTCTTCTCTGATCATTTAGCTTTCATCAAAGCTCATCCACAGCGCTTTCTGGATTCTTCCACTTATTAGTGCTCCTCCTTGCCACTTTAGTGGAGAGTTTTCTTTTAGGTCAATAGCTATGGCTGCTGAGGAGGTAGGTACTGCAGTACTTGTGAAAGCAGTTACCAGGCCACATTTTCACAAGAGTTGTTTGCCAGGATAATGGCTTCCTCAAGGGGTTCCCCTTTGAACAAGAGTTAGAGAAAAAGCCAACGGCTAGGAGTGGATGCTCAAATCAAGTGAGGACAAAATCCTCAGGTGTAGGGGAGACAATGCCTTGCTAGGCTTAAGGAGTGCCATGATGTTTTGGAACCATCACTGTGGATAGTGGGATAGAGAATCAATTAGAAGAGAATAATCTTGCAGTGAGGACCTAGTTGAGATCGGATAATACAAACTTGTACTGCCATGGTTAAATGATTTTGTCTCCTCCCATTCAATACGTGAATAAGTCTGCAGGAGGCAGATATAAGAAATAATCTAGAATTGGTTCTTGTCAGAACATGTTTCATGAAAGGACAATGGGGCGAGGGTTTTGAGAACAGAGCATTACTATAGAGTTGAACTGGTTCACCAAGAGGTATAGCAGAAGGCCAGGGAAAGAAATGACAAAAGATTATGATCAGATAAAAGAGTTTTGGAGTTCATGGATGTGGGAGGGAAATATTTGAATCTCTAGTGCTTGGCCAAGTGCAGGTACATAATAGATACTTAATAAACACTTAATTAATTTAATTATGATGGGATTAGGAAGACAACTATACATAGTCGTGACTACAGATTAACAATGAAGCTTTTTAAAAACATCTTTCTTCACATTTATTTGTAGAGATATAAGACCAAGAACCCTTTTAGTCTAAGAATACTATTTAAATTCAATCTTAAATGTGTCCTCTTTAAAGAACATCATCATAATGAAGTGACTTAAAATCCTAGTTCATTGGAGTCAGCTAAAATATTTAGAATCACTGAATTATGTATTTAGTGTTAGAAAGAATTGTAGAGGTCATGTACTCTAATTCCTTTATTTCATAGTTGAGGAAACTCAGGCCCAGAAGCATTAAGTGACATTCCTAAGGCCACACAGGAAATACTCAGGAAAGGACTGGGATTAACAGTGGGCCAATGCAGATAGATAATCTGAATAATTTAGAAGAAAATTAGCAGTCTAAAATTCAATTCAATTCCAGAAATATGCTAAACACCTGCCACCATGTGTAGCACCAAGTATTATATCAATAATAATAATAATAATAAATTTAAAGTTTGCAAAGCATTATCATTTGATCCTCACAGCAATCCTTTGCTATTATGATCCTCATTTTAGATGCTATCATTATGTCCATGTAGATGAGGAAACTGAGGCAGAGAGAAGTTGAATAACTTGCCTGAGTCACCCAGCTAATAAGGATCTGAGGCCAGATTTGAATCCAGGCCTTTCTGACTCCAGATCCAGTGCTTTATGTACTCTTCCACAGGTCCTCAAGGAAATCCAGTTTAATACCAGCAGAGGGAAGAAGACTGTTAGAATATGAGTAACTATAGCAAAGAAATCAGAATGCTTAGTCTTCTAAGGTTCAAAGATGGGAAGAGATCACAGCCTTGTCTAGTTATGGCATTTGTTTTTGGAATTTTATCTTTCACATATATTTTAGCTTAAGTTTTTTTTCGTTTGTAATTTTGATTAAATATAGCAAGGTATCTAATAAACTCAAAACATCAACCACTGCTTTACTTCTCTATCTAGATTGATCAAAATATTCTAACTTCTGATTCAATGAAGCCAGAGAAAATGATAGAAATATTAGAACTACTGGCAACAGTTTTATAGACTGGTAAATGTTTTTCGGGGGATGTATTTTTAGAATCTATGTAGAAAGATGACTGAAACAGTCTCAAAACAGCCAATATCTCCATGGTAGAATTGCGGAATGTATTTTTTCTATTTCCAAGTAACTACCTTTTAGGGATTACACGCCAATAGAAATTTAAATAAAAATATGTTTGTCAGGAATGTTTTAGGTTCTAGTTCAAAAGATATTTTTAAAAGTGTAAGCAATGTTTAATTTTAAATTACCTAAAAATGTAACTTTATAAGTGAACCTTTCCAAATGCAATCACTGAAGACTAAACGTCACCAAGTGAGCCTCTCTTTCCTCCCGTGGATAATGTGATGCAGGGGAAGGACACCAAAGGGCACTACAATGCATCTTCCTCCTGACAGTTCATTCAGTTAGTTCTTATACATCCAATATATTTTTAAACTTTGCTTGACCTTAAGAGATAAACTAACAAAGCATGTCTTCTGTGACCCATAATGTCACTACACCAGTCTGAGTGTATGTCCCTGCCACTTATCCTTTCAACAGAGAACTCAGGCATCAGGAGCCCATGTGTTCATATGCAGGCTATATTTCTTCAGAAAAAGATGTTCCAATTTCCCCACTAATATTTATTCTATAGTAAGGAATCTATTTTTTTCCTATCTCAAAAGAGATAGACTTAACCGCATTTTCCCCCATCAAGAGACTTATATAGGAGGTGAATAAAAATATATCCATCTAAGACTATAATGATTTTAAATAATAGTAGTCATATTCTTTATTGCAAGTGAATATCACACTGTGCCTCTTGTCATATTCTTTAATTAGAAAACAAAATTTAATTTTAGAGACAATTTTCCAAATCATTGAGAGTCATAGAATTTGGAGCTGAGTGGGAGTTTAGAATTGATGTAGTCATCTTGTAGATGAGAACATCATAGAGGCCCAGGGAATTTGGGCTGCTAGCTAAGAATAGAGCCAGGAAGGAAAGAATAGAAGTGGTTTAGTCCTCTGGTTTTGCCAAATATTTTTAATATTACACATTTGTATTCTCTAATGTACTTTAATGTATCAACAATATATGATTATAATTAATACCAGAGTAGCACATATTCTAAATTATATAAAAGACAAAGAATTATTTAACCCATTTTTTTCTTCCTTGCTCAATTGGAATAATATTTGAAAAATGTTATGCGATGAACAAGCAAGTCTATCTCATTATTACAAGACACTTCAAATGAATGTATTTTACTGTGCTTTGCAAATATGGGTTATCTAAAATACGTTATTGGAAATACAGAAATTAGCACGTCTTTATCTGAGTATGGCTTGAATTTCCTTTTTTTGCCTTCGTTTTTCTGTAAAAAAAATGTTTTTCTAATTGTTTTACTTTTGGACAGATTTTTAGTCAAACAACAATGGAAACCTTAAGGAAAAAATCTATTTTGCTTACTGGTTATCTGGAGTACCTGATCAAGCACTACTACAGTAAAGATAAAGCAGCTCCAAATAAACCATTTGTGAAAATAATGACTCCCTCCCATATAGAGCATCGAGGATGCCAGCTAACACTCACCTTTTCCATTCCAATGAAAAGTGTTTTTCAAGAACTAGAAAAGAGAGGCGTGATCGTAAGTTTCTCTTTTTTTTTTCCCTTTCCTTTGTAGCTGTTTTTTTCCCCCCACAGGCTATATTTTGGTGATTGATACAATCTGGATTTCATAGTCTTGTCACATTTTGTATATTATATTAATAAATCAACAAGTATTTACTGCATTTCATATTCATGGGCACTGTGCTGTGCTTTATAAGTTCAGCAAAAAGAAAAAACCAATCATATATGTTTCTATGAAACAGATTTGTTTCTTACTAATTCTCTTTGAATAAGGGTAGCAGTTTTGATAAAATTAAATGCATATTCCATCAACTTCTCTCCATTCCTTTTTAATATCTAACACATCTTCTTGCACATAGTATGCATACTATTTAAATATTCAAGATATATTTCTGCAAAAGTATTTTTTAATTTTAGTACATTTTATCCTACCAACAGTATACATTTAATAATTAATACCAACACTGTACGTATTCTAAATTATATAAAAGACAAATAATTATATTAACTTATTATTTTCTTCTCCTTTGCACTAACATAGTTTGACTAACATAGAAATATGGAATATTTGTTTATTTTAATTCTATTATGTAATAATATTGATACAGCATAAATGGGGCAACCAGGCAGTCAGAGGGGAAACCCTTTCTACATCTTGGATAGACAAAAAATGGCAAGGATACATCAAAATAAGTCAACAAATCCAATTCAACATTTATTTACTGTCTATGATGTTTAAAACATTCCAGTCTATAACTAGTTGTAGAGCTTTACTTTGTTGGGTTAGATGCCTTATATAGAATTTTTCTTTGGTCTGCTTCCAGTTCTCCCCTTTAGCTAAGAACCTAGAGGCAATCTCCAATCATTGGGACACTAAAAAGCTAGAAGCACTAGAAAAGAGAGAATGTTTGCCAGTCATTCTTCCCTGACCCTGGAATACATGGGAGACAGAGACAGAGACAAAGAGACAGATGGCAGGGGGTGGGGGAAGAGAGAGAGAGGGGAAGGGAGAGAGGGGGAAAGAGGAAGAGGGAAGAGAGAGGGAGGGAGGGAGGGAGGGAGAGAGAGAGAACTATAATAGGAGATAAAAGATCATTGCTCTGTGTACCCCACCAACCTCAAGCCCTACTTGTCATTTTTATGACTAGTGGTTCCTTGCACAGTGACAATTCTTTACCCACCCTGAAAAACCATGAGTATGTGGGGACAATTTGAAAGTCCTTAGGTAACTCTCCCTTCTATGAAAGATTGAGAATTATACAGCTTTCATTTGATCATCATGATACTGTTGGCAAAAAATACAAAATGGATGTCTTGGGGAATATTGATTTTTATTATTACTATTGTTAATTAATATTCTTAAACTAAAGAGAGAAAAAGAAAGCTTGGGTGCTTGGAATCATAGATTTCCTAAATTCGTAAAATCATGGAACTTCAAGCTACAAAAAACCATATATTCTAGTTCAATACCTCTTCCCTTTGACCCCAGACCCATTTTAAAGTCGAGGGAATGGAAGGCAATGTTAAATGTTTTGTCCAAAGTCAGACGTATAATAAATCGCAGAGCCAGGACCAAAACCAAGTTAGATAATTCCAAATGTAGTGCTCTTTTCCACATACCACATAGTAAGTATGTGTCAGGAAGAGAATAATGACAATTATTAATAACATGGAATATTCTAATTTTTTTATAAAAACGGGGAAAAGAAAGTTACCTTATACTCTACAATAAAAGAAAGGAGGGGTAGAAGCTTAGTTGAGCTCTTACACCCTAAGCTAAATGTACCTATCATCTAGGTAGAAACTAAGCTGGAAATAAAAAGATTTAAATATTTGTTTGAGTAATATTTTTAGAAATCATTCAAGTTGAAAATAAGGATCAGTAGTGCTTTATGAATGTGACATTCAGCTATTAATCTTGAAGTGGAAATGTAATGGACTAGAAATCAGAAAACCTGGGTTCGAGTTCCAGCTCCAGTACTTTGTAATCTTGAGCAATCATGTTATGTCCGAGTCTTCATTTCCTCATCAGTAAAATGGAAATAGTGATACCTTTTATGCCAAATGCATAGGGTTATTTTGAAGGTCAAATAAGATAGGTGCTGTGACAGCACTTTGTAAATGACGCTACATACACATAGATATGCATACGTAGTATATAACATTCTAGTACAGTGTGTTTATAATATTGATCTTTGGGGAAAATGCATATATATGCAAATATATGTATTTTTTAATACATAACAACACCCTGAGAAAAGACCTTAAGGAAATAAATATTTATCGGGCTCCCTTCTAAGACGACGATCCCTTTCAAAATTTTTAAATATATTCTTTCTCTCTCTCTTTGTCTCTCTTTCTCTCTGCATATATGCATATATACATATATATATGTATATACATATATATACACACACACATATATATGCAAAGAGACATATATGTAAATTTTCTCATACATATTCTCTCTAAATATATAAATGTCTCATATGTAGTATATAAATTTTCTCATATATTATACATATATAAATTTTCTCATATATTGTCTCTGTATGTGTGTGTTTGTGTATACACACATACATATACACATACATATGTATGTATGTGTATGTGTATGTATACATATTTATATATATATATATATCTTGTACTTAACATACAGTATGATTCCAAGTATTCTACTGTATATTGAACAAAACATACTCAAAATTAAAGGGAAAATTTACTATTCTTCAAACATTAATTTGTTTTTGCTTCAGTTATAAAAAAGAAAATCATGATATTCTTTGGTCTCACAGATTTCTAAAAATAATAAAGTTTATCATCATTATAAAAATATTTTAAAAATTTTACTACTGAACAATGAACCTTTCTATCACACCTTGTTCAGAATTTATGCAGCTTCTTATAGATAAAATATTACTACTAATAATAAGATTTAAAATAAAAATAGTGTAACAGGGGGCGGAGCCAAGATGGTGGCTGGAAAGCAGTGACTGGCATGAGCTCCCCACCAAGTCCCTCCAAAAACCTATAAAAAAATGGCTCTGAACCAATTCTAGAGCTGCAGAACCCACAAAGTGGCAGAGGGAAGCAGGGC
>CM053622.1:586856178-586876309 GCA_028646595.1 Phalanger gymnotis
GGGGAGGGCAGACTGGGGAACAGGGCAACCAGAGTGTACACCATGTTGGAGTGGGGGGGAGAGGAAATGGGGAGAAAATTTGTTATTCAAACGCCTGTGAAAATCAATGCTGAAAACCAAACACGTCAAAAATAAATTAAAATTAAAAAAAAGAAAAGACATAGTGTAACAAAATATAATAAAAAAGAGAATTTTCACTGTTAGCCATTAGGAATGGGGTCTAATAACTCAGAATTTTAAATTCATAAATAAACTTATCAGATCAATTCCTTACAATATTTTTAAAAACTCCATTTCTCAGGGTGAAGATTGAACAGTGTTTTAAATAAACAATCCTTCCCTTTTCAGTAAAAACCAGTGTAACAGTTATAATTACTTTTTATTAAAAGTCTCATTCTTTTTTTCAAAACTGTGTTCTGTCGTCTATAATGTATGTGGGAATTTTTTTTTTTAAAGATGATAAGGAAAGAAATTTCTTTCCAGATATCTTAGCCAGGAATAATTCATCACTCTTATCATCCCTTCTGCTTGGGAAGGCTAAGAGTTGAGCTCACAAGTTTTGAGATGCTGTAGGGTTAAATTGATCAGGTGCCTATACTAAATCCAGCATCAATATGGTGAGTCTTTAAGAGTCAGGGGATGCCAAGTTGCTTAACGAAGGACAAAACTAACCAAGATTAGAAATAGACTAAGCATATCAAAGCTTTTATGCTGACCAACAGTGGAATTGGGCTTAGGAGTGTGCATTGTACTTCCAACCAGAGTAAGATGAAAAAAAAAAACCAGCCCATTCTTGTCCCCCTCCCTAAAAGCGATAGTCGTTCTCCCATTTTTTTGCTTCATCTTATTTATGACCTATAATTATTAAAGTATGTTTCAATGATGAGACATGTCAGTGACTGTGATATGTATGAAGGAATATGGAAAGTACACAAAGACTTTTTACAAATTGTTCTGTATAAACTGATGTAGCATAGTTTTAAAAAGTACTAGATTTGAAATCAGAACATCAGGGTTGCAGTGCTATTTCAGGTATTTACTATCACTATGAACATAGGCAATTCACTTAATTCTTAATGTCTCAGAGCTTTAATTTTCTCATCTGGATGCTACTACCAGGTTGTTATAAAGAATAGCATTTTGCAAAGCTTAAAGTGTAGTGTAAATTTTAAGAATTATGATTATTTTGCACAATATTTCCTAGGGTGGTGAACAACAGAAATATGAAAAATCACTCCATAGAATAAAGGGAGAAAATGTTAATTACTAGAAATACCATTGGTATTCTTAAATGACAGCCAGCACCAATACAGCCAACTCGTTTGCTCAGTTTAAACAGATCAATTCATTGAAAACAACCACACCTGTTTTCCCAAATGAAATAATCTGTTATTTGACTTGTCAGTTCAATCAGAGAGCTTCAACTTCATTAAGTCTTGTCTAAATACAACCTGAGTACTACTCTAGTATTAAATAAATTTTTACCCTATTTTTTGCGTTACTTTCATATTCCGGGAAGAGTAATAACCTCACTTGTGAACTTGAGGAAAGAAAATGAAAACATGGTCATTTACAAAGAATTATCAGTATATGCCTTGTTGCATGGACCACAGAATTCTTCATTCTCTTAAGTCTTTCATACCACATGTCTACAAGATGGAAGACAAGAACGAAAATAACTAATGAAGACACTGAAAATGTCAATATGTTAATTTTCCTTGGGGGGGGGGAGGCAATCAGGGTTAATTGACTTGCCCAGGGTCACACAGCTAGCAAGTGTAAGAGGTCATATTTGAACTCAGGTCCTCCTGATGCCAGGGCTGATGCTCTAACCACTGAACCACCTAGCCACCCCAATATATTTATTTTCTGATTAATAGTTTCATTAAAATCATCTTGACCCATCATTTTATCAATATGGGGAACTCTTGTTGTGGAATCGCCCTCCATGAACTCAAATAAAGATATTGTAATATATAATCTTAGAGATTCACCTGGTTCCCTAAGAAGTTAAGGGACTTGTTGGTATTTATGCAGCTATAATGTGTCAGACATAGGACCTTAATGCAAGTCTTCCTGACTCTGGAGCTCTCCCTTTATATACTATACCACATTGCCTCTCTGTAGTCTCATCAGTTAATCAACAAACTTAAATACCAGGCACTGTGTTAAATGCTGGGGATAGAAATATGAAAGACAGTCCCTACCCTCAAGCGGCTTACAATCTAATGGGGAAAGATGACATAGAAAAGGAAACCGAAAATGTGGGGGAAAGGATAGAAGGGGAACTTAGTGGTGGAGGGGTGGGAAAGGGGGTGTGCAGGAGTCCAGTCCAAAGGATTGCAGCAAGGTGGGAAATGAAGAGAGGTCTGGAAATCCCCTTTAAATGGAGACTTGGGAGAAGTTCTTTACTCCACCCTATCCTACAGCCCTCTAATCAGAGAGACAGAGAGTAGAATACTGGTAAATGACTAGTACCAAGGCTGACATAATCCCCCCAAATGATAAGTTTACTGATATTGAGTTTAAATGATGATAATTTAAATAAATCTTTTCAATAACTAATAATAAATGGAGGCAAAACTTGTTTTGTAGATATTGTGAAATATAACTAAAACCAGTGAGGTCAGAGTTGAGGTGGAATAAAAAACTGTATGGACATTTTATCTCATATCAACCATATAAGAAGCACAAATCTGTGTAAAAACCGCAGGACAGATGTACTATAAAAGGCAGGATATAGTTCTAGCCCTGGAGTCAGGAAGACTCATCTTTGTGAGTTCAAGTCTGGCCTCAGACACTCACTAGCTCTGTGACCATAGACAAGTCACTTAACCCTGTTTCCCTCTGTTTTCTCATCTGTAAAATTAACAAGAGAAGGAAATGGAAAGCCACTTCAGTATCTCTGCCAATTAATCCCCAGATGGGGTCACAAAGAGTCAGATATGACTGAAAATGACTGAACAACAACAAAAAACTACTACTATTATCATTATTATTATTGTATAATGTTTCATTAGTATTTGTTCCATTCATTTGGATTCATTATTGCTGGGATAGAATGTGAACTCAGATCCATTACACCCCAGAAATTACGTTATGATGGTAGCAACTATTATATTTGTTTAAAGAATGCATCATCTAATTGGATTTTCAGCTTCCAAGTCAATCATCAACCTAGAGCTGTTCCTTAGTTATAGAATTCAGGCTTGGACGATACCTTAACAAACCAATAGTCAGCTAGTCCAATATATGCCTGAAGATTTTAGGCATTTCTGGCACTGTCAATCTATCTATGTATCTATCTATGTAGCTATAGATCTATCTATGATCTATATATATATATACATATATATATAGCTATAGATCTATGATAGATCTATCCATCTATCTATCTATCTATCTATCTATCTATCTATCTATCTATCTATCTACCTATCTATATGTACACATTTATATAGCATTTATATAGCGTGTTGAAATCTGCCAAGTATTTTACATCATCTTCATTTGATCCTTATAACACACAATCCTGTATAGTAGATACCATTATTATACCCATTTTACAGATAAGGGAACTTCAGTGCTTTAATATATTAACTAGCTATAACATTACATACATATATGCATATATATATAATTTTGTGAAATGTTGACTTTTAATAAATTTCTAAAAAGTAATGTATATAATATATGTAAGCATGCATATGTATATATATACATATGTAAAATTCTTTATCAAATACATGGTGCTTTAATCAGAATTTGGAGGACTGCTCCTGATAACATAGACATACAAATAAATGCTATCCTATTCTTAATATAGTGAAAAATACTTATTTTTATGGAATTCCCTAATGATAAAAATGCACATGTTTAATAATGGCATTTCGTATGCTTTTACAGTAAGTTTATTATAGCCTTAGATTTTCTGGGACTACTTCTATTATCTCTTTGATAGACATAGTTGAGCAATGTAAGGCAGTAATTCCTTTTTTATTCTTTTTTTCCCCAGTGTGACAAGCGGGAACCAAGCGGCATTCGAGTGGCTCCAGTTCCTCTCTACAATTCTTTCCATGATGTTTACAGATTTATTAATGTTCTTGCCTCTGCAATGTCTGCTGCAAAACTAAAATGAACAAATCTATTTTTAGCTCAACAAGCCTAATTATATTTATCTCTTCTGTCACTTCCTGGCTATTTCTGATTCTAGCAATGTAGTCCTTTAGAAGTGATGGTGTTATATAAAGCCAATTATATGGAAAAGAAAAAAAATGTGTTGGGATTTTTGTAAGAGCCCTTTGTCATCCTTCTTAGGAGAGTTGGCATGCTTGCTCATTTTATTGGGCCAGGGAGAGGTTATCTATTATCATTTTGTTTAAAATATAGGTTTGCATTGTCTGTAAGTCAGATGTTGCCATCTTCACATTCAATAAAATGTTGTGAGTTGATTTCAAATACAAGCTGAGGGATGGTTTCAGATTTTTTTTAATCATCGACTTCAATTCTGATGGCTGTAGAGCTTTTGTTTCAAATGTATAGTTTTAATTCCCGTTTATCCAAGAGTTAATGTTCAGTATGTCTTTTGATAGCACTGATACATGCTCAAGCACTTTAGCAATGGCCCTCCTACTTTCAAAATAAGGAAAAGGAAGTATGCTTTCCACTATGCTTTCTCTTATCTCCGTAATACCTTTTCTTTCCCTGCTCATACTGTGCAATTCTGCCTTTTAACTTGATCATCCCTTGACCTAAGTGTCCAGAAAAGACATGAAAATAATTGCAAGTCTATTTTTACCTTTCAGTATCTATTCCACTCTATCCTTAAAATGTGTCGGGGGTTGAAAAGCAAGAAGGGAGTGAAAGGAGGGGGTAAGAGGGAAGTGAGCCTGAAATATTTCAGGCAGAAATTGTGGAGGTTGGAAAACAAGCATACTCTTGCCCTGTGATTCCCAAACATGCTCCAACTACATTTAACTTATTCAGAACCTTTCCTCGGTAATTGCCTCTGATTCCTATCTTTAGTGTACAATATTGGATGCCATAATTATTTTTTATGGATGTTGAAGAATACATTGTATCCTTGGACAGCAGCAAGAAAGTGGAGAGGGGTGGAAAAATGGTCTGGAATGCATCCTCATAGCTCCTATTTTAACAACTTTGAATGTACTGTTCTTCTGGTCCAGATGGGAAAAAATTCTTAGTAGCAATCAGTGAAGAGAAACAGGCTCTGGCTAGGTGCTTGGCTACAAAATAGCTTTTGCAGCCATTTCCTCTATAACTGGGTTAAAACTACATCTATGAGGTCAGAAGAATCTTCAGAACATGCAAATGTATCCACTACTTTATATAATTTCTTAAATATTTTAAAATTGGACAATTTCATTCCTTCACAGGACTTTTTTTTGTTTTTATTTTTAGTAGCGATTTGTTTTTTGGTTTTGTTTGTTTTGGGGCGGGGGTTGTTAGAGATGAGACTTGACATTTTTTTCAGAGAACTCTCAGCATAGAAGCTCAATCTGTTTCATTTATTCTTAGAATTTCCAACTAAGAAATTGTTATTTACTCATAATTACAGACAGAATGTGTCAAAGGTGAGGCTTGAATCCATCATCCTAAAATGAAATCTCTAACTCGAATTCATGACTGTAAATCTGGTCTTCTATCTACTGTACCAGACTGCCTCTCACATCTGTACACATATTATTTATGTATGTATGTGTGTACTAATGTGGCATATGAGGGGGAGCAATAATGATAAAATATAAAATCAACACAAAAGCATAAGAAGAACTCAAAATATGAAGGATTCTAGGATGTAGAGATGCAGTCATTTAGTCAGCTTCCTCATGCTGTAGAAGAGAAGCTGCCAGAGACATCAAGTGATTTGTTCAGTTGTATAGAGGTACTAAGCAGCATGGCTGAGGGACTCAATATCAGGTTCTCTGACTCTACATATGGTGCATTTTTCAAATGTCTATTGAATGAATGAACGAAAATGGATTGTACAGTTCCCTGATATCTTAAAGTCTATTTTAGTATTTCAATGATATTTGAAGCATACTTTACTAAGCTTAATATACTTTAAGAAAAAAACCTTTTCCTGTTGATAAGGAAAATGTTCATAAACTTTCACTAACATGCTATGCTGTAATTTAGTGTTATCATCAAGTACTGTTCATGTGTAATATTACATATGTGTAATATTACACACTCCCTACATTGAGTGATCCCAGAATGCTGTGCTATTTTAAGCAGTAATTCTTGTGTTTCCTTCTATTGACCTCTATTATTTCTGTTTTTAATATACTTCATTCTATTCTATTTTACATATAGATATCTAAGTAAGGGCCAAAAATTGTTCCATTCCTCAAAAGATTCCAATAAATGAGCTATTTTTATACCTTTTTGCTGCTCAGAAGTTTTCTATACCAGATAATTCAGGGTTCATGGCTACGGGGTTTCAGGAATGTATTCTGAAAGATTGTGTCAGAAGTCAGGTCACCTAGACATAAATAAAGAAGATATCATCATACTTAAGGACATCATCTCTCCAACTACCAGGAGAGCCTACACTATTAGATGTTAGGGCCACTGGGTTAGAACACCAAATTAATATAACCAGTTTGATGAATGTGTTTCCTGTGTAGACCCCTTAGCTATGTTCTGCTTTATAGACAAAATCTAATTATGGTTAGTCACCTTGCAAATGTGTGCCACTGGTCACCAGGTAACAGGTAAAAGGAATAAGATGCAAGGATCAACACGAACCCATCATTACTGACAAAAACATCAAAGCACATTTTTGTTTGGCAATGGATATAAGTAGCAATATCTTCATATGTGAAGGAAAGTATATACTTTATTACATATATTATTCATATATGGAAAGAAAAATGTTAATTTTATTATGAGCATTTATATATCTTTATTCTAAAATTATAGTCCTAGAGAGTGAATTCTTCATGCCAGAGGAGAGACTTTTTTGTAGGAAATACCAGCTAAAATTAGAATCAGAAATAAGTATGTGCCTAGCTCTAATCAATATCTATTTGATAACCCATTATGAGTATGATAATAAATGTTAACACTTAAGAAAGATATATGTACATGGTCCTTGTGATCTTAGCCAATAACATATGATATCAGAGAGACAAGCAAGAAAGCAAAGACAATCTTTTCATCAATGGTGAAGGTGGTCAACCACATTAAAATAGACATTTACTAACATATACTAGCATATGATCATAAATTTAAAGCTATAGAAGACATTAGAAGTTAGGTGGGAAATACACGCCAAAGAAGAGAGATGATATATGATAGATATTAAAAATTATTTGTAGGAAAATATTTAAAATGTTTTTTTGGGGAAAAGTTATTTTCAATTTTGAAAAATAACATGGAGTTAGAAGGAGAGAGTATCATCATCATGAGCTATTGAAATCCTTTAAACTTCTATATTTCAAGTGCATTTCAGTTTTAAAATATGCCATGTAATCTCTGGGTCTAGAAAAGAGTAGTTAACTTTTGTCGTTCAGTTTTATTGTCATAATCTCCATGTGCATATTATTGTTTCTAAATCCAGATAAAAACTTCTGCTTTATTATCGATGTTAGTTTTCTGGAAATTGCCAGGATTAATGATCCATGTACAAAGATTTGATTTCTTGCTTTGATAATTCAAATATCTTTCTCATCTTGTTTTGACAATTTAAAAGAAAGCACTAAGAAGATTGGGGTATGATAATGTCTAAATAGCTCAGTTTCCCTGAAAATACCTCAGTAAAGGTTAAGAATACACCAGTTAAAAAAGAAATAAGGAAAATAATCTCCAAGTTCCTCCACCTAGCCCAGGGATTTACCAAAGAGCCTTCGTAATCCTTTAGAAACTTTGATATTGTCAAGCACAAAGTAGTCTTAGGACAACAAAATGGTCCCTATAGGAGACCAGCCTAGGAACCCAGATTGATACAGTATAGGGGACCATACTCCAGAGGCCAGTAGCAAGAGAAGGGCCCTAAGCAAAGACTGGGTGCTCCAAGGCCCCATGATGGAAGTCCAGCATGGAAGCAGTCCCTGAGCAGCAGAGGGGAAGGTCACAGCCCTGGCAAGAGAAACCCTAAGTAAGGGTGAGAGTACCACTAAAGCCAAAAACAAAGGAGAATGGCCACAGGCAGAAACAAAGGGCAGCCCTGGAGCTCTATAGCAAGAAGGAGGTACTACTGTGCAGAGCCTAGTATGGTAGTAACCCTCAGTTCCCTTAGAAGAAGGTCCTGGTCTTGTTCACCACACTCAGAATCATGCAGATCTGCCAACACTATGCAATTGTACAGGAGAAGAAATTAATCAAAGTACAGACCCTCCAACCTAGACAGGCTGTCCAGATGTGCAAACCAAGAACAGAATACTTTGAGGAAGTACTTTGGGCAGAAATGATCAGGGAATAAACTCCAAGGAAGACGGTAAGCTCCCAACAACTCTAAGTGAGGCCTCAAAGCTCAAATTATAGAAAAAATAGAATCTTTCACCAATGCAAATGACAGCAAATGAGACAACATACCAAAACTGACAGGTGCAGCTAAAGCAGTTCTTAGGAAGAAAATTCATATCTCTAAAAACTTTCAGGAAGGAGAAAAAGAAGAATATCATTTTGTTATCCAACTTAAAAAAAACCTTAAACATATGAAAGACCCCCAAATAAGCTAGAACATAGAAATTCTAAAAATTAAAGAAGACATTAATAAAATTGAAAGAAAAAAGCATTGAATTGACAAAAATGAAGTAAGTTTTGAAAAAAATAACAAATTAAACAGTTAACCTGATTTTTAGAAGGGGGAGAGATAAATCAAATTGTTCTTATAAAAATTAAATTAGGAGAATTCACAGCAATTAAAGAAGAAATTATCAAAAACTTTTGCCCAATTATGTGATAACTTGGAAGAAATAAATGAATACTGGTAAAAATATAAAATACCGAGATTAACAGAAGAAGAAATAGACTAGTTAACCCCAATATCAGAAAAATAAATTAAACAAGTAAATAAATTAATTAAACAATTAATTCATAAGTGAAAGAAAAAACCTTCTAAAACCAGATGATTATAAGCAAATTCTATTAAAAATTTAAGGAAAAATTAATTCCAATAAACTGCAATCACAGGCCCCCAAACAAAAAGCACCAACCCAATGTCTTTATATTATACAAATATTTTGTTGATGCATGCTCCCAGGACCTGAGTTTTGTGCTTTTCAGGGAGTCCCTTACAGGAAGCTCCAGAGAGAATTTAATTTCACTATTCACAGTTCAAGAGTAAGAGTAGAAACTTTTCAAACTGACACAGCACCCCTCCCTGCTTATCCATTTTGGTTTTATTACATCTTATTTCCCATCACCTACACTGAGATCCAGTGACATAGCCACCTTGCTGGTCCTCCAACTAGACACTGGCTCCTCATTCAAAGTATTTCACTGGCTGTCCCATATCTGGAACTCTCTCATGCTCCCCTACTACCTTTCTTGGCTTCTTACGAGTCTTAGCTAAAGTCCCACCTTCTGCAACAGGCCTTTTCCAAAGCCTGATTTGTAATCCGGCAAGGTGGAAGTGACACCAACAATTTGAACCCTTAGTCACTTGACCCAGCCAATTCTTGAGGAATATCTCAATACCTTTTAACTAAATTTCCTTAAAAGGTATTGAAGCCATCCTTGAGTCTTGGTTAGTACAGAACACTAAAAGTTCAAGCTGTTAATACAATTTCCTTGATGGGGTAACCCTGAAGCAGCCATGAGGAGCTCAGCAGTGCTCTAATGTACCGTCAAAGAGAGTAACTCAGTCAAAGGAGCTTAGAAAAGCTGGATCAGCTCAAATTTTCCTCAATGTCTATCAATCAGTCAATAAGCATTTGATAAGTACCTACTATGTGCTGTACATAGTGTGCTAAATGCTGTAATAATTCCAGCTATTAAATCTAAGACAAAATCCTAACTCCTACAAAAATAATTTCTTACTTCTACTCAATCTTAAAGCCTTCCCTCTGCGATTGTATATGTATATACATATGCATATAACTTATTTGTACATAGTTTCTTGGTCTACAAAATACTCTAGAGCAGCGATTGCTTTTCTTGTTGTTTTATTTCTGGGTTTGGTTTTTTTCCCTTTCTTTGTATTCCCAGGTTAAGCACAGTGCTTGGCACTTAGCAAATAAATGCTAGATAATTGAGTGACCAGTTTTAAGAAGTTTCTTTCTACCTGTTAACTGCTACTGATTTCTGCATGTGATTCTCTCTGTCTTTTTAAATTCCCATTTTTTTTAGACTGACTGCAGGGTCTCTGTCCTGACTTTGAGATAACTACTCACTATAACCCAAAAAGAAATACTGATATCGTATTATCATACGTCAGTATCTGGCACCTTTCTATAATTTCTACATGTTTTTCAAATTTGCCATTTGAGCATGAAAGAATCTACAGGGAACAGCATGAATCAAAGTGCCACACACCAGCAAAAAGACGTTTAAGAATTCACTCTTGCCAATGTTGGCACAGAACTGACCAGCATCTTCCTTGGGCAAGCACAAACTTGCTGAGCGGAACCTCAGAGACCATCCCCTTCCAATCTCTTCGTGGTCTCTCTTACAAATGAGTAAACTGAGTCCAAGCAAGGTTAAGTGACTTGCCAAGGTCAGACAGTGATTAAGTACCAGAACTGGGATTTGAATCTAGGTCTTAGGAATCCAGATACAGTATTCTCAGCATGATACCATGATTAATTTTCCTAAAGCAGTGCTTTCTCATGCTATTCTCAAAATGCTCTAAGATACATTTCAAATGTCTTTGGCTGGTATGAAAGGTAGCACATGTGGTCCTGAATATTTGTTTACTGTTCCCATATATGAATGCTGTGCTCTAGTCATTTCGAGTCTATTGTCATTAAAGGAACTTTCAATGAAAGGCAGGATGGAATAACGGGTAGATAGTATGCTATGTCTGGAAGATCTGACTTCGAACTCAGCCTCTTAACACTAGTTATAAAGACAATGAAAAAGACTATCTGAGTTTCATTTTCCTTGTTTCAGTCATGAGTGATTCTTCATGACCCCATTTTTTTTTTAGCAAAAAAAAAAAAAACTGATGTAGTTTGCTATTTCCTTCTCCAACTCCTTTCACGGATGAGGAAACAGGGGCAAACAGGGGTAAGTGACTTGCCCAGGGTCACATAGCTAGTAAATGTGTGAGGCTGAATTTGAACTCAAGTCTTCCTGGTTCCAGGCGCAGAGCTCTATTCACTGTGCTATGTAGCTTTTAGCTCTCAAATTTCAGGGTAATATTTTATAGAGCTAGAAAAAAATAATGAAATTCATATGGAAGAACAATAGGTCAAGCATCTTAAGTGTACTAATAAAAAAGGAGGGAGTGGAGAAAGGGGGTACCAGATCTCAAACAGTACTACAAATTAGTAGAGTTATCCTGTCCATGACATGATTTCCCCCATCCTGGTTTTGGCATATCATGGGTCTACATAAGAAATTAAATTGGAATTCAGGGGGAGTTTTGTGGAAGCCACAGATGAACGTAAAAGACAGCAGGCAACACACAAAAATTTCAAAACTCAGAAATGCATAAAATATATGTATAGTAGTATTGCATAATATCAACATATCTCATCTTTTAATACTATAATAATTCAGACTTCTTCTCTGGTATGAACCAAGGGCCAAAGGGAAGGGAAAACTGCAATTGTTAAAATAATTTAGTACAGTTTCTAAAAAGTAGGCACTATACATAAATACTTATTCCATTATCATCATCATCATTATTAGACTAGATTAGGTATATAACATACAGAAGCAAACAAACACAATAGCATGGTGATGATGGTGATCACGGTGATGATGAGAGAGTTAGAATATTCCTTGCTTCCCATTGCCACTTCCAGACTTTCCCTCTACCATAAGCACTTAGTAACTTATCCTCTTGAAATCCCTTTCATCTGAATTCATCATCCAATCAAGATTCTGACTGTTACCTACAGATTCCCTAAGTAATTCTCCTTTCTTCTTCAATGACCATAGTGCCTGCTTCATAATATCTTGCCACCTCATCTTCTGCCCTCATACAATTAATCTTACATATTGATACTGTCTCGAGTACCCTCACTTCCCAGTTTCTCATTCTACTCAATTTTCATGAACTACCCCTCTACTGCTACACATAGAGATGGTGAAATCCTTAACCTTACTTATCATCATCCATAATTATGTTACATTTCCCCATATACAAATTAGTGTCTTATCTCAGTCTCAATCATCCCATCTGTTCTTCTGCTTTATAACCCCTAACCCTTTTCTTGATCCTCACCATGATCTCCAATCTTTTCACTCCTCGGTTCTTTCTCAGGCTATCACTTCTGCGCTGGTTTCACTCTCCTCTTTTCCTTATCTCTACGCAGTGGTGAATCACTTTACCTCCATTCTATCCTTTACAGTGGGGTCTCTTGCCCCCTTCATCCCTTGTCAAATTTCAACCTTATATTACACCCACCACCTACCTCCTTTGCTCCTATTCACATAAAATGGTGCTCGCTGGGAGAGTTCACTACAAATTGTGTCACAAAATCTCAACTGGGTTCTTACTGAGGCAAGGAATTCCTTAATTGATTTGCTATCCCACTCACCACAGAGGATACTCCAAACATATTTATTCCTTCTCAGGTCTTCTCTGCCCTTTCTCACTCCTCAGTGGAGAATTTTGCCTCATACTTCCCCTGATCAAAAAAAAAAATTGAAGCCATTCTCAAACAGCTGTCTTTTCAACCCTCCTCTTTAATTTTTATCACTCAAATGTTTGGTTTTTTTTTCCCTACTATCTCCTTAACTCCTGAATCACATGAAGACGTGGCCCTTTTCCTTGCTAAGATAAATCCCTCTACATGAACATTCTATCCTGTCTTCTCTGGAAGATGGCTCCACTCTATCCTCTCTACTCTCTCACTAATCTTTAGTTTCTGCCTTACTACTAGCTGCTTCTCTGCTGCCTCAGATATGTTACCTTAAAAGGTAACCCCTCATTTAATCCAATCACTCCCATAAGTTATCATCCTATCTCTCCTCTCCTACAGCTACACTTGGCAATTCCATTTCCTCTCATCTCACATTCTTTTTTCAAACACCCTGTAATCTGGTTTCCAATTTCATCATTCAACTGCTCTTTCCAAATTTACCAATGATCTCTAAATTGCTGATTTTAATGATCTTTTCCTAATCCTCATCCTTTTTGATCTGTCTGTAACATTTGACACTGTCAATCATTCTTTTCTACTTCTTTAGGTTTTCATGACTTTGTTCTCTCTAGGTTTTTCTCCTACCTGTCTTATTGCTCCTTCCCAGTTTCCTTTGTTGATGTTCACTCAGAGCATTCTGACTAACAAAGCCTCCTCCATATACATCTATCCAAGTCCCTTATCCCTTCCCCTTCTATATTCGCTTTTTGGTATTCACATCAACTCCTTTGCATTCCTTTATCATTTTTATAAAGAAGGTTCCCAGATGTATATAGATCTATATGTACATTGCCATATATATAAAGCCCTAATTTGTCTTCTAAGCTGCAGTGGCTAATCACCAGCTGCCTCTTGGACATGTCCAACTGGATGTTTAATAGACACTTCAAACTCAATATTTCCAAAACAGAATTCATTATCCCTGCCCCACTCCACCACATCCTCCACTCTTTTTTTAAGTTCCCTTTTAGTGTTGAGGGAACTACCATTCTCCCAATCATCTAGGTTCACCTCAGTGTCATCTTTGACTCCTCACTGACACTAACCTGTCCACCATCCATATGTAATCTGTTGCCAAGTCTTATCATCTTTACCTTCACATTACATATACATGTGTACATATATATATATATATATATATATATATATATATATATATATATATATATATATATGTATATATATATCCCCTTAACTCCATGGCACAAAGGCCACCCTTATGCTACCTCTCTTTACCTCATGCCTGGGATATTTCAATAGCCTTCTAGTCTTCTTGCCTCAGGCTTCTCCTCCACTTAGGTGATATAGCAGAGCAGTAAGGCAAAATTCATGACCTTGGAGAGGTCTGTAGACATGCCTGAATGGTTCAGAATCTCAAAGTATAAGGAATTCTCTATATAGAAGGCAGAGGAAGTACAACATTTATTTAGACTCCAGAGGATTAAATCCAAGGACCAATGCCCACAATTTGATATATTAGCAATAATATTCCAACCTCCCCCACGGCATTCCTATAAAAAAAATCACAAATCCTAACTCTCTGCTCAGCACTCTCTCCTGCAGCTCTGATGACTCCGAGTTCCTTGATCTCTTCAAGTCTCTCTTGTTCAGCACTTTCCATTCCACAGTCTCTCTTGTTGCTGGCTCTCCCTTTGTGTCTGCTGCTTCGAGGTCTTCTTTATGTCTAGTGCAGAATCCTGCTGCTCTCCTCTGCTCCCAGTTCTGCTGCTCCCAGTTCTAGGCTCTCTTTTCATAGAGTCCTAGCTGTCATCTGATTGACTAGAACTCAGTGCACATACCATTGGCTCTGGTCTTAGCAACTTCCCTTAGGGCCCTAGTTTGCTAACTAGTCTGGGGCCTTATACCTAGTTAGTGAAAGGGTGTGGGCCTGTCTGGAATCAGGCCTCCCTTTGTCGGCCCACTTGAGGCCTGTTCAATGGTGAGAAAGATCTTTCATTTACTAATTGGCTTTACAGGTGCCATAGCCGCTCAGGTTTTACTATATCTCTCTCCACCTATCCCTACTCAATAAATTCCTAGGGGTTCTCTATTATCTTCGGGTCCAAATATGCAATGTCTCTTTGGTTTTTAAAACCCTTCACAACCTGGACTCCTACTAAATTCCCATTTTTCTTATACTTTCACTCTATGGACTCTCCAATACAGTGGCACTGGCATTCGTGCTATGCTATCTCCATCACCCTGTCTCCCAATTTAGTTGTGCCCATTTTTAGGAATGCTCTCCCTCTTCATCTCTACTTCTTAGCTTCTCTGACTTTCTTTAAAGCTCTGATCAAATCTCATGTGAAGAGGAACTCTTTTCTGTTATCTGCTTCTCCTCTTCCTTCACCCATTAGTGCTTTCCTTCTACGATTATCTTCCCTTTATACTGTATATATCTAGTATCTTGGTAGTTATTTGTGTATTATCTTCCCCATTAGAATATGAACTTATTGAGGGGCAGATGATGGTTTTTTTTTGTATCCCCAGAGGTTTCCACAGTGCTTGGGACACAGTAAGCACTTAATCAATTCTTATTGACTGGTTGACTAAGGTAGAAGGATGATAGAATGTCAAAATTGGGAAGTAGTTGGTAGTTCAGTTGAGCTGGAATGTAGAGTCTATGAAAGGATTTAATGTGAAATGAGCCTAGAAGAGAAAAGTAGATTGTAATCACATTACAGAGGGTCTAAAACATCAGTCTGAGAGAATTGTATTTTATTCCAGAGGTAATGGGGAGCTGCTAAATATTTTAGAATAGAACAGTAAATAAGTCTTAGGGAGATTGTTGGCCATATATGTAAAGAAGGTCAGAGAAGGGAGAGTCTTGAAGTAGGGATATTATTACAATAGTCCAGGTAAGTTATTACAATAGTCCAGGTGAGTTTAGTTCAAGGGCCTGAGATGCAGTAGTGTTTTTTGTGAGTGGAAAACGTTGGATGCTAGGAGAATCTAGGAGCAGAATTAACAAAGCAACAATTAATTAGATGTGGCAGATGAGGCCAAAGCAAGAGTCAAGAATGTCTCTGAAGCTATACACCTGGGTTCTAGTATCTTTGATAGAAATAATTTCAAAGACCTGAAAGAATAATGGGAAAGGTAATGGTTCTGTTTTGAGTATATGGAGTTTGATGAGACCTCCAGTTTAACATGGCTATGAGGTGGGAATGCAATTCAGGAGAAATTAAGGCCGGGTTATTGTTTGTTTGTCTGTTTCTTTTACCAGACCATGATTCATTGGTGTAGGAATTTCCTAGTGGGCAACTCCATCTGCCAATTCAGATTAACATCTGCTCTGCAGTTTGGTAAAGCGAATCAGATTTTTCACTGCCCGTTGAATCGACTTCAGGTGGGGCCAACAAAGGGAGGTCTGATTAGAGACAGGCCCACACCCTTTCACTAATTAGGTATGAAGCCCCAGGCTGGTTAGCAAACTAGTTTGATAGTTTGAGAGAGGCTGGAAGCCCTCAGGGCCCTAAAGGGAGTTGCTAAGATCAGAGCCGATGGCATGTGCTTGAGTTCTGGTCAATCAGATGACAGCTAAGGACCATATAAAAAGAAAGAACAGAGCTTAGAAATGGCAGAAACCTAGAAACAGAGGACTAGAAGTGAGAAGCTGAGAAACTGAGGACTGAGAGTGGAACCAAGAGCGGCAGGATTCAGGAGCCGAGGGCCAGCTTCCAGAGTGTGCAGAGTGGAGAGTGCTGAACACAAGGGAATTTCAGAACTTGGAGTCGGCAGAGCCGAAAGAGAGAGTGCTGAGCAGGGACTTAGGACTTGTGAGTGATCTTCTTACAGGAGGGCCCTAGCATTGAGGGGAAGCACAAGTACGGTCTGGCTTGCTGCTATAACATTTTGTTGTAACCTTCTCATTACTTCAGTGAGTTGGGCTTATTGATTTTGGAATGTTGTTGCCACAATATCGAATTGGGGGCATTGATCCTTGGGTCTGATCCTCTGGAGTCTAAATAAATGTTATACTTCCTCCGCCTTCTACCCAGAGAATTTATTATGCTTTTCAATTCCAAACCATTCAGGCATGCTCATGGTCCTCTTCCAGGTCATGAATTTTGCCTTAATGATATAAGCTTATGGTCTTTTTGGTGCCCTGAGAGGTCAATTGTCTTGCCCAGGGTCAGATATCCCAGGGTCACATGTGTGAACATGGGCTCTGTAATGATTATACTATGTGCTAGAACTTCCCTTCTTCACAGGACAGCAGGAAAATGGATTTACACAGGCAGCTAATTGGAAGGATTTCTGAGGCTCAGAGTTGCTTGCCATACCAGTGAACCTTTGTGAGTGAACTCTAGCTGAATCTGGAGGTTCCTGTAGCTGCCAGAAACCAAACAGCTCAAGGAAAACCTTGCACGATAGCTGCAGATGCAAGAGCTTGCTCAAAACTTTCTAAACATCCTGCCTTATTGTATGTACTGACATTGCCCTTCCCTTAAGCCCTGCTCCCTACCCAAAAACCTCTAGGAACTGTAAATATCTCACCCTTTCCCCACTATTCTTTGAACAGCTGAGAATTCTTTTGCCCTTTCTGCTCTCGCAGAGGATCTTTTCTCTTCTGCAAGTCCTTCTTCTCAGACAATAAATGTTTTGTAATTTGTGAGTGGAATCTGTTTTATTTATGGTTCCTCTTTTTGGGGCCTGGGATCTTCCTTACATATGCCTTAGAGGCTGGGCTTGAACCTAGGTTTTCACTTAATGTTCAGTTCTCTAGCCATTACACTCTACATCCTGCAACTTAAATGTATAGACACACACACACAGAGTTTAATGTGGAGAAGAAATACCACTTGATCCCTCATCCAATGCTTAGTCTTCCAATAGACCAACCAGGAACCATAAATAGAATTGCGACATACTTAATTGAAACAGAATAGTAAAGTGAATCATTGGAAATAATCATGCAGTAGGAAAATTTTGGGCCCCATTTACAAATGAGAACAATAATCCACCTTCTGCTAGTATAAACATAAACAAATCCCTGTAGAACTCATAGTCAGAGGTGAATGAATGATTTTGAGTTTAGTGATAACTATCTCATATCTTGACTAGGAAGCCTCTTTTTGCCTAGTACCCACAACTCCATTTTCTAACCATCAACTAGTTCTTCCTGTTTCTGTCACTTTTACTTTCTGTAACTTCTAGACAGAGTACCAGTCAAAGGACTTGATGCTGGTAGTAAAAATCACACCCCTTGTGCAGCTTTTCTCTGCTGACTTCTTAAAGTTGTGACACTGCACTACATCACTGAAGCTATTCCTGCTGTTTCTCTGCCATCATGGAACTGACATTAGGTTTCTTAGTTGCCATGCTCTGAAGTTCTACCCAAGATGTTCTTCCCATCTTTGCTACCATCCCTGAAGCTCTTTCTCACTGCTTCCAGGTTGGGCAAGAGCCATTGCTCTCTTAGAATGAGACCACCTGGCCACATACCCCCAGGCTAGTCAATACATTTTCAATTTTTTCTTTAATTCACCTCACAGCTCTGCCAATTGCACATACAAGAAGAAGCTCCTCTCATTAGAAGATTATTCTTACTAACGGAGTACTGGAAAGTGAATTTCTTTCACCTTTTCTTCATCTCAGAGCATAATCAGGAAAGTCCCTCCCACCTGGTTAGCATATCTTGCTGAGTCTGTCTAATGTGGTGCCTAAACACACTTACTCCTTTCAATGTCTTTTCAATTTCCATCATATCCACAAATATCTAGCAATTAACCATGTAAATCTGCCATAAAGAGAAAGGTGTGCAAACACTGTAGCCTTCACTGTTATTACATACATGGTGGTACCTATGGCACCTTTACACCTAAAATGGATATATGCCTCAGGACCTAACACAGTATTTTGTATGCTGTATGCACTACATATATGTATATGTATATACATACACACGCATACATGTACGTAAACACACACACACACACACATATATATATTTTAATTCACAGAAATCTATCATTAATGTTAGGATTTGAAAAACAGAATGCAGAATATAAAAACACAGAATGAGAAGGAACACTGTAGAACCTATGGGCATTAACTGCTTACAGGGCCAAGAATCCGAACTTTCTAAGGCCCTGATGGAGCTCCCAGAACACAGCCAGAGAGCTTATTTTGATGGACCCCTCTCAAAAAAAAGTTACTCTTGACAATGTAAGCATAAACAAAGCTAATTAATAAAAGAATTAATGTTTTATGCCATAATGATCTTGCTTAGCATTTACTTTGTATCTATATTTTGTCTTTATTTATTTACATATCTCTCTCTCTCCTAATCTATTGCTACTTCCTTACACCCCCAACACACATCTGATTCAATAAAATTTAAGCTTCTTCTGGGCTAGAACTATTTTCATTTTTGTCTTTGAATTCTCAGCATTTAGCATAGTGCCTCCAATATGGGGTGCTTAATCAATGCTTGAATTGAAGTGAATTGTACTTTTTAACCTACTTTAAATATAATTTAAAATCATATTATACTTCTTAGTTGAGGTTATGCTTCCCATTTCCATATTTTAAAAACTCAAATGCTTATTTAATTGTGATGTAAATTCCTATTCTTTGATAGACATCAAAATTGAAACTTCAGTGGAATTCTTTGTTACCTGGGAATAGAGGTTAATGTAATTATTATCTTCCAAATATCAGCTATGTTAACAGAAAGATCTGGGCTTAAGGTGAACAAGAAAAGGAGCATTGATCAGTGGCAGTTTCATTAGTTGCAACACATGGTAAATCATGTTTTTGTTTTTATTTATATTTCCAGCACATGATGTAAACATGAACACCTCCAGATATTATTTTGGCAGGCACAAAAGCTGTTTATCCGACAGATGATATAGAGAATAATACATGGCTCTTAATTAGTGAGAAAAGTGTGACTTAATCAAGAGATTCTATGGCATTCAAACAGTTTGCAGATAGCTAAATAGAAGCCGTATCACTGAATGACATCCTAAATACATTTTAAACTCACAGACAATAAAACGGAAACTTTAGTATATTAAATAAAAAAAAGAATTTTAGGAGAAAATATGCATCATATTGCACTATGGGTTGTAAGAGAATTAAAACTAAATAGCACAACATAATTAAAAATTTTCTGAGTATTAGGGTAAATCCTAACCTGATTAGAAAAGTTCTTCTATTAATCTGAAACTGACACATTATAAGATTTAAAGCTGAGGGAGGGCGGAGCCAAGATGGCGGCTGGGAAGCAGTGACTGTCGTGAGCTCCCCACCAAGTCCCTCCAAAAACCTATAAAACAATGGCTCTGAACCAATTCTAGAGCTGCAGAACCCACAAAGTGGCAGGGGGAAGCAGGGCCCCA
>CM053622.1:586876809-586939911 GCA_028646595.1 Phalanger gymnotis
TGGAACTCAAGGTTTTTAAAAAAAAATAGATGTCCAAAAGTAAAAAAGTTTTTTTTTTTTTATTCAACTAGAAAATAAGATGCACAGGCAATGGGGCACAGAGATTTATCTTGCCCTACAAGAAAGGAAGGGAAAGGGGGATGGGAGGGGAATGGGGCGACAGAGGGGAGGGCAGACTGGGGAACAGGGCAACCAGAATGTACTCCATCTTGGAGTGGGGGGGGGAGGAAATGGGGAGAAAATTTGTAATTCAAACGCCTGTGAAAATCAATGCTGAAAACCAAACATGTCAAAAAAAAAAAAAAAGAAAAAAAGAAAAGAAGAAGCAACATTACTCCCTCATAGATAACCAGAAGTAGAGAGAGGAGACTGAAAATAGAGAGAAATGCTGAGGTCAAGAAGAGAGAAGTTGAGAAGCCCATTGCTGAGGGACCTTAGTAAAGTCCAAAGCACCATCACCTCCCTAGAATGAGGGAAATGGGAATAGGGTTGGGATCTTAAGAAAACTGTTAAAAGTTGCAACAACTGCTTTAGGGAGTAAATCAAGGAATCAATTCAAGATAAATAAAAAGACTTCTGAGCATCTGTGCACACCCAAAAAAAAAAAAGATTTAAAGCTAAAAGGAACCTTAGAGATCATTTACCTTGACCCTTCCATTTTACAGATAAAGAAACTGAGGCACAGAGGAGTTAAAAATTTGCCGAAGATCACACAGATAATAAGTAAGAGAGAGGGGAAGGGTCTACCTAAGATATCATCCAACCCAGTCTATTGAGGACTGGGGCTCAGAGAGGCTAAGAGACTTTCTTAAGGCCATATAGGGAATAAGAAGCAGGATTACAGTTTGAACACATAACCTCTGATCCTAAATCCAATGCTGTTTCTTTTTGAGCAGACATGGCGTGCTCAAGTCTATGTCTGACTGAGAAGGTGTGACTGCATCCTCCAGGTTCACGTAGGTAGCAGAGAGTCTTTTTGGGGAACACATATATTGTGTACACAACACTGGACCTGTGCTTGAATCTATGGGCAAGCCTCTAGCCTAGGGATCTCCCTAGGCCAGGATTCCAATATGCAAAATGAATGAGTGAGATGGAAGGAGCTCTGAAGTCCTAAATCTGTGATCCAGCATTACATTCTACATCAATGCTGTCAAACTCACAAAGAAACAGGGGCCACTAATCTGTACATAAGAATCCCTGTGGGCCGCATATTGACTCAGTTTTAAAATGTAATGTGATCTATGTTTTATTGTATTTTTATTCATTTGGTTAAATATTTCCCAATTACATTTTAATCTGGTTTGGGCTGCATTCAGGAGTTTTGCAGCAGCATGTTTGACACCTCTGTTCTACATGGTCTGTTATTATATAAAGCAAACAACCCGACTGCTGACTAGTCATTCTAGTTATTTCAGATATTAACCACTAAATTCTAGGATTGCACAATCTTTTTCAGTTTCTATACAACTCTGCTTCTTAAAAAGTAACGTTAATTTTTTTCCCCAACTATCAAATCATTTGCTTTTTTTTTTCTTCCCACCTCTTTTCCCTGGGGGAAAAAAGAAACAAAAAAGAAAATAAGTATTAAATTTTGGTATCATATAAACATAGTTGAGTAAAACAAATTCCCAAATTGGCTACATTTAAAAATGTTTCTCATTTTACATTTTAGACCAGCGTCTCTTTTTCAAGAGTCAGGCAGCATTCTTTATCATCAGCCTTCTGGATTCATGGTTGATCATTGCATTATGCAGAGTTCTTAGGTCTTAGATTTTGTTTCTATTTACAGTGTTTATGTTATAGTATTAGTTATATCATAATAAAACTCTCAGCTGTGGCTCCAAAAAGCTGTAGCATGTGCAGCACCCTAGTAAAAACCATCTTGGATGATGAGCTAAACCAGGTTGAGAGTAACCAACAGGCCTCAAATCCCTCAATGAGTTTGGGGTGTGTCTATTCCAAGCATTTGAAGACTTCTCCCCGTAAAAGGGACAGATGAGAACAATTTGTTACAAAGGCCAAGAAGGTGGCTATCAGATCTATCCATTCACAAAGAGGCCTTTTGCAATATGTAATACATTCTTCAAAAATGAAATGAGCCTTTAGTAGTCTGTTTTAGCCATGTAAGGAGTCAGCTTTCATTCAGCCAATCAAAATGTAATACAATTCGCATCTCAATTATGATGGTCTGTGGAATTTTTCAATCCTATATAATAAGATAGCCCATTTTGCTCACTTTCCATATTTACAAGTTGGGGATGCATGACATTTTAAGGCTCTCTAGATTGGCATGCTGCTCAGTTTTCTGCAAAAGTGATGACTTAAGCAATGAATGCTACATAATCAAGCCAAATGCTAGATAATGAATCAGTCTTCTCTTTAAAAACATACCCACACACACATATATGCACTTGACACTTAGTAGACAACTATGGATGTTATGAGAGTAAAAAGCCTTCCTTTTTCCACTGTAGACCCAAGGGCTTTGCTCTGTGTGAGAGAGCTCTCTACTTTGTGGATCTTTATGAGATTAGTTTATCTTAAGAGGATGGGTGTTGTCTGCTAAATCTCTAATAAAATCACTTATGAGAAGAAAGAAAAACAAATAATGTGTGTGTGTAGGGGATTGTGTGTGTGTTTGTGTTTGTGTGTATATGTGTATGTACGTATATGTATATATACATATATATTACATAGAGAAAGAGAGAGACAGAGGGAATCGTATGTGTGAGGCAGATGACTGAAAGAGACAAGGAGAACTCCAAGAAGCAAAGACTTATCCAATTGTCTGTGCCAGACATATGACAATGTCTGTAGCAATTTCTAGCCAGACAAGAATTTGGTGCCAGAAGCCTACAGAGTCGCTGAAAAACAAAACTGAGTTACTGGATTCCCAGGACTCTGTTCCTCCGAGTCAAGTTTTATTTAGCTATTTCTAAGTTATTTTTATCCCAGGACTGATTGCTAAATCTCACTTAGAGTTGTCACAATTTTCCCAATTTTTTTTGGGGGGGGCTAAAATTCAAAACTAGCAGAACTGAAAACTAAATTAACCATTTGTCTTTGACCAAGGGTTTTGTCTTGGTGGCAGTTATATATTTGGACTTGCCATTTTGATGGGTCAAATGGAAAGATGGTACTTATTTACTATGGTGTTTTTTATTAAAAAATAAATTTTTAACAATTACTTGTTGAATGACCAGATAACTTAGGAAAATCAGTTACAACATTCGCGACAATTGTCTCCAGGCTTGAAATTAACCCTTGGAAGTGAATAACACATGTAACAGAATTTATATGTAACAGAAGTGGGCATTTGCTAAAAGTGAATACATCCAAGGAAACTAATTATCAAGAGGCAATAGAGTATAGTGGAAGGCATATTGGGTTTGCAGTCATCTGACCTGGGTTCAAATCTTGTTTTACCTACTTGTTACTTGTATGGCCTCAGGCAAGTCAGTCAATCTCCTTGTACCTCAGTTTTCTCATCTGAAGAGTGAAGGAGTTGGATTAGATGACTTCTAGCGTCCCTTCCAACTCCACATTGATGATTGTAACATCAATAGCCCATTGCTGAGACTAGACAGGGAACTCCTCTGAATGGTCCCAAGTATTTGATGTTTGGTTTACTCCTAGGATATATTGGAGCCAATTCCTACTGAGCAAATCGTTAAATTTTCAGTGGCAGCATTTATACCTTGGAAATGAGCAAATGATATAAAACAGGGCTCGATTTATTATTTTCTTGGTTTACAAGAATTAAGAAAGTAATGGAGAAAATGTTACTCATTCAGATTAAATTTAAATGTGCCATGTACATTTTTCCAGAAAGGCGGTTGTTAAAATACTGATCAGCACACCACTGACTATAGCCAAGAAAACTGTCCTCTTGTAAGAGGAACCTCACCCACTATGACCTATAAGAGTGATCTGTAAAAAAAAACAAAAAAAAAAAACCCTGACCTTTTGTTGATCTTTTTTCAATTTTTCTCTCCCATGGACTTCCACATGAAAGTATGGGATTAGAGATGGAGGATCCAGATGCCTTAGAGGCAAGACTGCTGGAGGATTAAAATTGTTGGCTCTGACCTCACGTAAGAAGAAACTTTGATAGCCATGGGGAAACATCAATATTCTGGTAGACCTGTGATCATAGAGGTGTGGACACCCCCTCCATTGGTGCAAACCATGCATTCACTAGCTTTCTTAGCTATTTCTGTAGTAGGCTAGCCTCCACAAATATAATGAGCAGTAAGGTCACTTACTTGTTACAGTGCACTTATTTGCCCTCCACCCTCTTACATATTGTCATTGGCTTGTGCTTCCATCCCACTGGAAACAGTGAACACTCCAAAATTCATCTCAAATCCAGTCATATTATCAAATCTCTGTGACCTTATATTGCAATCAAAAGCAGTGGAATTTGAGTCATAAAGGCATGGCAATGCCATCAATAGCAGAAAGTGCAGTAAATCTCAGTGCCACCCCCTAGGGTGAAACCTCATTTTTTTCAGTAGCTCCCCCGTGGTTCTCAAGCTGCAGGGGAAGAAATTAGAAAGTTTACTTGCTTCATATGAACCTCCTTTATCTTTCTGTCATTGACTTGGGGGAGTGGGGAGTAAGGGGAGGTATTAAAACAGGTCTAATGATTGAAAATACAATCTTGGCTAGAAAAGAAGGTTACTGAGAACAATGGTGATTGTGGTTAAGGCAGCTAGGTGGTCTAGGGGATAGAGTGCTGGACTTGGAATCAGGAAGATCAAAGTTCAAATACTGCTTTAGACACTTACTAGTTGTGTGACACTGTGCTAGTAATTTAAACCTTCCTAGACTCAGTTTCTTTATTATAATAGCTCCTGCCTCATAGGGTTGTTATGAGTATCAAATGAGAGAACATGGAAAGTTCTGTGCAAACCTTAAAGCACTATACAAATCCTAGCTATTATTATGACTGTTGTTACTTTGGTATTGAGTCAGTACTAAGATGGACACTTATGCTGTCTTTTTCCACCTGCCTCTCACAACTTAAGGAATATTGCCTGCTGTACACATATGTATGGCTTCCATTACTGTACTATCACTCATGGCTCTACTCCCCATGTCCAGAATGATTGGTTAACCAAAATGCTACTTTACAGGTAAAAAGAGATCACTTCTTAGACAGTGACAAATTTAGAAAGAAGACTGGATCCACAGACATGGACATGTGAATTTATTTTTTATCAGAGTTTTCTTTCTTCTCTCAGCTTTGTGTCCTGCCTTCTCTATCACATTCATTTTATCAAAAATTGAGCTGAGAAAATGTCCCACTAAATAATAGTTTCAGAAATATCACCCTGGGGACTCTAGGGCTGAGCTCCCATTCACAATCTACTTAAACACCACTTTTCAACTTGAGATAGCAACAGGATGAGAAGTGCTGATTTCTTGTGTCAAGCTGAAAGTTTGGTTAAAGGAGGCAACAAGCCAGGTGATATGTAAATTCATATTGTTTATTCTCTTAAAGCTAGCGGATCCATACATGTATGGAGCCAGACAAAATATGACTGCCTGAACAGAAGAACAAGAAGGTTTAAATACATTTTTAGAACAGTTGCAACTCAGCATGTCTGTGTTACTCAATTTTATGATCTCCATGTATGTTTAACCATGATACAAGAAAGGATTTTCTAAACTGAATAGGCTGTAAATACAATAACAGAGTAGATAAAGGGTCGATAGAAACTACAACCCAGTGTTTCTGTGTTTAATTTACCATTAACATTGCCATAACATAGTATATGCCCATAGGAGAAGAAGTCACATTATAAAAGATGGTGTCTCTGGTTAAATGTCTCATCCTTAATGGCCAGAGGAAAGAATGCTCTTAAGTCAGTCCAGTCTGGCCTTGTTGACATAGGAAGAGGTATTCTCAGAGTTTACTCAGAGAACAAAGAGATTGTTAGGTTCGGGTTCTTCTTCTGGTTGATTATTAGTTCAGGCTCTGGCTCTTATTGAAGTCACTAAATTGATATTAAATGATTGTCACTTGAAATATCAATCAGTCGAAGTCCAAAATACTGTGCATTGCAATTATCTCTTTCAAATCTCTTTTCTCCACCTAAAGGAATCCTTAAATCTAAGTGCAACATATTCTGGGAATCTCATGTCTACATTTATGATTGTTCATGTCTCATTTATCATTGTACCTCTTTTTTCTTTTTTTTTAACTTAAATTTTATTTGTTTTGATCAACAGAAAGCCACCTCTTGCTTCTATCTACCCTTCCCTCTCCTCAATTAAGAAAGAAAAACAAAACTCCTGTTATGAACATGAATGATTAGTGAAGCAAAAAAATTCCCTCATTGGAAAAAAAAATTAAAATGTAGTCTGTATTCAACCCTCTACCAGAAAGAGGGTTTCATATTTTCATCATGAAAACCCTGGAATGATGGTTGATCACCATTGTGTTAATTAGAATTTCTAAATTTTTCTATATTGTCTCCGTAATGTTGTAGATATTATAAAAGTTGTTCTGGTTCTTATTTCACTCTGCATCAGTTCATAGAAGTCTTCCCAGGGTTTTTCTGAAACTTTTCTCCTCATCATTTATTATAGCACGATATTTTATCACATTCATATACTACAAACTTGTCCAGTCATTCTTCAATTGCTAGTCATGCCCCTCTCAGTCTCAATTTTTTTTTTTGCTATGGCAAAAATAGCTACTATAAATATTTTAGTACTTGCTTATGGGAGAAATAATTCATTTGGATCCCTACTCTATTCCAATCAATATTAATCAGTTTGATATGATTCTATAGGGTAGTGATTATAAGTTCTGTATAAAAGAGCTATGAGCTGCAGATTGAAGATCACTTGATTAATCATAGGGAGCTAAATAGAGGTCCTCTACCCTTGTTTTTCCTTGTTGTGGTGACCAAGCCCAGTGTGGCAGAGGTGATTCAATTATGTCGGAAGTCCCCCAACTTATTTTTGTACCTCTAGACCATTCTCTCTTGTCCAACATGTACAGGTGACCACCTTATGACCATGTTATGACCACTTAGTCAGTGGAGATAACTTCTGCTTCACCCAACTTCAGATGCCCCACCCTGATATATTATTTCTAGCCAATGTATCATCTTTGGTTTGCCAGAGCAAGATCTATCAACCAATAGGATTCTGTACTTTGTATAACCTCTCTAGAATGTTCAAGTATCAAATCTGGTATCAAATCTTATAAAAATAAAGCCCTGGAAGAAGAGGCCATATCAGATCATGAGGAAGATCTGAGGTCCACTTCATTAGAGGGGACCATCAACCCTTTAATAAAGTGCCATCGGCTCAGAGCTCTGCCTCAGCAGTTTTTCTTGCAGATTAGGCAATTACAATCCGCACATTACTGGCAGCCTGAGATGGGATAGCAATGCATAGACCTCGACCTCTTTAGGGCAGCCCCTGCAAGGTGACAGGATCAGGGAACCATATGTTGAGGTTTAGGGGCACTCAAGACCCCAAAATATCAACACGCCAGATCCTGCTCCAATGAATTCAACTCAAGCCTTCTTTTAGCCAAAGAAAAACAAAGTTTATTAAAGATTAGCCATATTGGGTAGAGTCTTAAGAAATCTCACCATTTGTGATGCTTGTCTGACAAGTAGGCCAGATTCAGTCTTGATTGAATTTGAGCCCTTCATGGAAGCAAGATGGATCTTATATACAGAAAGGTTGTGGGAGGGATTTAGGGTGGTTGAGTTGTCTGGGGTCATGGGAGGAGGGGTTAGGGAGGATTGGGGTGACTGGGGGACTGGGTGAGGTCAGATTCTAGGGTGGGAAATAGCTGAAGGACAGACAATAGAGGGCTAGGGTTACAGATTTGATTTTGATAGGATCAAGGGTGGGAAATGGCTGGAAGGCAATCCATAGGTAACCAAACAACAAAGATATGGGATAACAGATTTGGGCATGAAAAGCCAGATCAAGTGGGAAGATTTCAGCCAGAACTCAAGGGGGTTCCCAGAGTCTATATCCCATCAGTATTAGTAACCTATATGCCAACAAAGGGCCCTAAAAAGGAAGTGCACACCAGGTCAAACTTTCATTGGTGGCTCCTCCATGCATACAGACCTTAGGAGGTTGGACTCCCTTTGTTGTATGGGCCTACTGCATACTGGGTCATCACCAGTCATCTTGAAATTTGTCTTGCCACTGGATTTCATTGACTATGGAGGAGAGAGTGAGTCTGATGACTTTGTGCACTTCTGCCTCACTCACATCCAATTTGTGTACAAGTTGAAGGTCAAACAATCTCAACAACAACAATGGTTCTGTGTAAAGTCTTTACACAGAGAAAAAGACTTCCAGAGCAGGTGTTGTGAGTTAAACCTTGTCATACACATTTCTTAAATGTGTGCCTCATCACAATTATTATGGTCTAAGTTTAAATTTTCTCTTCTCATGGAGGCTGTAGTTGTGGGAAGGAGTGAACTAGGTTCTGAGGAGAACATTTTGTATTGTCTTTACTATGTTATCTGAGAGTCGTCGTCATTTTCCTCTTTGTCTTCTTCTCCTCTTCCTCCTTTCAATTTTTTTTCCCAAAAAGCTGGGATAATTTACTTTTTGTTCAAGTGTGATTTTCATTTATGATTTCTTGAAATATGTCTCTGAAAAGATAGGTTTTTTAGGGTCCATTGTGTTTTAAATGTAGCTACTTTACTCCATCTTAAAACCCAAATCACTCTGGCTTTCTTGGAATGACCAATAATAGCTTCAACCCAAGCCTCTATGGCTCATTGTTTAGGCCTAGATGGCTTAGAAACAATATAAATAGCAACTATTTTCTGTTCCCAACTGAAACTCTGACAATGTCCCCCTTCCAGGTTGATATCTTTGTGATGGTAAATTGAGTCATCTTTTATTTCAACCCTTATCCAGCCCTCAGTCAATGGATTGAGACCTTGGAAAGTCCTCAATTTAGAATGACCAAGGTCACCCACTGCTTCCTGGACCATCATCAGTCATCTTGACCTTCATCTTGCCACTGGACTTTGATGAGTATAGAGCAGCACTTCTTAAACTGGGGGTCTGCAAACTCATATGGGGTTACATATCTGAATATGTGGGTTGTGAATAATTTGGCAACAGTAAAAAATTTCTGAATACTCAACATCCAAAAATTAATTCAAAATCAAAAACATAATGAGTCTGAGGTGTTTCTGGCAGTACCTGCCCATGTTGCATTGTAAGACTTCACTGCAGCCTTGGTTCTGAACACACAACATGCACTTTGTATTGCACATGCCATCACAGCACGCAACGAATGCTGCCAGAAACACCTCAGCTTAGATTCAAGACTATTTTATGTTATAAATTTCAGTGTTTTTACTGTACATACAAAGTTTTCTGCTCTTAAAGAAACATAAAAGTTTAATTACAGAAAATACAAACTTTTAATATTTTCCTAATGATGGGATGCTTGTGTGCTTGTGCTTAGACCCTAATTCTAACAGCCTCTGCTTGGGTCCCTGTGCCTGAACCCCAATTCCAAAACCACATCCAGTTCCAAAATCACATCTCTCCCTAGCCTCAAAATATTGTCTCTATAGCTCAAGGGCACCATGCCCCCCAAAAAAACTTATCTCTACTCGTTTCACAGTAGGCAGCTATGTTTATCCACTCCCTGTGTACTGATAATTGACTGTGTACTGGGTCATGACAATATTTACTACTTACTGACCTTACTGATATGTATCCTAGATATAGTCAAATGTATACTCTCTTACATTTATTTTGTCTAATAAGACATTTGTTGAGAGCCATCTAGATATTCCCAGTCAGCCCTGACCATTAATTAACTTAGTGATGTTTCACAGTCAAAACCACACCCTCTAATAGCCTCCCCTTGGGCTATTTCCCAGTGAATTCTGGGTAATACACCTGTGCAATAGATACAAAAGTGCATATTCCTTTAAGAACTGTCCACCCCTTCACATCCCTAATCCCACCCCAAAACACCTAACTGACATGTTTAACCCCTAAATCTCATGTATAAACTTTCCCTGCACCTTGGTAAGGTTGCAGGTTCCCTAAGAACACTTGCCCACTGTAAAGCATAATAAATCTTCGCCACCTTTACTTAAGGAATGCTTGAGATCATGAATTCATTCAGATTGGGCCTGACCCACTCCAGTACTTGGGTCCTTGAGGGGTATTCCCCCTCAATGACGCTGTCTGGGAACTCCAGTCCTGGGAGCTTTAGTTTTGGGATTCCTGAATCCTTGGCTTTTTCTCCCTCAACATTTTTGGAGCCCAACGTGGGGCTGTTAGAATCAGGGTCCAAGCACAAGCACCTAAGCACCCCATCACTACCATCAGTCCTCAGCATGTAAGTATTAAATCAGTATATCTTTGGATTGTATTGTGTTGGAATGTTTGATTTTTAAAATTGCTATTACCTTCTTCTTTTACAGAAACAAGTGTTTCATTGCAGAAATTAAAGAAAAAGGCCTTTAATTCTATTTCTCCACCATCACCACTGTATGTGTATGTAAATGTGAACATCAATTTTTTAAATTAAGCACAATGTAATTTCATACACTAAAGCTAGTATTTATTTGAGAAATTATTAGCAATACTTATTTATATATTAGGACAAAAATGTTTTTTAATTATGGATAAGTGGTTACATTTAGACAGAAGAGGTAAAAATACTGATGACAATGTGGCAGTCTTCACTACCAGGTTGTAGTACACCTAAATTGGTAAGAAAAAGAAAATATGTCAAATCATTTTTGCAGTATGGATTTACTTCTAATGATCATGGTGTGGAAAAACCTCTTTGCTTAATTTGTAATGAAGTTTTGGCTGTGGGGAGCATGAAACCAGCAAAACTAAAACAACATCTTAATAGAAAGCATGTAGTGTAATGAAATAAACCAAAGGATTATTTCGAACAACTTTTAAAATCTTCAAATAAAAAAAAATGTTTTGAGAAATTTGTTACTGTCAATGAAAAGTATTGACTTTCATCTTATGAAACTTCTTGTTTAATTGAAAAAACTAAAAAGTTCTCTGCCAGGGGTAAGTTCGGATTCAGTCAAAGGGCTGCACTTGAGGACCTAGAGGGCCACATGTGACCTTAAGGCCATAGATTCCCCACCTCTGCCCTATGGGATAGGAGATCTCATGTTACCTGCTGCTATTAAAATGTCAGAAATAGTTCATAGGAAAAGGTATGGGGTTGAAATTTGTAAAATTCCTTTATTGAATGATACTGTTTCCAAAAGAATTTCTGAAATTAGTAATAACCAATTCCAGCAGCTAATTACTAGGCTTAAGAGTATCCCAAAGTTTGCAATTCAGTTAGATAAAACAACTGATATTTCTAACATGGAATAGATGTTACTTTATGTAAGATATGTTTATGAAGGAAGCATACACGAGGAGTTATTGTTTTGTTACCCTTTGGAAGGGCACACAAGAGGGGAAGATATACATACATATATATATATATACATATATATATATCTATATATCTTAAAGTTGATGAATTTTTCACAAATGAAGGTTTGCAGTGGAAAAATTGTGTTGGAGTCTCTACACACGGTGCTGGAGCAATTGATAGTGTATCAAGTCTTGCTCTTAGATACCCCTGACCTAATTCTTTCTGGTGTGCCACATACTTCCCAAACCCTGAAGCAGTGTGGTACACAGAACAAGGGGCTAAGAGAGCTAGTACACAGTAGTCAGTCTCCACCACACCATAAAGGCCAAACCCATGCCCCCTAGAAAGCAGAATTAAATTAATTCTGCCCAGAAAGCAGAATTAAAAGTGCTCACTATAACCCTAGAGCTATGGTAAAATAAAAGAGTATATGTTTTTACTGACTCAAAATATGCTTTCCATGTTCTACATGTTTATAGAACAATTCAGAAAGAAAGGGAATAAGTCTTAGCAAAAAACTCCCCTATCAAACATACCCTTTTCCTTTTATTTTGGCTTTTCCATAGTCATCTTTAATTCCCTCCAGGGAAATTGTTTTTTTATGCCAGGGAAATTATCCTTTCTCCATACTCCTATACCGCCAGTTTGGTCCTTGTTTGCTTAACCTCCTTTCCAGTTTTGTCTCCTCCTGGGTCCAACTCATCAACTTCCAGATGACTGCTCAGGCTATGTACCCCTTGAATGGGATCCAGTGAGGCAGGGACAGTTTTACACCCCTTGCCATCAGGAAGCAGTTTCAGGAGCCAAGACCTTTGCCCCTTACCCCAAAAGAATTTGGGTCCCGTTTGAAGGTAGAATGATGGGGTATAGGCTCTGGGAACCCTCTTGAACTCTTCTTGAATCTTCCCACTTTATCTGGTGTTCACCTGAGGCCATAAGCCTTCCATTCTCCCTAGGCCCAAATCTCTGCTACCTTTAGCCTAACCTAACCCTCAGGTGTCTGTTATCTCCAGGTAGCCTTCAGCTAATTCCCACTCTTAATCCCATTCTTTTGGGTCCTGGAGTCTGACCTCTAGTCACCCCAGTCTCATCAAGATCCTCCTTAGACACCTTCTCAAGACCCTTCCTAGCCCTACCTCCCTCCTCCAGTTACCCCTACTACTTGGCCATCCTAGATCCCTCCCACAGTCCTTCTGTATATAATATCCATCTTGCCTCCATGAAGGTGCTCAGATTCAATCTAGCTCAGATTTAATCTGGCCTGCTGGCATTAGAGTCACAAATGCTCAGGCTCCTTAAGAGTCTACTCAATATGGTGAATCTTCAACAAAACTTTGTTTTTCTTTGGCTGAAAGAAGGCTTGGGTCCAATTCATTCAAGCAGGACCTGGTGTGTCAATATTTTGGGGTCTTGAACACCCCTAAACCTCAACACAATGATGGATGAGAATGTTGGATTTATCGCAAAAGTTAAAGCTGGTGTCAATGAACATATCACTTTTACTCACTGCATGATCCATCGGGAGGCACTCATAACCAAAAAAAATCACCAGAGTTAGATGCTATGCTTCATGATACTATCCAAATCATTAATATTATTAAAAGCCGTGCCCTTAACAGTCATTTGTTTCCAAACCTTTAGAAAGACATCAACTCTTATTATAAAAACTTATTATGTTAAAAAAAGCTTATTATAAAAGCTCTGCATGTGAAGAGGTAAGGTGGATCTCAGGAGGGTGAAGTTTAAACAGCTTGTTGAAATTGGAAAATGTGGTTATATTTTTGACTGAGCAGAAATCCAATTTTGTTAATTTTTTATATAATGATTTATGCCTTTCAAAATTGTTATTTGTCAGATATTTTTGAAAAACTCAGTTATTTAAACATGGCATTTCAAGGAAAAATTGTAATATATTTATGTTAAAAGATAAAATTGAAAATTTTACTTAAAAAGTTAACATATGGAAGAATAGGGTGGAAAATTGTTCTTCAGAAATGTTTACAGCTACAGATGATTTTATCATTGAAAATAACCTTCCCAAAGATTTAATTGTAAGAGTTATAACTGATTGTCTGAATTGCCTGGAGACACAGTTGCAGAAATACTTCCCTTCAAATTTTGATTCTAAAAAACAAAGTGAGGTTCATAAACCATACTCGATTGAAATAAAAAATTCAGTCATCTACCATTAAAAATTCATGAAAAATTTTCTGAGTTATCAAGCAACATAGGTTTAAAACTTGAATTTCCTAAAAAATCATTAAATGAATTTTGGCTTGGAGTTAGGGCAGAATTTCCAATAATTTCTGAAATGGTCTTAAACATACTTCTGCCATTTCGTACTATGTATTTACGTAAAGTAGCATTCTCAGCATTGATGATTATAAAATCAAAATATTCATCAACTTTAAAAAAAATTGAAGATTCTCTATGTCCTGCAGTATCAAATATTCTGCCAAGATTTAATTCTTTATGTAAAAATAATCAAGTAAATCCATCTCATTAATATGCAAATTTGCTGTCATTTTTAATAAATGGTAAAATTGTATGTATAACCAAGAATTGTTTTAAAATAAATTTCTTTATGATTAATTATCAGTAAATGTTTGATTTGTATCCCTATTTTGTGTACCTATATACCTGGGGTTACATAAAAATTTCTTGAGGGAAGAGGGCTTGTGAGTGGCAAAAGTCTAAGAAGGCCTGCTCTAGAGGAAAGAGTAAGGCTGATGACTTTGTTCAGCTCTGCCCCACTCACATCCAATTCATTGGCAAGTCAAGACACCACTCTCAAGGTGTCATTGGTCTTCTTTGAGAACAAAAACTAAAGAACAACAAGTAAACATTTAATAAGTCTTTGTCGAATTGATGTTCATTTTATCACTTTGTTCTCTTCTTTTCTCCACTGTCTTCATCATCCTAAGTGCTCATCCAATTGTTATCTCAGCCTTTTGATCCCTTTTTCCTGATATGTAGTCTTGCATCACCACCTCCTAATGACATCTTAAATTGAATATCCTGTAGACATCTTTAGCTCAATATGTTCAAAACTGAACTCATATTTCCCTTTAAAACCTCCCCTCTTCCTAACTTCTCTACTATTGAGGGTGCCACATTCTCCTAATCAACATGCTCACAGTGTTAAGTGTCATTGTCTTCTCACTCTAATCTTCCTATATCCAATGTGTTGGCAAGTCTTATAGATTCCACCTTCACGACATCTTTCTTACACATCTCCTTCTCTCCTTGGACACTCCCACCACACTGGTGCAGGCCTTTATCACCTCATCCATGCACTATTGCAGTACACTTCTGTTTGGCCTCCCTGCCTTAAGTCTCTTTCCACTCAAGTCTATTCTCCATTTAGTTATTTGAGTGCTCTTCCTAAAGCAAAAAATCTGATCACCCCCCTCTCCCATTCAATAAACTCCAGTAGCTCCCCATTACCAATAAGGTCAAATCCAAAACTTTCTGGCTTTTAAAGCCCTTTACAACTTAGCTCCTTTCAACCTTTCCAATCTTCTTACACCTTACTCTATCCTTTCCCCTTCTTCCAACCGCATACTCTGAGATACCACTACACTAGCTTCCTTGAAGTTTCTTGCACAGGACACTCCATCTCTCAATTTTTTGCATTTTTACTGTTTGTCCTCCATTTCTGGAATTCTCTCCCACATCATCTATACCTCTTGGCTTCTCTGGCTTCCTTTAAGTCTGAACCCTCTCTTCTGCAAGAGCCCTCTCCTAATGCACCTTAATTCTAGTGCCACCCCACGGTGACTATCTCCAATTTATCCTGTATAAATCTTCTTTGTAAATAGTTGATTGCACTTTGCCTTTTCCATTTGATTTTGAGATCCTTGAGGGGAGGAACTGTTTTTGACTTTCTTTATATTATCAGGTTTTAGCACAATATCTGGCACATATTACACATTTAATTAACATTTGTTGACTGACCAACTGCTGTCACCCTAATTTTGTCCAGAAATTTATTTTAGCCAAAATAAGTGGTCAAACCAAATAAAGCCATGGTTCTACTAAGTATCTGGTGACTGGTTAAGACACTTTATTTTTCTGAGCCCTAGTTTCCTTTATCTGAAAAATAGTCCCATTGACTGTCACATTCTAAGAGGCAGCAAAAGATGCAAAATGCTTTAAAACAAATTTGTCATTCATGAGTCTAATTTAGCTAATGCTCAAAGACAGATTCATATCAAAAATTGCCCTAAGGGATCACCTAATGTTAAAACTCAGTATAAACCAAAATACCATAAAAGTATACTCTGTGTTAAATGATGAATGGGTGAGAGATTCTCATTCTCTGTTCTTGTGCTTTCTTTGGTATATATACTCCCTCATCTAAAGAAGATCACAACCTCTCTGTAACTTAGTAGACAGTCTTTGAGGGTTATGTTCAAAGCCCTAAGGCCAACTTGGTGACAGATATTTCTGAATTTAGCTATAATGGTTCTCAAATCATCTGTTCCCAAGTCTATAGTGGAAGTCTTTCCAGTTTGGCAGGACTTCCAGAGCTTATGCCCTACCATGCCTTTCTGAATCTATGATAATTTCTAAATTGCGATGAGTATTGCTTTAATGGTGGTTAATTGACCATTAAGGTTGAATTAATTTATACAGTACCCTTCTGTTAAATATTACCAACAATATATAAGTAGCGCAAATATATATGTTTAACCTGTGTTGTCTATAACTATAAATTGCAAGTTTTTGATGGGTTTGATGGATTTGGAATTACAGGATAAAGGTTCAAAGCTTTGCTGGGCTTCTTACTGTATATGTGTCCTTAGGGAATTCTCTTTTTCTCTCTAGGACTTAGTTTCCTCATCTGTAAATAAGAGGGTTGGTCTAGATCTCTAAGGTTCCTTCCAGGTCTAAATCCTGACTGAGGTTTTCTTTTTGGTTTTAATTTTGTATATTATTCAATCTATAACATATACAATTGGCACCTAAGTACTTTGTTGACTATATATTTGGAAATGTTAAAATATTTTCTAAAGTAAAAGTAACCTCTGTGGATCTTATTTTTAAATGTCAAAAAAGTCCAGAAAATGAAAATACAAAAAGTTAACATTAGGTGTCAGTGTTTTACATATTATTTAGTGAGAATATAGCTGGTAAAAAATATAAGATTATTATAAGCTGCATTTTCATAGGAAAGTTATTACTTTTGCAATAACAACATCATTGATATTCTTGCATATTAATTTTTTTAATGGTCAGAATTTGCCATGTGCCTCCAAATAATTGAATGCTTAAAAAATAATTGAATTGAATGCCCTCTGATATTTCTTTTTTCTGGGAATCAAGTGACTATGTTGTTACAGTGAATATTATATGACTATCTTGAAGTGTGTTTATTTCATTATTACCTTTAAAATATTTTCAAAATTACATGCATTATTAGTGGGATGTGATGATATCATAGTAAATATTTTAAAATGCACATGATACATATACATATTTAAAGATTGATAGATCTGATAGACAGATGATGATTTTTAAGGTTATTCACTATTTATGAATGAAGGATCACAGATTTAGAGCTAGAATAGATCTTATGGTTCATCTAACCCAACCACTTTGTTTTCTAGGTGAAGAAAGTAAGGCAAAGAGAAGTGAAGGAATTTTCCCAAGGTCAGACTAGCAGAGACAAGCTTTGGACCTAGGTGTTCTGATCTCAAATCTATCCTTCTTTCCACTCTATTACATGACCTCCATTCATTTGGTAGGGTTTTTATTATCCTCAACCTTGAGTATTTGTGTCTCTGTGTATACATATATGAGTTACTCTGTGTGAGTGTGTGCGTGTGTATGAGTGTGCATGTGTGTGTATTTCCCTGCTGTAGCAGCAGTGATTAGCAAATAACAGTTTCTAGATTATTGTCTCAATTATCTTTGATAGTGTTCATAGACTACAGAATTGCAATAATTTCCCAGAGGACCAGAAGTTTGAATAAGATAGAACCTGCTATAACACTCTCCCTGACTTTGTCAAAGATTTATTTTGCATATTATTTTTATGTAGTGAGGTATCAAAACCCACCCATCAAACATATTCTTAAACCCTGGTGTTTGTAGAGCTTTATACTAGATCAGTTTGTCCATTATTATGCATTCTTCTAGGAGATAATGTTTGACTTTTGCCTTCGTGGTATTACCTTTCAGTGAGATGGACACTGGAAACATTCACGTATCAGGAGACCTGGATTCTAGGTAAAACTCTTCCACTAGCTAGTTGCACCTGTTATTTATTTAAACTCCCTGGGTCTCAGTTTCTGCATCTGTATAATGAATAACATGGACCAGATGTTCTCTAAGGTCCCTTCCATTGCTAACATTCTATTATCCTATGACATCAACCAGAGAATATGATGTCTAGACCTTACTGTTATTATTTTAGTTTTAACAATGTATTTTTTATATTACAAAGATTTAAACTACTCACTTTGTGAGAGAAAATAATTCATTATAATAAAATATCATTCTTAAATAAAATTAATAGAATTCTTTCATCTGAAAGTGCATGCAATATTTCACATGTGGGAGTTCCACACACATACTTCTCCACTTAAAAAAAATTAATAGAACTTTATTCTCATTCTCTCTCTCTCTCTCTCTCTCTCTCTCTCTCTCTCTCTCTCTCACTCTGTCATTCCCTCATGACCATTAAGAAAAAAGGAAAAGAATAATTCATTTCTTTAACAAACATGCATAATCAGGATTATTATAAAGCACTGCTCCACTTCAATCAATTGGACCTGATATTCTCCTTCCCTAAATTCAAACTCTTTTACCTGTTATTGCTCTTCCCACTAAATTTTCCACTAAATTTGCCTTTCTGCATCTGCAACAGGCTCTCTAATTTCCTAACCTGTAGCTCTTTTCATTAACTCTTTTCTAACTATATTTGACTATCTACCCAGTCTAGACAACATTGTCAACTATTTTATACTAATTACTTTCCACCAAACCAATCTTCCACACCAAATCACTTCATTGGGATCCTCTGGGCAGCTCATTAATCTTTTCATTCATCTCTTATCAGTTACTTAGCATATTCTCCACTAGAGCCAATCCAAACTTTCTTCACCCTTCTCAGTCTCCACTTTTATGACTCTTTTCCTCTTTCTTAGCAGATAACATTATCCACAATTGTTCCATAGGAAAGTAACACTAATATATAAGGTCAATTCCTTTTTTTTGATAGATGAGAGGTCAAATGATATGAATATTTCTCAAAGGAATTGCAAATTTCCTTTCACTGGAGAAGTGGAGGATGAGGGTAAACTGTTGCATATATTGTCAGACCAGTTCAAAGGTGAGTTTTTAATGAAGTTTTGTTTTAATCTATTATAAGGGAAGTTTCTCTGAATAGAGAAGGGGCAGGGTATATTCAGCAATGAGTGTAATATAAAAATAATCAGCATCAATAAAACTTTGAAAAATAAACAAGTATAAAAATAATTGATTCATCATTGCTGATTTAAGTATCTCCATTGTCTGAAACTATGCCCTGGGCTGTAGGGGAACTAGGTTACTGAGAACAATTGTTTCAATGATGGGGGAGATGGGAGTCATATGGGGTTCAGTACAATTGATCCCATGGGGATCTCAGACACTACTTTCTGAACTTCTGTATTCTATATTATATGTACATGACTCAGTACTTGGTATTTAGTAAGTTCTCAATAAATGTTCATTCCTTCATTTGGTCATTTTTGGAGATACTTCATCATACTGTGCTACAATGTCTACCACCCAGCATCAGCAGGCAAATAGAGGTCTCTATCGAACATCATCAGGATATGAAACAGTAGGCAGGCATTTCACATTTCACTGACTCTGCACTATCCATTCCACTGCTGATACACATCTACTGATAACAGGGAAAGGTTTGGGCCAATACTCTTCTCATGGTGATTATCTTCTCCAATGAAAGATTTCCCTTGATGCATCTCCAGGACCTTGGACCTCTAGAATTTACAAAGTCGCCTCTAAGATTGTATATGTGCATCTATCTCATCACTTAAGTTCAGGAAAGAATAAACATGAAAGTATGAAACAGCTGGCATCTCAGGGGGCAAACTCACCTAGTTGAATCTCTTGCCAGTAGGTCAAGTCAACATGATTCCAGGGTACAGAAGCACCAGCCCACACCCAACCCTGACTGGGAGTCTTGAAGCTACAAAATGCCACCTGCAGAGTCAAAGGAAGAGAATAGTCAAAAGAAATATCATTAATACAGTAATTCACCTTCCCTACCCCCTGCCGCTGCCAGTAGCAGATGATCCAGGGGCCACTCACTATTTGCTAAGTCTTCCTAAAATGCTCAGTCCTTTAAGGACTTGGGTCATTAAATGGCTGGACCCATAGAGATTTCTTCATCTTCAATAAGTCTCAAAGTTAAGCTGCACTATCCCAAGAGTCTCTGGACATTTCTAGGTGCACTTGAGGCACATATTCCTGGGATAGCCCCTATAAGTTAATGTAACCTCTGCTCTATCTAATAAAAGATTAGATTAGACTATAGTGGGGGGGGGACCTGTGGCCTAGGGGCCACATGAATCCCTCTAGGTCCTCAAGTGCAGCCCTTTGATTAAATCCAAACTTCATAGAATAAATTCCCTTAATAAAAGGATTTGTTCTGTAAAAACTTGGACTCAGTCAAAAGGCCAAACCCAAGGACCTAGACGGCCACATGTGGCCACAGTTTCCCCACCCCTGGACTAGATGTTCACTAAGGTCCCTTCTAGAGGGAGCTAGACAATGCAGTGGATTAAGTGCCAATCCCAGATCAAACTCCATGTGGAGTTTTCTTGGCAAAAATACTGGAGTTGTTTGCCATGCCCTTCTCCAGATGAGGAAACTGAGGCAAACAGGGTTAAATGACTTGTCCAGGATCACACAGCTAGTAAGTGTCTGAGGCCAAACCTGAGATCAAAACCAGTTTCATGTTTTTACTAGCTGTGTGAACATGGGCAAGTCATTTAACTTTTGTTTGCTTCAGTTTCCTCAACTGTAAAATGGGGATAATAGCACATATATAGTACTTTATAAATGTTCATTCCCTTCTTCCCTCTAGCTCTAAATCTTTGAATTTTAATATGCTACCTTGGAGTCTCTCCCTCTGGCACAGGATATTGAGCAGGCAAGATGTTGGCTTCACTTTCAGGAAATTCAATTTAAGTTACTACTGGGCAGGGACCACATCTTAAATTTATTTGGGTTTCCCAGGCTACCTTTGTCTGAGCTGAGCTTTGTAAATGTTCATTGGAAGGATGATTGTATTAGGGGTGCCATCTCTCCCCCTCACCCCGTGGAGCATGCTCAGAGTTACCATTCTTGGTTCTGGTGACCACACTGATTCTTTGAGGCCTGTATCCAATTTTGTGGTGGCTCAGTGCTTGAGGGACTTTGAATTTTAGTATCATGTGGTAAATCTTGAATGTTCCCTTGGTCATCTCCCACCCCTCTGTTGCTTCAGTTAAAAGAAGTGACAGCTTCCAGCTCACCCTCTCAGCTATGACTCACTGGTACAGCAAGTAAGACCCAATCTGCTTCAAGTCTTCCCAGCAGAGGTTTGGGGGGGATGAGCTGTGCTCTTTTTCTCACCCCTTGGGCTTCTGTGGTCTATTTGCTCAAAAAGGCAAGCTTGACCCTGGGCTCCAGTGGGCCTTTTCCTCTTGATGTCTGATTTTTTGAAAAGGTGACTGAACATGACCTTCCTGGTGGATATATCCAGAATTGGAGGTGACCTCCGTAGTTGGTGAGGTTGGGAGGTACTGGGTCCAATGAGATGGGAGGTTAGTTATGTCAGTTGTAGGAGCCAGCTGACAGCTCACAACCTGGAACCTCAGGTGGTAGCCCAGTACTGAAAGTTCATGGTGTTTTATTATGATGTGGTAGATCCCAAGTGACTTCTTGGACTCCTTCTTCCTCCAAGTCAGCTAAAAGACAAGAAAGCTTTCATCTTTTCCTCTCTGGCTGTGATTCTTCTGTCTGCCAACTAGTTCTCTTTCCTTTGACTTTTCTGTGTAGGTTAGAAATGAATGAGTCATAATGAGTTGAAAGGAAAGATATGATTCCAGTAAATCATGACTAAAAGGATAAGAAGATGGACTATAAAGCACAAGGGAGGCCAGACTCTTTCTCCAGATCACTAAATTGGTACTTAAACTGACTAATCTTTTAACTTGGGTCTTGGGAGAAAGAAATACTATCAAAACACAGTTATATTTCTGTTCTCAAAGGCCAAATATTAACATTTAAAAATGTTTAATGTACATTCTTCTGGCTACACTGATGTTAGATCCCCTGAATCCCAGTCGAACCTGAGACAAATTATAAAGAACAGAAAGATCTATCTTTGAATTCTTTACAGGCATCTTGGTGGAGTAGATAGAACCCTGAGGCTGAAGTGAGCAAGAACTGCATTCAAAAGGCAGCCTTGGATATTTTCCAGTCCCATGACCCTGGGCAAGTCAGTTAATCTGTCTCAATTTCCTCAACTGTAAAATGGGGATATAATAAGAGCAGCTATCTTTCAGGACTGTTGTGCAGATGAAATATTTGTCTAACAGTACCTGGCACATAGCAGGGATTTCATAAACGCTTATTCCCTCCCTCTTCAATCTCTGCTTTGTTACATACTTTTTAGGTACCAAGGTACTATCCCTTATCTATCCAGAGTCGTCTTCCTTCCCCAAATTTGCAACTCTTTTGGGTTGCCTTCTTAACAATAGCCCTTCTCAACAATATAGAGCATGTGTATGGTGTATATGTGTATATATAATATATATTATATGTGTATATATTATACATATGTATATACACACATACATATTCCTTTCATTTAGGTAATGGTAATGGTTTGATGGGGAAAATAAAGAAAAGTATTAGAGTGATAACAAAGGACACCAATTTACACATTTTTTTTAAAAGGCGAATATCCTTTCTACCCACTTAGTCATTCTATACATATAATTAGAGAAATCATTACAATCCAATTCCATTTCTATGAATCTTTGTACAGGCTAGTCAAATATTATAGTCATTGTCATACCTAATTTAAACATAATCTTTTTGAACACTTTTTAAGAAAAGATAATCTAAATCATACTCTCATGTGAACACAAATTCACTGAACTTCATATCACTGACCCTTATCAACCACCTTCCTACACTATGGATGCCCTAAAGTCATCATTAAATTCAGCAATTCAGACTCTCTGGGCCTCAGTTTCCTCATCTGCAAATGAGGGGGTTAGACCAAATGATTGTTGTGGTCTCTTCCAGCTCTAAGCTTTATGCTATAAATGAACACGAACTTTTTAAATAAAAAGATATTTTTGACATTTTGAACTGTATTTTATATTTCACTTTGCTTCTGTCCTTATTTCCACTTGAAACTTGGCTGAGCTTTTTATTAATGATCTCCTGGGGTCAATTTGCTTAGTCAAAGACTAAGACTTAGGCCGTTCCAAACTTAAATGAAAACCAAAGTGAAGATGCCAAACTTGAAGGCAGCACATTTTAGAGGCAAAGGAGTGCCTATGACTATGTGGATGGCACTGATAAAGCAGACCAAATGCCTCATGAGCAGAAAACGAAGCTAATTTTTTTGTATATTGTGTTTTATACTATTGCACCTGACCTATTTTCATGCAAATTAAATGAAGAAACTGAATAGATTAGCCTCTTGGGTTCAATGAAAATGATATTGATGTATTTAGGTTCTGGTGAGAAACTATCTTGTGATATTGACCTCCAATGGACAAGATGAGGTTGGGCCCAGTTTCAATGAGTTAAGCAATACTTTTTATCATACACTCAACTTCCCATCAATATTTGTGACACATGTTATTTACATGGCCTGTAACCTTCATAAATGAGTATGTTATAGATCAGTAATTCATGCTTTTTTATTCTTCATTTTTATTACCTAAACTTAGTCTTCTAAGTATCGTTTTATGTTTCTAGTTAAATATAAGTGAAAATTGATTGGAGTATTTCTCAATGGAATTCTATCTTTATTTCATCATAATTGCTTCATATTTGAATAATGACAGATGAACTGCCTCATTCAATTGCCGTTTTAAGGCTTTGAAGTCACAATAACAGCAAAGGATTTAAATCCTGAAGCCATTATTATAGCAGAGAAGACATTGGGGAAAATGAAAACTTATGGGGCTGTAATTTGTCAGAAAGAAAAGACTCCACGGGCTAAACATATTATTTTCTGGACAATTTTCTAACCTTAGCAGAAAATGCTAAACCACAATGAAATGACTAGCCACAATGTGGCCGCTACTGGGCTAAATTGCTTCCATGGACACAAGCAAGATATAAAATACTGCACTGAAGTTCATTCAGTAAGTCAATGTCTCCATGATTATTTTGCTTCAGGATCAGATGTGAATGCTTAGCTCCGTGGCATTTGCAATTCTATTCAGCTACAATACAGTATTTCACCAATAAAGAGTTCATTAGATCTCTTTCTTTCTCTGACATTTACATCAAGTCCTGAGTACATGTTAATACTCCGAGGTATGGATTTCAAAGTTCCCTTTATCTTTGTATTCAGTTTTAAGCAATTAATCAAACATTATGAAAAGACTTTAAAAATAAGAAACAGATCTTGCATTTAAAATTTTATTAAGTGAGGTTGATAAGTTATTATACTAGTTGATTATGCATACAGAGCAGGCAATTCTTGAATGGGGCTATACTTTTTTTTTCTACCTACACAAGCGTATCAAGGCCTTAATATACAGTGGAATCAGATGTATAGAAAACTTGTCTCTGTGGACAACTTAAGAACATGAAAAGCCACTAGCAAAGCACCACTGAACACCTAAAATCACTAGTCTATAAAGAAATTTTACAAAAGGATTAAAATGGATTACAAAAATGCAACCTTCAGTTGCAGTGCATGACAGGAAAGGTCTTTTAATGGGAATCTCTAAATCTAGTCATTCACACCAATCAGGGATACATAACCAGCTACATAGAATATCATAATATTGGTGTGTCCTATATCCTATGTACACCTGTGGCTATACATCTAAATGAGGTGGAGAATGTTTTTTTATAAAGAAGTGGTATGATAAAGCTTCATTGTTACTGTCAACTTTTCTGAAGGGTTTACTGAAGTGTTTCTACATTGTAGACAATTTCTGCATTGTAGGCAATGAAGACAGAAGTCAATTTCTAACGAAGAATATTTAGCATTCCTTGCCAAAATGAATCATACTTCATTATGATAATTAACTAAATGTTGGATAAAGCCCTGGTAATTCATATAATTGCTCTTCTATCTACACGAGCTTTACTGGGTTAAATCCTAAAAAGCTGTATGCTATACGGCTTTTTCTCTATCCAGCTGTGTACCATGTGTGACTTGCACAAGGATGTATGTCTTTGGGAAGTAGCATCGATGTAGTGAAAAAAGGCTTGGACTTGAGAACGGAGGCCTAGATTAAAATACTGATTCCAACTAATTCAAGGCCTCCATCAATTAGCTTGCCTCAGTTTCCTCATCTATACAACAGGAATGAAAAATGATGTGCCTAATTTCTTGAGGGCCAGCATTAGCTTTAGCATGTCCTACTTCTGCCACTACTGTGTGATCATCACCAAGTCACTTAACCCTTAGCACTCCCAGGAATTTCTAATGCTTTAAGTTACAGAAGAATTTCCAGCTACATAGTAAAGGGAGTTTCTACACTGGAATTTCTCCAACCCAGATGAAATCAGAGATTTTTTTTTTAATGAGGATAATGATACTTTTCTTAATGACATCACAGAGATATTTTGAAAAGAAAACATTTTGTAAAATGTTGTATTAACATGCTCCAATATTTTTCTCAAATACTGAGAAACATGATATATTGGCTAAGTCACTGGACCGAGAGTCAGGAGATTTTGGTTCTGGTTCCCTCCTTGCCATTGACTAGCTAGCTCCCTGACATTGGTTCATCACTGGACCTCTCAGTGTCAGCTTTCTTATCTGCAAAATGAGGAGGATGGGCTAGATGACCTAGAAGTCCCATCAAGTTCCAACATTTCATGAGTATTAAATGGCCCTGGATGAATAAGATTAAGCATATTGACCCAGCCAACCTCTCCTTATCTTGAAGATTAAATGACTGCCTAACCAGGGATGGGGAATCTTTATTCTTGAGGCTACGTGTGGCCCTCTAGGTCCTCAAGTATGGCCCTTTGAATGAATCCAAACAAATTTTTTTTCTGTGAAGTTTGGATTCAGTCAAAGGGCCACACTTGAGGACCTAGAGGGTCACATGTAGCCTTAAGGTCCCAGGGTTCCCCATCCCTGATATAGCCCTAGCTTGGTTTGCTCCAGGAAGGACATGTAACAGCTCTTCCCAGGTCCTCATCTCATCGCCTTGCTCTGCTTCCAGAACTATTCTCTTTGTAATGTTCAGTAGGCAAAACTCCTGCTCTTCCTGTTGCTTTTGTCAAAAGTTTTCATGGTTTCTCATGGTCACAAACTGAGCAAAGTGACCTAAGCACTCTTCCCCTACTCCCGGACTCCTCCATAAATTTCTATATTACACCAACAGCCGTCACGGTGTAGCAGAAGCAGTATCTGCAAGGTGGGGGCAGTTTTTCCTTCAAAGCTACTGAAACCATGCTCATGACTTAATTGGCTTAGGACTAAGGCTCATGCCATTGACAAACTTCCTAGTGGCCTCGGTACAATAGCTAGGCCCTCAGGAGGCAAGAGTTGCTCACTTTCTCTGGCTTCTAACACACAGGCAAAGCTATTTTCAAAGCCTCAGAGGGAAGCTCTTTTCAAATGATGCAATACTATATCCTCGGTGGATATCCTTTTCTTCTCTGGATAAGTAAAACTCCTTTTACTGTAAGCCTTTTTTCATTCTGAAACAGAACCTGAAGTGCCAGGCCAGCCATTGGCTGGGAGTTAGACTCAGCCTAAAATACATGGGCACATGGCTTCATAGAAAATGGCATACTTATTTTATTCTAATGAGGTATTGGACTCTGTGCTGTAGCATACTGGGAAATATAGTCTTCTATTGATCAGATAGGCTTTTTGCATTCTACCCTTCCCCAACTTAGTATATATGTATGTTTATGTAAATTTTGCATGTATATATTATATACACATGTATACATATTACACCTATGTGTATAGACTTATATAGTATATGCTATGTATGTAAATTATATGTTATATGTGCATACATTATATGTATTTATATAAATCTATGTGCATCTATGTACATACATAATTGCATATAAATGTATAAATTCATAAACAAAGTGATGTCCCATGACAATTCATGAAAATCTATTGAATGTGGCAGAAATTCAATATATTTGTAAAGAAAATATCAGAAAGCAATAACTATAACTAAATAAAAGAGAAAATTAACAATATAAGGGAAAAGGAACTCTGAAAGGGGAATACCGATTTTCTGAGGTTCCAATCTGAAAATATGTTACTGGTTCAAGGATATACCTTACATCTCAGACTTTGTTCTTGAATTGCATTAGTTCTTTAAAAATTAAGGCAATTTTGAAAATGGTTTGCAATAGCTATTAATGAAGAGTGGAGGGCTAAAAATTTATTACTGAAAGATTTGGAGAAGTTTAGTGTTACAGTATTTTGGATCATCCTAAGAGGCTGGAAACTTCTGAGAGACATATGACTAATATTCCTGCCATTTTCTTTTCCCAAAAGCTATTTCTTTTAAATGATATCTCATGATGAAATAGATGATTGGGGAATGCCTAAACAAATTGTGGTATAAGAATGTAATGGTATATTACTGTGTTGTAAGAAACAAAGAATATGATGAAATCACAGGACTTACATGAATTAATGCAGAGTGAATTAAGAACAGTTAGGAAAACAGTATACACCATAACTACAATAAAGTAAATGGAAAGAAAGACCACCACAAAATAATTGTAAGTGAATGATGCAAAATTATAAAGAATAAGCAGGGACCCAAAGAAGAGATTCGGATAGACAACTCCTCCTACTCCTCTGCAGAAGTACGAGGCCCACAGGTATAGAACATTAAATATATTTTCAGAGCTTTTCAGTGCCTTGATAGGTTTTGCTGATTTATCTTTTCCTATTTTTTCTTGATTTTTTCTTTTTTTTTTGGAGGGGGGAAGGCAAGGCAATTGGGGTTAAGTGACTTGCCCAAGGTCACACAGCTAGTAAGTGTGTCAAGTGTCTGAGGTCAAATTTGAACTCAGGTCCTCCTGACTCCAGGGCTGGTGCTCTACTCGCTGCACCACCTAGCTTCCCCAATTTTGTTTCTTGAAAAAATACTTTTTGTTATATGGAATGAAGCTCTAGGAGGGACCTGGGGAGGGATACTGGAAGAAAGGAGATGTAAAAACAAAAGAAATCAGTCAAAGTTTCTTTTGAAAATACACACAGATGTTCCATTACTTTATTTCAAGCTAACTTCTTAAACTTTTAAAAAATCAACATACTTTGTTTTTATATTCATCTCTCCCTCCTTTCCTAACCAGGAAGCCTTTCTGTGTAACAAAGAATTTTACAAGAAAGAAAGGAAAGGAAGGAACAAAAGAGGAAAGAAAGGAAGGAACAAAAGAGGAAAGAAAGGAAGGAAGGAAGAAAGGAGCAAAGAAAGAAAGAAAAGGAAAGAAGAAAAGAAAGAAAGAAAAAGCAGCTCAGAAATGCTAACCAACACACCAACTGAACCTGACAATATATGTATTGTTCCAGCCATAATCCGCCATCTCTACAAAGAAGGGAGGGAAGTGTATTTTCTGATCTCTTCTTTGGAGATGTGTGGTCACTATAATCATGTAGTCGTCTATTTCATTTTGTTGGTAGTGTTGCTATTTACTTTTACATCTTTGTGGTCATACTGTATATAGGGTTATTTTTTCCTATTTCTGCTTCCCTTACTCTGAATCATTTCATCTCACTTTAACTAAGCCTCTCTGAATTCTACATATCCATTGAATCTTATAGTAGAGCAATAATATTCCACTCTGTTCCACAATCCCAAAATCTGTTTAGCTATTCTGTAATCAATGGAAGTCTACTTAATTTCAAGTTCTTTGCTACTACAGAAAGTGCTGAGTATTTCAGGGTACCTGGAACCTCCTCTTTTTCTGTCTTTGATCTCCTTGGGGTAAATGCCTAGTAATAGGATGCCTGGGTCAAAGGGTATAGATAATTTAGTCTTACAGTCTTAACATAACTACAAATTTAATTGTAAATCTTTTAATGACATAACCAAGAATTATGCATCAAGATTGGCCCAGGAGGTTTGAATCCTTACACCTTCTTAGGAGATTTTAGACAAAAGGAAGTAGGTAACTCTCTCTACTCTTGGTAATACCAGCAATTTCATTAAACAGGAATGGTTTTAGGTGTTTAGGTGTTCTATACATATAGAACATTCTCCAAGGGCTTGGGGAGATACACAGACACATAGAGGATTATGTCCTTTTTTTCAATGTGCCACCTAACAAAGCGGCCTGTCTCAGATTTGTTTTATATAACTTCCTTGTCTGCAATACCCTTTCTTCTGTCCTCTGTTAATACACTAGTTATCTAACAATGGATTATTCTCTGTTTTACTTGTGCTTCCTTCGACTGAAAATTCGAGGTTGGGATACTTTCTTTGCTACTTAAAGTGTCATTTTTGACTGTTTCCTCAATAAAAGGTCTCAGCTTGGTAGGTCTGGCAAGTATCCATGAGTAAAACTTCATCCCTAATCAATGATTAACCATAATACCACTAACACAAGACCACCCCTCAACTACTTCCAAACTCATTACAGCATAAATAGACCTACAGGGCCCTTCAATAAAATCCTGCCTTCATGGAAGCAGAGATGATAAGATAGATCTGGCTGGAGATCATAAGTAAAGTTCCTGATCCTGGCCAAGTGAAGGAAATGAGTCAACAAGTATTAATTAAGTGCTTAACATGTGTCAGGCACTATGTTAACAAATAGGGCTACAAATACAAGCAAAAGACAGTCCCTGCCCGCAAAGAGCTTACGTTTAAATGAGGAAAGAGAACATACAAAAGGGAGCTGAAGATCTGGGGGTGGGGAAATCTGGGGAAGTACCTTAGGTGAGGAAAATAAGGGTTAGTTGGTCTGGACCTTTCCTAAAATAGAGGGGGATGCAGAGGTAGAAGGAGAGAGATGCTGAAGCATGGCAGCCAAGTATAGGGAATGAAGATTAGAAGTGGTCCATAAACTCAAAAAACAAAGAATGCTGTTGTGGACCACTCATATTCCAGGAAATTATTTTCCTTTGGTTTCTCCTCATTTCTATTAGATAACAGCATGACCAGAACCAGTATAGCAGGCTCATTCCTAATACAGTGGATGGCCTAGCCTAGTTTGGAGAGGCAGCTGTGGGGTAGTATAAAGAAGCCTTGATTTATAGTCAGAAAACCTGGGTCTGAAGCCTAAGATCTGGCATTTATTCACTTTCTGATTTTGGGAAAATCACCTAATCTATCGTGAACTTCAATTTCCTTATCTATAAAATGAGTATAATAATACCTCTTTCATTGTGATGATGTGAGTATCAAACAAGATAATAAAATTAAATTAAACAAAACTTTCAGATCTAAGCAAAGAATAAATTATCTGTGGGCTTGAAGGACTCCAGATTAGAAATTTTAAAATAACGATCATCAACAGATCTGCCAGGTCCTCAGAGCTGACAAGCACTTACACAAATGTTAGTAATTATTATAGTTGTGAGTGAGAGGAACCTGCTGGTCTTTAGAGTGCCTGTGGTCAGGTGAATAAGGAAGCACTAGTCACATTAAGCTTTGCTTATAGACAGAGTTGTCTCCCAGCAGCTTTGCCTTTAAGACACTTACTAGCAACAGCTGTGGCAGTTTGGGTGGTCTGATGCCAGAGGGACTGGTAACAAGTTACTTGGTAACAGTAACTCTGACTTCACTTTTTCGGCGGGGGGGGGGGGGGCAGGTGGGATGAACCACAATATTTTTGGACTGAAAAGCCCAAATTCTAGTCTCCCTTTCTGGGCTCCAAAATTACACAGGGAACCTTCCATTAAATATGGAACACTGGAAGGTTTGGGGTAATGTTGAAAGTTGTTTACAAAGTGAAGAGAAGGGGAGGGGTTGGAGTATTTGGTGGCTCTCTTGTATTTCAAGGTCCTACTTGGCCCCAAGGAGAGACACAAAAGGAAGTTTGGAAGCTGTGTTCTTTTTTATAGATCAGGTACATCCTTCCTAACTCCATCTTATTCAGGGAAACAGAAGTAAATCTGGTAAGAGAGTAAAGAACACTTAATTGAGTTATTTTAAATATGCAAGATTGTTTTTAAGTTGGGCTGGTATAAATAGGAGAATACGCATATTTATATGGATAAGAGAAACTTCTTCAATGCATCTCTAATTAGTGGAATGTGGTAGCTTTCTAGTGCTGCTTGGCAATCTGCTTCTATTTTCCTTCCCATCTTTCCAATCAGGCCTGAAGAAAAAGGATTGGGAACTTTGCACCCCATTTCTGAAAAGTTATAGACGCTTGACTTGAAGCTTACAACAATGGTTAGTCTTCACCTACCTAGGCATTCCTTTTCTACTTTGATTGGACTGAAATTTTCTGTAGTTTGGCTCAATCCAGGTTCTCCTTCATATGTAATTATCAATACACCAGTAAGGCCTAAATCGGCTTGCTTGGTGCTTTGGAAAGAATGATAAAAATGACATAAGGAGATCTGAGTTCAAGGGTTACCTCAGATAATGACTAGTTCTGTGATGAGGAACAAGACATTTAATCTCATTTGAGCCTCAGTTTCCTCATATGTACAGTGAGAATAATAGTACTTTGCACTACCTACTATTCAGGGTGGTTATAAAGGAAACTGTTTTGCAAACCTTAAAGTGTAAGAGCATTGTGAATTGTCATTATGGCAGAATGTCTCACAAGGGTGACATACTCCTTACTGTCCTTGGAGAGACAAAAGGAACCAAAGACATTTCTCAGCTTCATTTATGCTCTTATACATTGTCCAGAACTGATCAGTGCAGCTATATGAAGCTACATTGTATTGCCTATTCATTGATGACCAGATTCCTCCTTGTATTGATCCCACTACCTGCCTTCTACATTCCCTTTCTTCTGCTAAATGCTGATGGGTGTGTGACAAATTTGTTATGGAATGAATTTCAACTGGACTCTGTTGAACATCAATTTTTTTACATGTCCTTATTTAACTAACTATAACACTTCTTATCGGAATCAGGGAGCAGCAAATTGCACCATTTTACCACTTATCCAATCAATTGCCAGAAATTAAGTGGTGGCTCGGCGAATAGAGCATAAGACTGAAGTCAGGAACACCTGAATTCAAATCTAGCCTCAGACACTTAGCAACTGTGACTCTAGACAAATAATTTAACCTTTCTGTTTCCTCATCTGAAAAAGGGAAATGATAGCAGCACCTATTTCCTCAGGTTGTTGTGAGGATCAAATGAGATAATATTTGTAAAGCCCTTTGCCAACGTTAAAGCTCTATATAAATGCTAATTATTATTTTAGCCTTTAGTACTTAATAAATTTTTGTTGACTTGATTTGGAATGCCTTGCTTTCTTATTTCTATCTCTTGGAATCTCTGGTTCTTTTCAAAGCTCTGCACAAGTTTCTCCTCTTTCAAGAGGCCTTTCCTGAATTCCCTAATTGTTAGTGTCTACTATATCTATATATACTAGATAAATCATCAATTATACTATATAGTTTCTACTATATGTACATATATATGTGCATACATATATACATATGTATATGTGCAAAGATAGCCTGTATTTACTTATCTGTGAACATGTTGTATCTGCCTCCCCCCCCCAAATATAATATTAACCCCCTGAGGTTAAGAGTGTCACACTTTTGTGATTTTATCTCTGGTTCTTACCAGTAATAGGCACTTAAATGTTTGTCCATTGATTGGGAAGGATAGTCTCTAAGGGGATGGATGGTAGACGTGTACTTATATTTATGTGTTATGTGGGGAGATATCTTATGTATCTAGATAAATCAATGGAAGAGTGCTAACAATTGGGCAGATTTCACAATTGGGCACATTTGACAGAAGAGGTATTGTCTGAGTTAAATTCTGAAGAAAGCTAGCAATGAGAGGCAAAGGTGAGGAGGGGGCTGATTGGAGCTGTGGGAGAGAGATTGTGTGAAAGCATGGAGAAAGGACGTAGAAAGATGAATTTGGGAACAGCTAGTTGCCCACTTTGGAATATAGTGTATAAAGGGGAATAATAGGAAATGACATTGGAAAACTTGGTTGGAGTGGGTTTTACTGTTTTTTGTTTTTTCACTTAATTAGTTCATTTGGTTTACAATGCTCAGTTCCAAAGTTTTTGAGTTCCAAATTTCCTCCCACTCCCTCTCCTCTCCCCTCCCCCCAGATGGCATATAATCTGATATAGATTCTACATATACTTTCACATTAAACTTATTTTCCCAGTAATCAAGTTGTAAAGAATTATAACCAATGAAATTATAACCAATAAAATAACAAAGAAAAAAGAGAGAGCAAATAGTTTACTTCAATCTGCATTCAGATTCCATAATTCTTTCTCTGGATGTGAATAGTCTTTTCCATCATGAGTCTTTTGGAGTTGTCTTAGAACCTTGCATTGTTGAGAAGAGCCAAGTTTATCGAAGTTAGTCATAGCAGAAACAATGTGTCTATGGTTGTATACAATGTTCTCCTGGTTCTGCTCCCTTCTCTCATCATCAGTGGAGTAGGTTTTAAATGTCAAACTGAGGGGTGGGTACTTTATATTAAAAGTACTTTATCTTTATCTTCCATTGGGCAACAAATGGAAATTTTGACCGAGCACAGACATGGCTGATGGAAGATGTATTAGAAAGAAATAACATGAGATATATGGAGAGGCAACATATGAAAGTAAGCATTTTTTATTATCTTTTTTTGTTGTTACTATAATTCAGTTGTGTCTGACTCTTTGTGGCCCCATTTGCGGTTTCCTTGGCAAAGATACAGGAGTAATTTGCCATTTCCTTCTCCAGCTCATTTTACAGATGAGGAACTGAGGCAAACAGGGTTAAGTGACTTGCCAAGTATCACACAGCTAGTAAGTGCTTGAGGTTGGATATGAACTCAGATCTTCGTGACTCCAGGCATGGCACTCTATCCACTGTGCCACCCAGCTGTCTAATAATACTTTTTGGGAAAATTAACAAAATATTACTTTTCGAATGGAGCAATTATTAATTTTTTGCCATAGACTTTCATTATGCACAAAGCCCAGGTACTCTTTGTGGGAGTCCTGGAGGGCAGAAAGGTAAGGGTCAACGTATTTTCTCATTTTTGTTTTGGCTAATAGCACCCATTCAGAAAATCTGAGAAATTGAAGCTTTGCTAGTCCCCTAATGCATTAAGGCCAATTCTATCCTTGTAGGAATATAGATCACAATGTTGCAAAATAAAGTTTTATTAAAAAGTAATAAGGAAATTAAAATGAGCAACCACTAGTCCAAAAGATGTCTGTAGATCTCTAGAGCAATAGTCTCCAAGATAGGAACTGGCTGCCACAGCCTTGACCCCGAGGTTGTGGTCAACCTATCAGAGGGTACTTTTACTGTGTGTTTTGCCACATTTACTGTGATAGTCAATCATGGATTTGTCTGAAATGCAACCACAACTACCCACTTCCTTCAACACGCCACCTTTCCCCTTTTTTTCTGCTGTTGTTGTTGTTTGTCCTTAGTTCTCAAAAAGGACGATGACATCAGGGAGGTGATACCATAAAATGCAAGTGAACTGGATTTAAGTGAGGGAGAACCATGCAAAGCCACCCGCCTCATTTTCTCCTCAGGAGCCATTTGGGACCAGTGGCCAGATATATAGATTGGGAGACCTAGATACGGCCTGGGATGCAGTGGGGGACCTTGACCTATTCAAGCTAAGGTCTTTAACAGATCTCAATGATTAAGGCTTAATAAGAATTGAGGCAGAAAATGACCTCTTTACCTAAGCCAAAAATTTTAAAAAATAAAATAAATAAGTTTTAAAAATTGATCTGGGAGGAGAAGACCCTCAGATTTAAGGCCAAAACAGAAACAATTGCTATTTATGTTCATTCTGAATCAATCAGGGCCTAAACAATGACCAAATAGGGCTTGGCCTGGAACCTGTTGTTGGCCAACCAATGAGAGCCATTGCGGTTAAGGCTGATGTTTAAGGGGAAAAAAGGGAGTCAGAGATTAAAATTTAAATTGTCTTTGACCAGAACACCCAAAGGTGAGGGTATGATACCCTATGTGGACTGCAGGGAAGGGAAGGAGGAAGGAAGGAAGGAAAGAAAGAAAGAGAAAAAAGGAAATTGTTTGTTGTTTAACCAGCCAGTTCCAGTTTGGCCACCAGTGGGCAGCACAGTCCCAGACTCACTATATCATTGAGGTAGAATTCATGACTTCAAAGATAACCATGAATATGCCTGAATGGTCCAGAATCGCAGGATATAAGGAATTCTCTAAGTAGAAGGCAGAGGAGTTAAAGCATTTATTGAAACTCAAAAGTAGCAGACCCATGGACCAGTGTCCCCAATTCAACATCCTGGCAAGAACCTTCTAAAACCAATATGCCCATCTCACAATAGTGACCAGAAGGCCAAAGAAAAACATTATGGCAGCAAGCCAAGGCATACTGGTGCTTCCTCCCCAATGCCAGAGCCCTCCAGCAAGAAGACCACCCACTGGCCTCAAGCCCCTGCTAAGCAGTCTCCGGTCACCACGAGATTCAGTCCTGCTTTTTTATAGCACCTGCCACCTTCGCTGCCGCTTCCTCCGCTTCCGCTGCGATCTCCAAGCTGTGTTCCAGCTAGCTGACTGCTTCCTCTCTACTTCAGCTCTTAGCTGCTCTCACCAACTGCCTCACCGACTGCCTCTTAGCTCTGCTCCAACCATTCAGCAAGCTCCTCCCACCACAGGCTTCGTGTCATCACGTGGACCAGAACTCAGGCACCTACCATTGGCTCCAGTCCTAGCCACTCCCCCCAGGACCCTGAGAGCCCTGCCCCTGAAGCCCACTCAAATGGGCAGGGAAGATCTTCCTATTCACTGATTGCCTTTACGCTCACTAAACTTTTTGAGCTCAGTGTTAGCCCCTTACCTTAGTTCAAATCTAAAAAAGCATTGCATATAGAAACCGGGCAAATGTCATTGGAAAAAACAGATATTAAAACTGTTTCTAATAGATGTAATGTGATATGGGGAAAAGCACTGTCCTTGGCATTAGGAAGAAATATACTCTGTCCCAGATATTTAATAAGTTAAGTGTTACTGAACAGGTGATTGTGCCTCCATAAGCCTCAGTTTTCTTATCTGTAGAATGGGTGGTACAGTAGATAGAGTGTCAGGCCTGAAGTCAGGAAGCTTCTTCTTTCTGACTTCAAATCTGGTCTCAGTTGCTAGCTGTGTGACCCTGGGCAAGTCATTTAACCCTGTTTGCCTCAGTTCCTTAAAATGAGCTGGAGAAGGAAATGGCAAACCACTCCAGTGTCTTTGCCAAGAAAACCCCAAATGGGGCCACAAAGAGTTGGACACTTCTGAAATGACTGAACAATGACAACAAAGAATATAGATGCTAGTACCTGTAGTACATACCTCGCAGAATTGTCATGAGGATCAATGAGATAATGTATGTAAGGTACTTTGTAAGCCTGAAAGCGCTCTATGTATCAGCTATTATAAATTGGCAACACTGGCATTATAAAGGATGTATGAAGAAAAAAAGCTGTTTTCAGATTTAAGAACTGAGAGATTTTGAGAGACTGAAGAGAAAGCTGTGACTGAGTTAAAGATTCATTATAGGATTTCTTTTAATTGGGATTTTTTTCTGGATGCCTGCAAAAAAAGATAATTTGTTCTAATTTCCTTGCTTAGCTATAGTCAGAATATACATAAAAACAGATTTGATTTCTCGGTATCAAACACTCAGTGGAAAGTGGAAACTAAGGCCTTATCATCGAAACAAGACATCAGTTTGGCAGGGCTGTGTACATCCTTTGAACTTAGATGACATTGTCTCAGAGGACAAGATATTTGATGAGTTCTTTTTTCATATTTTTTCTTTCCCTCTTTCTTCTTTTTAATACACTTTAAGATTTTTGCTAAGGAAAATGAACCAGCTATCTCTTTGGTAGAATGAAGGGGAAAATCATTCTGTCTTCAAAAGATTGGGGGGGGGGGTGGGAAATGTCATTTTCTATTTTCCTTAAGTATCACTCTCTCAAACACTTGTGTGACAAGAAGTTCTACAGGCTCAGCAACAGATGAAGGACTTAAATGCTCCTGCCCGACAAGAAGAGAGAAAGAACAAAAGAGAGAGAAAAGCCAACTCTTGCAAAGTGTATCTCATGCAATCTGTGTTTACCTGTTTTACAAGAGAACACAAAATGAGATCAACCACTTGAGAATCACAATCTGCACATTTGATTACAGGAGTCAATTGTGGTGAAGTAAGGGACAGTATGATCTTTAGAGAAACCATTATAACTAATTTGTGGTTCAAAATGAATTTGGAAAAGCCAGGACAATAGGAAGAGGAGAAAGTTAAAGGATGAATTAAAGAGTGAGATACTGGGGAATTAAAAAAAAATAGACAAACAAGGGAGGAAGAGGTTGAGAGGAGAGAAGGTGGGAGGCTCAGAGAATAGATGAATTAGCTATACTAATACTAATTTTTGTTTTGCTACCAGCTCTAGGTATACCCCAAGGCTCTGCCCAAGGGGCTCTTTTCTTTTCTCTTCGTACTCTCTCAGTAACCTCATAATCCTCCTTGAGTTCGATTCTCATCTAAGCAGATGACTCATAGATGTACATCCCAGCCCTATTCTCTACCTTCTCTGCTTCAGAAAACCATATTCTGCCTCTCATGTCCATGCCTTTGCACCAGGGTTTTTCTGTGCCTAGAATGTTCTCGCTCTTCACTTCTGTCTCTTGGAATTCTTGTTTTCTTTTAAAATTCAGCTCAAGATCACTTTCTGCACAAGGTCTTTCCTGGTCTCCCCCCCACCCCCACCCAGTTGCTTTTGCACCTCTCCCTAAGATTATCTTATATCTGCTTTGTATGTGTTGCATTCATCTACATACAAACATGTTGTCTCCCCTGAAACACCAGCTATCTATCGAACATTTCCAACCGGAAAGCCCGTAGGTGTCTCAGTTTTAATACATTCAAAACAACTAATTATCTTGCCTCCTAAACCAACCCATCTTCTGAACATCCCTATTTTTTTGAGGACAACAACATTCTTCTAGTCACCTAAATTTGAATCTCTACAGCATCTTCTCATTATCCTCATATATCCACTTAACAAATCTTGCCATTTCTATCTCCCTGACATCTTTCACATCTCTCTACCCATATAGCTACCACTCTATTTCAGCCTTTCATCACCTTATCACATCTTGCTGAACTATATCAGTAGTCTCCTAACTGGTTTCCCTACCTCAAGCCTCTCCCCCTTCAACCCATTCTGTATCTACCCTAGAGTAGTATCCTGAAAGTGTAGTTCTCACCGTGTTACACCCTCTCTGCCCTCTACTAAGGAAACTCCAGTGGATCCTTATTGCCTCCAGCATCAAATACAAAGTTCTGTTTGCCATTTAAATTTTTTTCCACAACTCAACACTATTCTACCTTTCCATTATTGTCCCCTTCTCCCTCTGGTCTAGTCACGTTGACCTTCTTACTGTTCCTCATACTCATGATCTATTTCCCATCTTTGTGCCTTTGCATTAGTGGTCTCCATGTTTATGATGTTTCCCTCCTCATTAAGGATCCTTTTCTTAGGATCCTTCCGTGATTTTCTTCAAGACTCATTTAAAGGGTCTTCTTCTGAACAAGGTCTTTATTGGTTGCTCTGCCCCCATCTCTGACTGCTAGTGCCCTCTCCTCTGAAGTTGCCATGTATATAGCTATTAGCTACATTATTGTTTTCCGTGTACCTATATATGTAAAAAAATTTTCTGCCCAATTAGAATGTAACAAGACTATTTTACTTTTGTCTTTATATGTTCAAATAGTGCTCAAAAACTGATTTATTAATTGATCCCAACCTTGCCCCTCATAAGAGCAAAAATATCCATGTTTATTCAACACCTGTCCTCACATCTTTCCGAAAATAGGCATGTAAATACAGACAGAGTCAATACACATTTATTAAGCACTTGCTATGTGCCAGACACTGTGCTAAGCACCAGGCATACAAAAAGAGACAAAAGGCAGTCCATGCCCTCAAGGAGCTTTCAATCTAATGGATAATTGAAGCCAAGAGAGTTTAAGTGTCACCCCCAAGGTCACAGAAGTTGTCATTGGCAGAGCAATGATTAAAACCCACATTCTCTGAATCCAAATCCAGTGTCCTTTCCATTATGCTTGAACTTTCCCACCCATCCTTTTTCTTCTGTTCTTTGTTAAAAGGAATATTTCTCTGTAAGGGGAAGAGAGGAAGTGTATGTATTTGTGTGTGTGTGTATGTGTGTGTGTGTGTATGTACAATACTTTGGGAAAGGAAGATGATGTACAAATGAGATCAATACAAATTCATATTTAAAAATGAATGCACAAGCAAATAAATAGGCAAACTGGTTGAGATTAACCATCATGAGACATAGAAATTATTAGTACAATCTTCTGTGGTCCATGTCCTAGACTTCTCTGGATTCTCATGGACTTGAATCCATAACATGGAATATTCTCAGTGGTAAACGTGGCTCATTTTGCTTCCATCCAGTTAAAAAACTAGGAACTTCTGAAGTTAACTTAGGTGGAGGTCTTCAGTAGCTTACCACACTAAAAGACTTAGGCAAGAAAAAGCAAAGAAACATTATATTATCTATTCCAGATAAAAATGAAGAGATACCACTAGATTGCAATGTCAGCTCCCCCATTGCTGGCGATTAGAATATCCTCCTCTGTGCCCCTTCTATCATTGGTAGGTTCCTCCTAGAATCTGCATTTGAGGAAGGACACTGAGCAGACATACTTCATTCTCTGGACTTTGCTACCATGTTTCAGTTGCCTTTTTCTTCTACTCCTGTAATCCCCTTCTCCCATTGGCAAATTCCTTCCAGAAGCTCCATTTCAAGTAAGGGTCTTGACCAGCCATCCTTCATTTTCCCAACTTTGCCATCATACATTTGCACCTCTTTCAACTCCCTTCTATTTGTTGTCTTCCTTCATAAGAATGTGAACTGCTTAAAAACAGAAAATGTCTTTCTTTTTGCTTAGATTTATATCTCTAGTGCTTAGCCCAGTGCTTGGCACATGGTAAATGCTTGCTACATTCTTGTTGATTTGATCCCCTCCAAAGTGGTGATAGGAAAGGAGTTATTGAAGTCTTTTTGCTACCAGAGCAAAAGATAAGGAATATTATATACGTGGCCTTCATCTCAGTTCGGATAGTCAGTTGGTCCTTGCAGCTGTTAGTGGCCCATGTATCTCTTCTTCATTTTTTTCCTCTTTGCTCCTCTTAGCAATACTCCAGTCAGCAAAAAGACAGAAGGGGCTATTATCTCCATTCCTCACAATTTAGATGTCATCCCTGCCCTCTTCTCCCTCATGACATGTCTTCCCCTTCTTAATCAGAGAATGAATATGGGTAACACAGCACCCTTAGAAGTATATTCTTGCTTTAATTCAATCAAATACATATCTTGGTGGCTGTTGTCTCATGTGAAATCTACTCCTGGATCACCAAGCTCACTCTCGTTACCTCTACAAACAATTTTATGGAGATAGTCTATTTTATTGGGAATTCCTCTTGAACTTAATGTTTTGTTGGCATTGACATTAACACAATCCGTCTTACTAAACATATCTGATTTGGGTGTAGGCCTAGGGCCTGGACTTGTGACTTCATTGATAGAAGAGATTTCTGGCTGAAGGAAATCCCTCTGTCGATGAAGATCAGCAACTTCTTTGCAACTTAGAATTTCCTAGAGCATCGAGAGACTAAATGACTTGACCAGACTCACATACTAGGCTGTCAGAGATAGGACTTGAATCTGGTCTTCAAGGCTTTCAAGCTGGCTCCCTGACCAATATTTCTCCACACTTAACTAAAACCCAGTATACAGACATTAAGGCATCATTTCCTTCTCTAGAGATGTAGATATTATACTCATCCCATGTGTCTCAATGATCATGAACTTTCTTGAGAAGAGAGGTGTAATCAGGGAAGTTGCTGTGGAGCTCATGAGAAGAGGCTCACAGGAGTTGATAGTTAAATTTTCAGTGTGAGCATTTACACATCCAAATCAGTAAATGCTACAAATCAGGGTTTGGTCCATTGTTTTGTGGATTGTTTAGACAAGTGTTGGAGAAAATGTTAACAATGTAGATTCAATTGAAAAGCCTGTTATATATATTTCCCCTCCTCTCCCCAAAGACAGTTCAACATTTATCCACATACATTTGGATTTAATCCAGTCATTACACTTAGGAACAAGATGCAGAATTTCTTCTGTCTAAAAGGATAATTAGGAGATTGTCCCCACTGTGACAAATACTTGCCCCTCCTCTCTGGCTCAAGTTCAGAAGATGTTAAGTTTTTAAAATATAAAATAATCTCTTTCTCATAAAAATTTCATAAATTTTTCACAGGTTCAGCTAATACCCCAGTACTACCTCAGAGGAACCTCTGAGAAAAATCTCCAAAATAGCTCATGTCTCATTTCTTTATTAAGATTCTTAACTCTATCCCAGCTTTGCATTTTTCTAATGGAAAATGCCTTCATATTATTGTTTAAGTACATTGATTGTGAGGAATTCAAAAGTAATGGAACACAGCATTGAGATGTTGAAATGTATTTTTGATGCCCCAATAAGCAAAATTCATTAAAAAAAAAAGCTATAGTGTTGAATAGCTAAGTTCACAGGACTTATTCCCAAGGGAACTGTCAACACTGAGACTCCTTGCAAAGGAAGCATCTCTCCTGGAAGTCACTGGAAAAGGAAAGTAGTCACATATAAGGGAAAAGGGGTGGTCTCAGCAAGTGGCGTCCCTTCCTCCTCAGATTCTTGGGAATGGAACTGAGGATAAGCCTCTTTCTAGGTAATTCTGCAGACCTCTGGTGTCCACTACTGCCTGCACAGTAGTCCTGCTTTACCTCATGCTGTGTTCCACCAGTCAACTTACCTCCCAGTTTTCTAGGTGTTTGTGGCTCCAATTCTTCATATGCTTGAGAATGAGGGAAGGGGGGCTGGGGGGAAGAGGACATGAGTGTGTGTGTGTCAGCCACTATTCAATTCAAGGTGACCACCCTCTCTTGGCTTGATGTGTGGCGGTTGGGTCTGGTTCTCTCCTTGTTTAGGTTTTTTAAAATTATTTTTTCCAGTGAATAAGAATTGCTTTTTTCTCCCTCTTACCTTCCCTTTACCCCCATTGAAAAGGAATAAATAGAAAAACAAAATGCCTTGTAACAATATGCATAATCAAGCAAAATAACTTCCCATGTTGGCCAGGTACAATAATGTATTTTTCATTCTGCATATTAAATCCATGTCTTTTCTCTCAGGCTGTGGGTAGTACCTTTCATCACTTGTCCTCTGGAATCATGGTTGGTTATTCTGGCTGACTCTTTGGGCCACCTGGCTATTACCTCTGTCCTGTGCATTTCTAACAATGGCTTCAGCTGCATAATCGAGCTTTAAAAAATCCCCATTTAGCGTAATGTTTTACTGTTGCCTCCACTCTTCTAAGGACAGGCAAGGGAAGGGAGATACTACCTTCATGAGAAGGTTTATACTTAGGACCGAAACAAAATGGACAACTACTGTTCCCTGAAATCAGAATTTTCTTGTTTCCCTCAGTACATTTACACAATTTGTCCTCAGACCTGGAATGTATTACTTCCACATCTCTACCTTTCAGAAGCCTTATCTTATTTCAAGTCTCAGTTTAAGGTAACAAGGCAGTCTAATGGAGAGAGTGTTGCATTTAGAGTTAGGAATAACTGAGTTTGAATTCTGCCTCAGATATTTAACTAGCTGTATGACATTGGGCAAGTCATTTAAACTTTTCCAGTCTCAGTTTTCTCATCTGTAGAGTGGAAATAATAGTTGCACCTGCCTTATAGGGTTGTGGCTAGGAAGAAGTCAGAAAATATGTATAAAAGTACTTTGTAGACCTTAAAATAATATATAAATATTAGCTGTTATGGATATTCTTTTTCCTCCATGAAGTCTTCCTAGATCTGTCCTTCCTCGAATTATCTTGAATTATTCCTATTTATGCACATCTTATATCCTTCTAGAATCTAGTAGAAGATACACTCCTGGAGGGCAGGGTGTGTGTGTGTGTGTGTGTGTGTGTGTGTGTGTTTTCATGTCATGTATTCCAAAAACCTTGCCTAGAGAAGGCATTTAATAGGTGCTTATTGAAGTGAATTGAAACTGATTTTTAGATAGATCATAACATTTCACTTGGCATCTCATGTCCTACTGAACCTTAGAACTTGTATGAGTAATAAGATTCCTTCCCAACTCCACTAAGGAGCGAGAAAAGGATTGTGAATTGATGGGGAAGTATATCCCCTGTCTCCTAGTAGAGAGGTGGTGGACTTCAGGTGCATAATGACGGATTGTTATTTCATTTTCTTTGACTTCACAAGGCAGAGTTCTGGGATAGAGGGAAGGAGTCACTGGTGAATAATAGCAATGTCAAAAAAAAAACAGAATGTCAGTAAAAAATTTTTTCAAAAGACCTGTCACCTAATCTTTTAGGCTAATACAGCTCTAAGAGGCAGCTAAGTGTCAGAATGGATAGAGCTTTAGATCTGGAGTAAGGGAGAGGTGAGTTCAAATCCTTCGCCTGACATTTACTAGCCCTATGACCCTGTGTAAACATTTAATCCCCAAATCCCTCAGTTTCCTAGTATATAAAGTTAGGATAATAATGTTGCCTAGCTCCTAGAGAGCTAAAGATAATTTTGTGAAGCACTTTGCCAACCTTAAGGTTATTTATTAGTATTTTTACTATTTCTTTCTCTTCCTTTATAATCTCCTGACCTTATGACTCCAGGTTTTCCTCTTCACCTGTCCCTCAGGAGGTCCTAAGGGGACTGTCTATGCTGGTCATTATTGCTCCCTTTTAGGCATGGAGTCTTCTACTACCAAAAGAAGTCTCCCTCCCCTTTACCCAATTCAATAACATTTACATTAATTTGGTTAGCTTTAGCTCTATTTAAATAAAATGTTGGGAAATAAGTCTTCAATCTCTTGAGGATGTGATGTAGGAGAGCATTCAGTGGTATTTGAAATAATTATTAGTATTGTTTAATATTCTGTTTTAAGGATGCTATCTTAGAGATATATGAAAGATACATAGCCTTCCTCTGGTTGAATGGAGAGTGGCAGCAATGACCTATCAACAAACAGTCAGTCAGCAAGCATTTAATAAATGCTTACATTGAGGAGGTAATAACTGTAGAAAAGACTCAGGCTATTCAGACTGATGTATGTGGTCTTTTTCAGGCAGAAAGCTCATTTGCCATAGTTTATAGCCATGGAGGTTCAATAAAGTACCAAGATAAATCTAAGTTTCAATTATGTTACTCTGGGTAGCGATGGCTAGGTGAAACACTATAGACTGTGAATGAGTGAATTAATGAACAACTAAAGCATTTATAAAGTTCTGACTATGTGCAAAGCACTGAGCAGAATTCTGCAGATACAAATAGAAAAGTAGAATAGTTCTTATTCTGAAGGAGCTCATATTCCAGTAGGGGAGATAACACATATGGGATGTTTTAGCTACAAGTCAGAAATAACAGTCCCATGGTCTTTAGGGTACAGCAGCAAGACAGATGGCAATGCCTCTTCTGTAATGTCATTTCCACTGATAAAATGATTCCCATTTCTGGTGTTGAATGATTTGATAGTGGTAAAGACTTTGGTGTCAAGAACTTTCTTTTGCGATTCTTCAGTAGCTAGCTGTGGCTGTACCACCTGTAGGAAAGTTGCCAAGCAGCATCTCCACTGGGATTGCTTCCCAGGATGATGGCTGAGGACACTGGCCTAGAAATCTTGCTATTCCAAAGGTTCTTGGGGTCAATGTCCTGGGCTTGCTTTTTCAAAGTTGAAGGAGAGATGGTGGTCAAGGTGGTGATTTGATTTGCCTGGCATTTGTGGACTCTCTTAGTTCTCCTTCGGGGTACCCTGCTTCCACTAGGCTGTCTTGTATGCCCTATTGGCACTGGTTGGTGGTTTGTATGGATGGCTGGCCCCCATCTTTTCAAGAGCTGCTTTTCCACATGACTGCTGTGAGGGCTGGGCTGGAGCTGGAACTCATGGATGGTGGGGGGGTGAAGGGGGACTGTCATTTCCAGAGCCTATCTGACAGTTTGTGGCAGTTGGACATCATTTGGTGGCGGTGATGGTGATGGTGATGGTGATGGTGATGATGATGATGATGATGATGATGAAGATGAAGAAGAAGGAGGCTGACCTCAATGATTTTCTATCCTGAATGGTGACTGTTATGGCTAGGCTAGAAGCAGATCTGTTGGTTGGGGAAACACTTCTCAAAGTCTTGTTATTCTCAAGACTTTTGGTGAAGATGGTGGTCAAGGAGTTGATTTGACTTGCCTGGCACTTGTTGCCTCCTTTTTCTCCCCTGGGGTATCAGGCTACTGTCAGTCTTTACTCAATATCAATTTCAATTTTGCCCTTTTTTTTATTCCTAGTACAGAGTAAGTGCTTAGTAAATGTTTGTTGACTGATTTCAACTATTCTTTACATTTCAGTAGCTTAATTATCTCCAGTGGTTTCAAATCTTGAAAATGCAGTAAGATGAATTTTCTTTCCTCACTATTTTCTTCTCTATGCTTTTAGTCACTTAGTAGGCATTGTTTTTTTTTTCCCAAAGTCCACTGGCTCATTTATCTATCATTGTCATTCCTTACCTTTCTCTTTCTGTGACTATTTACTAATACAGTGATTCCTTTCAGCTCAACTGCTCTAACACATTTTTCTCTAACAGCATAGGGCGTATATTAGAGATAGTGTGGCCCAGAGAGCTAGCTTGGGCAAATTACTCAATCTCTCAGTAGTCCAGGCAATTATCTAAAGACTTAAGTCACAAAAGAATTGCTGATCTACTTGGACAGAAGAGAATTTCCTCACTAGGAATGCCCTACAGCAAAGAAATCATAGGTCTCAATTCCTACAACATATGGAAACTTCTTTTACCATAAGGTGACTTATAAGTTACTGTGTGTAAAATGGGACAATTTCAAGATTCCATCCTACTTCTTCACAAGTGAAGATTTATGTATGTGTATATGTATGCAGATATTTATGTCTTAGGGAGAGCAATTCAGTCCACTTTTACTTAATAGACATTTATTAAGCACCTACTAAATGCCAGGCACAGTACAAGGTGTTGGGGATCAGTTCAGTTGTTTTCAGTCATATCTGACTCTTCATGGCCCCATTTAGGGTTTTCTTGGCAAAGAAACTAAAGTGCTTTACCGTTTCCTTCTCCAGCTCATTTTATAGATGAGGAAACTGAGGCAAAATATGGTTAAATGACTTGCCCAGGGCCAGTTTTGAACTCAGGAAAATGAGTCTTCCTGTTTCCAGGCCCAGAACTCTATTCACTGTGCCAAAGAAGGAAACTAAAAGTCCCTGCCTTTGAAGTGCTTCTGCTCCAATGAGGACAGAATGGACATTATACAGGGGAAAAGAAATGGAGGGTGAAAAGAAATTTCTTGACAGGAATTTTTGTGTAGTTCAGCCCAGTGTTTCATACCCCCCTGCCATCAAAAACAAACAAAAAAAACCAAACCCTACTGTTTGGTTTTTCTGTCTGTTAACAAAGTGAGAATTTTAGTCAAAATAGTCCATTTGGGAGTCTATTGCTTTTCTGACCTGCTTTTCTTCAGTAACTTTTTAACTTGTCAATCATGGTGCAAAGAAACAACTTTGACTTATCCATAAGGGACAAAAGATTCATTTAGATCACTGCAATAATATTGAGGTTTTTTTCTTTAATCATGAAATTGGAAGTATCACATTCCAGATGTTCCTGTTCTCTAGTGATTCTTTTATTCAGATCTTGTAATCCTAAAATGATGGAATGCTTCTTGAGAATCTGGAAAAGAAGAGATTGTCTTCTATTTGTCTGTCCCATATTTTTGACCAAAGAGAAAACATATTGTAAATTAGGCTCCAAATTCATTTTAAAATGATAACTTTTAATTGGGGCATATGTGTGTGAATTTTGTTGATATTTCTTAAGATTTTTAAATTTTTGTTTGCCTACATTGGCTTTCTAAGTGACTGTATCAAAGCTGAATTACAAAACTCAGTTCAGGTCTTCAGGACAAGTGGAAAACAATTTGGAAACCCAATAATAGCAACTGCAGAAGAGCCCTCATTAGATCTTTGATTTCTATTTCAGGACTTGCCAGTTATTCATTCTGATAACTCTTTCCCCTTCACCAGTGATCCAAATCCTTCCCTTGTCACCATTCTCCCTTTTTCTTCCAGGGCAATTGTGCCACTAAGCATTAGCAAAAGCCAAGAAATAATTCACATCTTTTCATTTATCTAAATCCAATAGTCATGCAAATGCAAATCACTGAGCAAAGTAGCGATGAAGAGAAATTGGGGAAAGAGGAAGAGTTATGTACACATTGCAATGTCAACTGTGTACATTTTTCAGTTTTAGCTCAATTTCAGCCTGCAAATCCAGTGTTCCAGATATCACACAGGGTTTGAACAATACACAAAACAACCTTTTTAAAAAGTAAGTGGTCACCAATGGCACACATCCACTTACACTTTATAGAAAGCTTGGAGGAAGTGAATGAATTCATTGCTCCTATGGCGTTTAGTATAGGTCTGGCATTAACTAATTCTTGGCCTTGGAACAATATGATCTTGTTTGGAGCATAGAAACTGGATTTGTCCACATGAAGCAGTATAATTCTGTTCAGTATTGAAGCCATTACCATTACTGTCACCATCACCAACCATTACCGTAACTAAAAGTAGTTAAATGTTCTTCAGTTCCAAGAACTATGTTGAATGCTCTACAATTCATACCCATTACTTTTTTTACTTTCCTCAGTGGCACCACTGCTCTGAATAGAGGAAAGGTAGAAAGTAACAAATGCAGAGTTGGGACTACTAATGAGATGGGGGAAGGAAGAAGTACAGACTAATGCCAAATCTGGAATAGTGAAGTAGAGATCCAAAGGCTTCCTGGAACTCTTCTGCTTGGGCCCATGGGATCGAAAGCCAGAATTTATTGGCTTAAATCCAGACTGGTCTAATCCACAGCAACCGCTTCCCATAATTCAAAGGTTGTAGAGGCCTCCTTATTCACCTCATTTCCCAATGACCTCAATCCATACCTGAACCAGAATCTAGAAATGCAGTTAGAGGGAGCACTGAGTTCCCTTCCAGTGGTTTTGTTTAGTGGCCATGTTGAGGAGTATGAATTATTATCCTCTTAGGCCTATAATGAGGTTGATACTACCTTCCCTAAGAAGGCTACTTTTCAACTACTAAATATACCTCTTGTATGGGCCTATTTATGCATACATTGTCTCTACCTTGAGAATAGCAGTTCCTTGAGACCAGGGACTATTTTTGCATTCAGGTGGCATCGGATTGAGTCATGGGCCTGGAGTCAGGAAGAGCTGAATTCAAATGTAGCCTCAGATGCTTATTAGCTGTATGACTCTGGGCAAGTCACTTAATCTCTGTCTGCCTCAGTTTCTTCAACTGTAAAATGGGAAAATAATGGCACTATGTCATTGACTTTTTGTGAAGATCAATTGTGATTTTTGTGAAGTGCTTAGCTTAGTGTAAGCACACAGTATGCTGGCACATAGTAGATATTTAATGCTTATTCCCTTTACTTTCCCCTTTGCTTTATATCCTTGGTGCTTGGCAATATGCCCAATACATAGTAGATGCTTAATAAATCTTATTGTTTGTAGGTTAATAGATGAAAATAGTTGCTTCCTGGAACTCTTCTGCTTGGGCCCATGGGATCGAAAGCCAGAATTTATTGGCTTAAATCTAGACTGGTCTAATCCACAGCAACCACTTCCCATAATTCAAAGGTTGTAGAGGCCTCCTTATTCACCTCATTTCCCAATGACCTCAATCCATACCTGAACCAGAATCTAGAAATGCAGTTAGAGGGAGCACTGAGTTCCCTTCCAGTGGTTTTGTTTAGTGGTCATGTTGAAGAGTATCAATTATTATCCTCTTAGGCCTGTAACGAGGTTGATACTGGGTGGCATAGGGCATAGAACACTAGACTTGTATTTAGGGAGATCCGAGTTAAAATCCTATTTCAGACATTTACTGGCTGTTTGACCCTGGGCAAGTCATTTAACTTTTTTTAACCTCAGTTTCCTTGTCTGTAAAATGGCATAATAGCACCAACCTTACAGGATTGTTGTGAGGATCAGCATAAAGCACTTTGCAAATCTTAAAGCGCTATATAAATGCCAGCCATCATCATTATCATCATCATCATCAACACTACAAAGTGTCAACTTCTATGTAGACCACACTTCTAACAAATAATGACCTTGACCCTAGGGAAGTCAATGAGTGCCCCAGGGAGCTCTATACGACTGTAAATTGCAGGGCATGTGCAAGTCTTCATTAGTAGATCAGATTTCCTCAATGGAATTTTCTGTGCCAATGAAATCACAAGTTAGTATTATTACGATAAAATAAAAACAAAATATATTATTTTTATGTAATAAAATAAAATAATAAAATAAAAACAAAACACCAATACTGACACTCATAAGGTGCCTTAAACTATTCTGAAAGCTTTACATTATTTCATTGGATATTTGTAATAACTCAATGGAACTGATAGATATTATCAATACAGTTTAATAGTTGAAGAAACTAAAGTTAATTGACTTGCCATGGTCACATTCCTAATAAATGTTAGTCAGGACTGGTATCTGGTCTCTCTGATTTCTAAGCCAGCACTCTGACTGCTATAGCGTTTCTCTGACTTTCAAATGTTTTTCATTGCATAGATTATTTTAGCAGGCTCAAAAAGTCTCCATGGACCATTGAGATACCATCTGCTCCCACTTGCCAATATAGAGAAAGGTCGTCAGAATGAATGAGAAGAGCAATACTTCACTAAGAACTAATGATGTAATATCTTACTGTTATTAAATGCCATAAGTAAATATTAATTCATCACAGAAATAAAACTACGACTACTAGCCCACAGAAATACCCTATTCCCCCTTGAAGACTCTTCAAATACATATTTGAGAAGTCACTGTTCCCTTAAATATTCATCCTATGATCTCTCTTATAAGAGATGTGTCTTCTTAAATGTGCGTATGTATATGAGTGCGTCTTCTTTATGTAAGGGGGTTATCTCTGTGTTATGAGGATGCTCTAATTTATATGCCCCAGAGCAGGGGATCTTAACCTTTCTTGTGTCATGGACTCTTTCGACAGTCTAGTGAGGCCTATGGGCCCCTCTCAGAAAAAAAATCTATTTTTAAATGCATAGAATCAAATATAGAAGATTATAAAGGAAATAATTAGTATTGAAAGAAAGATGCAATTTCTTCTCCCATTCAAGCTCATGGGCCCTTAGTAATCAATCTATAGACCTCAGGTTAAGAACTCTTGCCTAAAGCTTGAAAGTAATCAGACAATACCTCTTCTAAAAGGCCACAGTTAGGTAGGTTCCTGTTGATTCTTCAGAACTATTTCAATGCTATCCTGAGGATCAGAATGGTCCAGGATATACTATGGAAGAGGCTGAAGAGGAACCATGTGGTACATCTTACACCTTCATATGTGCCTCTCTGGGCCACTCTCATGCACTTAAGGGAAGTTCTGAGGGACTTAGATATAATTGGACTTTGATAGATATTTTGTTTCTAGCATATGATACAACCAAAGGGAAAGTACATTAAAATAGTCTATATAGATCAAACATGTTTGTTTAGATATGATAGCTGGCATTAAATATTATTAAATAGCATTTGAAAGGCTAATATGTGGAAGCTGTACTGAACTTGTTCTATTTGGCTGCAGAGGCCAGGAAAAGGAACAATAGATGGAAATTGCAAAGAGGTAAATTTAAATTTAATATGACAATTTTAAAAAATTTTCCTAATAATTAGACTCAAGCAGGAGTGAGGAACCTGCGGCCTTGAGGCCACATGAGGCCTTCTAGGTCATCAGGTGCAGCCCTTTGACTGAGTCCAAGTTTTACAGAACAAATCCCTTTATTAAGGGAGTTTGGATTCAGTCAAAGGGCTGCACTTGAGGACCTAGAGGGCCACATGTGGTGTTAAGGCTGCAGGTTCCCCACTCCTGAATTAGAGTTTTACAAAAGTGAAATAGGCTACCAAAGGAGGTTTTGGATATCCCCCCCGCCATCACCCTGGCATCAGAGGCCTTCAAGCTAAGGTTTGATGATCATCTCTACATTAAAGTGACATTTGTCTTGTCAAGATTGGTGAGTGCTTCATTTGTCCTGCTATATTTCAGAGAGCTCCAGGATACTTTAGTCTTCACCATCTTTGTGCCAGCTGCCTTGCTTTTTCTCATGTCAGTACACTAACCACCTCTACAAATTTCCAGACCAAAATATAGTCACTACTCTTGTAGTGGGAATAATATTTAAATTCCTTTATGCATTTTTTGTCCCTAAGAGGTGACAAAGCTGTTGTGGTATATGATTGGCTCAATGTGAAAAAGTTTAAGTTTCATTTCCCTTGACACATCTTCCTGGTAGCCTCTGGCCATACAGAAGTATCTTCCTGGTTACCTAATGGGATACAAAGACCCACCCATGAGGAGGTGATACCCTTCAGACTTGCTGAAGACATTACAGTCCCAAAACTTCACAGGTCACATAATCTGCTGGGCTGGCCGGAAATCTAGAATCCCTTCTAAACTAGCTTTGTGACTTAACTGATTCTTTCTATGAAGGACACAAGCAGATTTTATATGGAAAGCTTCAGAGATGCTTCTAGATGGTTGAAGAAGATTCAGGCACAAGCAAATGATTTGCTGGATTTACCACCTTCTTTTTCCAAAGCAAGTCCAAGCATTCCCTCTATACTTTCAAGAGTAGGGAACCATCTGTCTAGGCTCTGGTCATGTCCATCATTCATCTGAAGCTTGGGGTACCTGAAAACACAAGTTCTTTAGCAGCTAAAAGTCACTCAGGAGACTTTTAATATACACAGGAATAAGAACTACATTTGGCAAATGTTTAGGCCTCTGTAACCTAGTTTCATAGAAAAAGGACTTACTTTGGCATCAAGAGAGAAGACCTAGGGTCACATCCTGTCTCTTTCTGCTATTTTATAGATATAGAGCTAGAAGGGAGCTGGGAGGCTTTTGGTCCAATTTGATTTTACAGAAGCAGAAACTGAGTCCCAGGGAGGTTAATGACTTGCCCAAGTCACATCATAGCAGAGGCAAGTAGACTCTTAATGTTACCACCTATTGTATGTGGGATCTTAGGCAGGATATGATCCCTCTGGGAATTGTAGGGCATGTCCATTAAGGTCCCTTCCAGCTCCAAATCAGCGTATTGCTTCCTACACTTACTTCTCTGGGTTATGCTCATATCCTCAGACTGAGGCTCTAGGGATGGTCAATTCCCTTTTGTATAAAGCTTGCTAACTACAGTAGTTACTTCACATGTGTCACCTCCAAGGGCCCCAATACCAGTCAGAAGACTCCAATCATCAGCATCTTGATAGCACCCTGATTCCCAGAATGATTCTGCTGATACTGCTTCTAAATGTCTTCATCAACGACATTGTGCAAATGATTATCTTTTCCTTTACCCTTGCTAGAATGCAGAGAAAAGGGAAGTTTCTTCAGTGTTTAGGAGCCTGCTTGTTCCACCCCCACTTGCTTCCTAACCACACATTTACCTTCTTAAATCAGAGAGCTCTCCCCCCACCTTCCCCATCCCCCAAATCTATGTGGATGTGAAGTGTTTGGAAATGAGTAATTACATCTCTACAACCATTGATATTGTTGACTATACAAGGTAACTTCTTTGAGTCGGTAATGGAGTGACGTGTGAACTGTATCTTCTCAGGAAGTGGTTTCATTTAAATGCAAGTGTTGTTTTTTTCTACTGCCCTAAAATTAAGAAGCATTGACACAGGTCCCCCCTCTTTCAACACGTGACTTTACTCTTTTCCGTTTTTGTTGAAAGAGTTATTAACTGTTACAAGTTGATGGCAGTTTCAATAACAAGGAGCCCCTGGTGAGAAGGTAAGAAAGTTTTGACTTTATCTTGTGCTGAAAAATCTTATCCCTTGAAGAAAAATAGAAAATTATGATTGTTGCAGTTATATATCTTTGTAGAAAGTGCTTTAACCTGTGATTATGATTGCACATTTTCCTCTGTGTGGAAAAGTATATCCTATAATATTTGCTTCTATCAAATTTCTTGTAGTAATACTCATCAGTGGAGATTAGAACACCGTAATTTTTTTCATGATGAGATAAGTTCTAATTGGCTTTTAAAATATATACATATATACATGTACACACACATTTTTGTGCAAAACTTGGGTCATAGCATGTGTAATTCTTTCATTGAAAATGTATATTATTCAGTCCAGATAATGGCATGGGGGGGATCATGTTATAGGAAAAATTACATTGAGCACAACTAGTACATAACATACTAACAAGGCCCAGCATCAGAGGCCTTAAAATCATTAAGAAAACTTTTTGCTCTTCAAAGGGGGAAAAAAAAACTCTTCATCATATAAAGCAACAAAGGAGAACCATTTGTTAAAAAATCTCAGAGAATGATTTTTCACCCAATAGTTGGTCTTGTGTATTTTTAAGAAGAAGAAAGGGGAAATGTGTAGGTTTCTAGTTTATATGCAAACTTTTTCTTGAAAAATGTTTGTAAGAGCAGAATGCACAACAAATAGATGAATTAAGAAGGGCTAAGGGGACAAGGAGCAAATTATAGACACACTTCAACTGTACCACAAGGCTAACTTTCTAAACCTTAAAAAAAGCTCTTTCAAAACCTGCAACATGAATGTTATCTCTGTTTATTCTGTAATTTGACTCTTAAGTTGTTTTTTCTTCCAGATGCTCAGACAACATGTACTAAGAGTAATCGTTAAAGTATAAACTGACTTGAAAAATATATATTTGAATCATGCTTCTATTTTAAAGGAAGTGTTTCAGATGGTAAAATAATGTATGGAAGTTGTCATGTATGTTGGCATCATGTTAGAGACAAGCTCAGAATTAAAACAACACATGGGCCAAGCTTAAAATGATGAGGTCAGAATTTTCACAAAAATCTGAAATCTGACTCTATTATGGTTATTGAAATGAAATTTAATAGAGATAAATATAAAGACTTAGCTGTGGGTTCAGAAAAAATGACTTCATACGTACAAGAATGGAAAACATAGTAGTTTGTCTGAAAATGATCAGTGGATTTTGATGGACTTCATGCAACTTCAATATGATTCTGTAGTGTGGAATGGAAGATAAAAAATATAATAAAATACTGGGGTGAAGAAGGAAAACATTCAGGATAAGTAAGTTGTGGTCCCACTGCAGTCTGACTTGATTAGCTAGAGTATTCTATTCTGTTCTTGGTACATTTTAGGAAGGATATTTACAAGTTGAAAAACACCAAAAGAAGATAACTAGGAAAGTATTGAGTCCATGCCTAATGAAGATTAGATCTAATCCTCTTTCTTGTGGTCACATGGCTTGGAGGTTCCTACTAAAGATAATTCAAGCAAAGGCTTTATGACTTTTTGAGTATGTTGTGTCTTTTTCAGGTGGTGGCTGGATAAGGTAGCCAACAAATTTCTTTTCAGCTCTGAAATGTGACACTCACAGAAATCATCATTATATTTGTTTGTGTGGCTATCCCTGGGGGAAGGCCCACAGAGGAATTGTTTTGTACACGTCCTATACAGAACAATCGTTTTACTTTCTTTTAATCTCATCTCAGTTAGTACTAAATAAATACTTTTTGACATTGTTCATTTTGAGGAAAAGTCAGAAATGATATTTCATGCTCTATAGTAGAATTCCTTTCTATCAAAACCAAGTTAGCCACTTGCCGAGTAAGGTAATTATGAAAAAAATATAGGTTAGATGCTGTTCTATTCTTGCCTCAAGGAAATCTGTTATCCTTGAAAGATGCAGGTGGATGCCAAGGAGTCAGGTTGTTTTCCAAGTAGTCTGGCCCACTATCACTAGGCTATCCATGGGTCGACTCGAACAATAAACATTTCTTAGTGACAGGATGGAAGGAGGGATTGCTACTAGCCTCTCATTCCCAATTTCCAGCCAATCATATTATTCTTCATGTCTATGATGCTTCAAGCTTTGTAACCAATTATACTGTTTTCCCCCTATGTGAACCTGCCTTCTATTCTATATGGTCCTCCTTTTGTCTCTAAATGAGAGCTGCCCCCTTCATTCAGGTTTTCAGCTTTTCTAAGGGGGCTGAGACTCTGTTTATTGGCAAATTCATACTTTGTCGATAAATTGATTGTGCTCAGAAATTTTTTTAAAAATATAGATTAGATTGTAATGCACTAGGCATTTCACATTGTTAGACAAGTGTTAGAAGGCATTGACAACACATTCATTTTTTATTTTGGTATTATCTCTTAATTTAATTATATTTCTGCCTTTTGAAAAACAATCCAATTATATATAACTACAAAAATCAAAGGAAATACAAGTCTAAAAATGGTATAATCCTGATGATTACATTTGTTTTGCAAACACACTTGGTTTGTATTGTTTGTTTGTTTTTATGCCATAATAGAGAAGTAATAGAAAAAGCAGTAGATAAAGAGCTGGTCTGAGAGTTAGAAAGACCTGCCTCTGACACCTCTTGGCCATATGATCCTGGATAACTGACAGTCAGTGACCCAGGCAATACTCTCAAGAGTTTAAGATATAGAACAGGTGCTGATTTTCATTGACAGAAGGAGTTCCCTCACTGATGGTATAGTTCTCTATAGCAATGAAACCACAAATACAATTAAAATGAAATAAAATTAAGTGAAATGAATACCATACATTGTCATCAATAATTTTCTGAGCATGGCTTGGACATTAAGGATGTAAATCTATCAGAAGTTTTTGAGGTATGTGACTTTATGCCTCCCCTAGTGATTGTCCAATGCTTTATGGTACTGTAAATATAATTCTGGGTTGCCAGTACAATGAAGTACAAACTGAGGGTTCTACCAGATTAGAAAGCTTCTAATACATAATAAACAATGGCCTTTCATACAAAAGGCTAGCCTAGGTAAGTCTGGAGAGACTGGCCATTAGAAACTTGACCACCAGGTGACTATTTTTAGACAGGTCATAGAAACTCAATAAGGACACAGCATATATAGTAGAAGAGCCCTGAACATATAGTCAGAGAACAGAAGTTCAGATCCTATCCATGGTTTTTAACCAGCTGAATGACTTTGGGCAAGTGACTTAACATATCTGAATCTGACTTTCCTTATTTGTAAAATGAGGGCATTGGACTCAATGGCCTTTTATGTCCCTTCTGTTTGTTAGAACTGTAATCCACTGACATAGAGAAGTTTCAATTTTATGTTAGTGGATGGAATATCCAGGAGTATGATATCATGTGTCACTTCAAATTATTATATGAGTTTTTGAAAATTGGATTTTTGTGGAGGTGGAGGATGATGTTACTTAGAGAAAGCTACTTTTAAGATGAAGACAAATAATTTTGTGCTGAATGTATAAAATTGGGAATATGTAAAATAATGTGAATGGAGGACAACTAGTAGAAATTTAAGATTGTCTTGATCTCTTTTATTGAGTACAATTATGTTAAATTGGGCTGAGATTCCAGGGTAATGTATTGATTTTACTTAGATCATAGGAAGGGAAAAGCACAGAGTTAGAGCTGGAAGGAATATCAGAGGCCGTTTATTGTAATGTCTTACTTTACAGACAAGGAAAGTGAGGCCCATTGAGATTAAGTGATTTGTCCAAGGTCACAGGGGTACATCAGAGGTGGGATTTTAAAATGGGTCCTTTTACTCAAGAGCCAGTTTTCCGGAGGATCAAATAAGTTAACATATGTAAAATACTTTACAAACCTTTATGTATTAGCTGTTATTCTTGTTACTATTATTCCTGATATCCCAATGTTGTTGTTGTTGTTTGAATTATTTTCAGTCATGTCCAACTCTTTCTGACACCTTTTCAGTGTTTTCTTGGCGAAGATACTGGCATGGTTTGCCATTTCTTTCTCCAGCTCATTTTACAAATGAGGAAACTCATGAAGAAACTTTACAAATGAGGCAAAAGGTGTTAAGTGACTTACCCAGGGTTACATAGCTAAATACTATCTGAGGCTGGACTTGAACTCAGGTCTTCCTGACTTTACGCCTGGCCCCTCTACCCACTGTCTCTCCTAGCTGCCTGTTCCCATCAGAATGAATTATTGGGATATCAGGACTAATAATAAAATGAAGACAAGTGGACAAAAACTTGGATCAATACAACTAAGAACCATATACATTGTAATTACAGAATCTCATATCTAGAACGAAACTTCCAGGCCATGTAGTAAACTTTCCAACTAAAACTCTGACAAAAGGTTGTTCACTTCTTGAACATGTAGAGGCAGCTACGTGGCACGGTGGATAGAGTGCTGGACCTGGAGTCAGGGAGACCTGTGCTCTCACTTGGCCTCAGACATTTGCTGTGTGACTCTGGGCAAGTCACTTAGTGTTTGCCTCAATTTCTTCAACTATAACATGGAGATAATAATAACACTTACCTCTCAGTGTTGCCGTGAAGATAAGATATTTATAAAAGTACTTTGCACGGAACCTAACACAGAGTAAGCACTTAAGAAATGCTTCCTTCTAGTGACAGGGAACTGATGTTGTATGAGGCAAACCATTACGTTTTAGGGCAGGTCTAATAGTTAGTATGGTCTTCCATACATTGGACCAAACTTGGCTTCTAATTTCACCACTTGGTCCCACTTCTTCCTTCTTAAGCCAAGCGGATTAAGCACATGATATTTGATGAATGTTGTCATGGTCTCCTCCCACACCTTTCTGCCCATTAGTACCACCTAAAGCTTTCTCTTCTCCAGATGAAATAGATTCAATTTATTCCTCGTTTGATGTGACTTTGAGTTCCCTCACCATCCTGGCCGTGCTCTTTTCGATACAGAACAATTTTTTTAGTATTCCTTCTAAATGGTGATGCCTAGAACTGAACAAAATATTCCAGATGTGGTCTGACCAGTATATAATGTATACTAAAAGATTATGTTAGCTTTTTCAGCAACTATGTCACATTCATTTTGATTCATATTAAGCTTGAGGCCAACTAAAACTCTTAAAATATTCAGACAAACTGCTGTCTAGCCATATTTCCTCTACCCTCTATTTGTGCAGTGAATTATTTTGACCTAAGTGCAGGGTGATACCTTTGTGCCTTTTACATTTCATCTTTCTACCTTTGTTATACCAGGTTTCAATCTCTTTGGATCCTGATTCTTCCATCCATACTGTTGCTTACCCATCCTTGTTTTGTATTATCTGAAAATTTGATGAGCTTGTCTCTATGCCTTCATCCAAGTCTGATTAAAATGTTAAGTGCTACAGATACCAGATTTAAAAAAAAAAAACTACTTGAATGAAAAAGACTTTGGGGAAGAAAATATGAGACCCAGCTAATACCCTGCAGAATTTATACATAATAATGTTTCCCAGTGTGAGACAGTTTGAAGTAGTTAAAAATGTAGTGGATTTAGTCAGGTGACCTGAATTCTAGTCCTAGTATTGCTGTGAGCTACCTACTTAATGTCTCTGTGCCTCATTTTCTTCATCTATAAACTGAGGGCATAAGATCTTTAAGGATCTTTCAAGCTTTGAAATTCTATGATTTCGAGTCATATATTGATGAAAAAATACTACATGGCTACTTAATCTTATTGTTGAATTCAGGTCAAGTTCTAAGCTGAAATCGGAGATGGGAGTATTATTGTTTTGGTTTTTTTGTTTATTTCTCTAGGACATTCCTGTTTCTGTGCCCCATTGTTAGGTCTAGAGTAGAACTTCTTGGCTTAGAGCTCCAGAATATATACTGGATACCTAGCTAAGTATGTCAGTACCATGTTCTTCCCATCTCTCTCCCACCTTTTAGGAACTTACTTATCATATATTTTATTAACTAGACACTTTTTGCCTTTCCATACTTTCTAAGTGACAAAATTTTCCTCTTCCCTCAGCACACCCCTTCTTCAGTCCCCCAAAACAAAACAAAAAAATCCAACAGGGTCTACTCTTTCCCCTGAGTTAGCATTTTAATGATAGCTTTCTGAAGAGCATACCTTTGTTGTCTAATAAAAAAGAAGTGATAATAACAGTGAGGATCCCTGGAAAATCAGGAAGGGAGACTGGTGTCATGGCAGGTCAGGAGGGGTAGATGTTTTGGGACAACTTTGTGTGGTGCCCCGCAGATGCTCAGGTACCTACAAGCATAGCCAAGAAGCTCAAAGGATAAAGTATTGGGCCTGGTGTCAGGAATACCTTTGTTCAAATTCAGACTCAGTTACTTACTGGCTGTGTGACCATGGGCAAGTCACTTAACCCTGTTTGTCTCAGTTTCCTCATCTGTAAAATGAACTAGAGAAGAAAATGGCAAACTACTTCAGTATCTTTGCCAAGAAAACCCCAAATGGAGTCCCAAAGAGTCAGACACTACTGAAAGGTCTGAACAGCAACAACAAATATAACCCTGGGCACTTAACCTCTGTTTGTCTCAACTTCCTCAACTATAACGTAAGGATAATAATAGCACCTACTTCCCAGGGTTTTTCTGAGAATGAAATTAGAAAATATTTGTAAAGCACTTTGCAGACTTTAATGTGCTATGTAAATGCTAGCTTACTTCTTCTGCTACTGCCACTACCCAATGACAATTACCACTACAATGACTACTGTCACTACAACTACAACTACTACTGCAACTACACCTACTACAATTGCTGTTGCTGCTGTTACTCCTCCTCCTCCTCCTCCTCTACCTCTTCCTCCTCCTACTTGTCAGGCACTATGCTAAGTACAGGGAATATGAAAAAGTCAAAAGACAATCTCTGCCCTCAAGGGGCTTCTAATCTAAAGGTAGAGAGGACAAGCAAACAAATAGATACAAAAACAAGCTGTAGACCAGATAAATAAGAAATAAATAAAAGAATGGAAATCCTGGAATTGTGAGGTTAGCTAAAGCTTCTTGCATGAGGGTTTTTACTTGAGACTTAAAGGAAGCCAGAGAGGTTGGTAGTTGCAGTGAAGGAGAGAGAGCATTCCAGGTATGAAGGACAGCCAGAGAGAATTCTTAGAGCTGAATCATGTTTGTCTAATAGCCATGAGGCCAATATCACTGGATTGAACAATACATATGTATTAAGGGACTGGGGTGTAAGTAGACTGGAAAGATAGGAGGGGGCTAGGATGTAAAGAGCTTTGAATGCCAAACAGAGCATTTTGTATTTTTTTTCTGGAGGCAATAGGACGCCACTAGAATTTACTAGGAACGGTGTGGGGGAAAATGTGATCAGACTTGTGTTTTAGGAAAAAAAAACACTTTAGTGCCTTAATGTGGATTGGAATGGGGAGAGACTCGAGGCAGGCAGACCTACCAGCAGGCTAGTACAACAGTCCTGGGGTGAGGTGATGAGGGCCTGCCCTAGGGTGGTAGTAGTGTTAGAAGAGAAAAAGAAGTCTAAATATGAGAGATGTTGCAAGAAGTGAAATCAATAGGCTTTGGAAACAGCTTGGACATGGGGAGTAAGAGATAGTAAGGGATCTAGGACGACTCTTAGGTTGTGAGCTCAAGGGACTAGGAGGATGGTGTTGTTCTCTATAATAGGGAGGGGACGAGGGTTTGGGGAAAGGATACTGAGCTCTGTTTAGGATGTATTGAGTTTAAGATGTCTACTTGACATGCAGTTGGAGAAGTCTGAAAGGCAATTGGAGATGCAGGATTTGAGATCAGCAGAGAGATGGAGGAAGAAAAGGTAGATTTGAGAATCATCAGTACAGAGATGGTAATTACATCTGTGGGACCTGATGAGATCACCAAGTGATGTAGTATACAGGGAGAAGAGATTCTGAGACAGAACCCTGAAGGACATCTAGGCTTAGAATGTGTGCTCTGGAGGTAGATCCAAAAAAAGGAGACAGAGAAGGAGCAGTCAGCTAGATAGGAGAAAAAAACAAGAGAGAGTAGTATCCTGAAAATCTAGAAAGAAGAGTATCAAGGAGAAAGCATGATCAATAGTGTTAAAGGATGCAAAGAGAAAGAGGATTGAGAAAAGGCCATTGGATTTGGCAACTAAGAGACCATTGGTAACTTTGGAGAGAGCAGTTTTGGTGGAGTGCTAAGTCAGAGGCCAGATTTTAAGGGGTTAGGAAGCAGGGAGGAAAGAAAGCAAAGGAACACATTATAAGTGACCTTTTCAAGGAATTTAGCTACAAGGACAGAAGAGATATAGGAAGATAATTAGCAGAAGTGTAAGGATGAAATGAGGGTTTTTTTGAGGATAGGGGAAACATGGGCATGTCTGTAAGAAGTAGGAAAGTGACCAGAGGAGAGGGAAAGATTGGAAATAGGTGAAACAGTGGGGACAGAAGGGGAAATCTGTTGGAGGAGAGGGAATGGAACGGGATCTCTTGAAAAAGTAGAAGGTTTTGTCTTGTTAAAGAGTAAGATCACTTCATCATATCAGACAAGAGTGAAAGAAAAAAAGTGGCAGAAGGTGTCTGAGTGATGACTACTACTACTACAACTCTTCTTCCTCTTCCTCTTCCTCATTAACCTCTTCCTCCTGCTCCTCTGTCTGGCTGCATTTGCTCTCCCCATATGAGCTTTTTGATGTTCCTTGAACTGAGGACTCCATAGGAGACTTCTTAGCAGAGCTCTCATAACATTCTTGAGGAAGAAAATTTCACATAACTCTACCTCCTGCCTTCTACACTCCAACTAAACCTGCCTAATTCTTTCACATTTTACCGCCTGTCTTCATGCTTTTGCACAGTCTGTATCCCATGCCTAAAACGCATTCCCTCCTTACCACCTCCTCACTCTTAGTTTATTTTAAGGTTCAATTCAGGGACTACCATCTACAGGGAGCCTTTCTTGACCATCACAGGACTTTCTCCTTTTTCACCTCATTTTGTATTTACTTATCCTTTTGCATGCTATTCCATCCCCAAGAGAATAAAAGCTCTTGGAGGGCAGGGAATATTTCTTCTCTTTTGTCTTTTCTGTCTTCAGCACATAGCATAGCTGCCTCAACATAGTGGATTCTTACTAATGGTTTATTAGATTGAATTGAGCAACTTGTTCTCCCAGCTCTTTATAAGACCATCTCTCCTGTGTTTCTCTTTCCCACTTTCCCAGCACCATTCTCTTGTACTCATTCCCTCTTTAAGAGGATATTCATAGAGGAACCTCACAATCCACTAAAGATATCTTTTTTCTATGGGGAGGAATGAATTACTCTGTGTGTACTTTATTCCTTTACCTTGTCCTTTTTTCTAAATGCCATGAGAATGAATTACATTGCTCTAGGCTTCCAGAGAGAATCTAAATATTCTCGATAGCAATGTTTCTAAACATAGTAGATGGTCAATAAATATTTTTTAAATTGTTATTAATGTCTTGTTTTCATATTATAGTCATTTCTGGATAAAACCCCAATTCCACGTGACCCCTAAAAAATAACTATGCCAAACCAACTAACACAGCAAATACATCTGATGGTGCATACATTTCAGTCCCCTTCTTTCTACCAGAAGTAAGCCAATATTTCCTCAATTCATCTTCAGAGCCAATAGTGGCCATTGCAATTACTTGGCATTTGTGTTCCTTTTATCATTCTTTTTGTTTACATTATTGTTTTTGAACTTTTCTGAGTTTTGAGTAGTGGAATCTCTGTAAGAAAGGGCATAAACAGTATAGTGACATTTCTTACAAAATAACTAATAGTTTTTCAGGTTGGTTGGATCAATTTGTAGCTCTACAAATAGTATATTTGTGTGCCTTTCTTCCTGTAAGCCCTCCAGAATTGACCATTTCCATCTTTTGCCATCATTGACAAAGTATGATATGAAACCTCAAAAGCATTTTAATTTGCATCTTTTATTATTAGTGATTTAAGGAAACCTTTCACAAACTTGGTAGTTTGCAAATTTTCTGAAAGCTATTTATATCCTTAGATCCTTGTTTAGAGAGGGGAAATAGCTCTTACTTATGACCCAATCATTTTCCCCCCTTAGATTGAATTATTTAAGCTCTTTATCTCTTAGGTGTTTTTTTAGTTTGGGTATTTTTGGGTATATATTTATCAATTTCCTTTAAAATTTCCATTTTATTGGTATATAATTCTGTAGTCATTTCTTTTTTTTTAATCTTAATTCTTTTTTTTTTAATTTATTTTTGACATGTTTGGTTTTCAGCCTTGATTTTCACAGGCGTTTGAATTACAAATTTTCTCCCCATTTCCTCCCCCCCCCCAGC
>CM053622.1:586940411-586986875 GCA_028646595.1 Phalanger gymnotis
CTTGCTTGGGTGGATGCTCTGCCTTATCAGCTACACTCCTCCTGCCCCAAAAGCCCCTGCTGCGGATGGCTTGAATCAGCCACTAAATTCCTCCCACTTGGTGGGCCTGGGGCCAGAAGCAGCTGCAGCCTAGTTCTAAAGCTGCCCCACCTCTGCTGCCCCAGGGGCAAATGGCCAGAACAGCAAACTCAGTCACACAGCTTTTCCCACTAACCTTCTCTGATGTCTTTGCTCTTTGTGGTTTGAGAGGTCTGGTACATGCCACAGCTCAGTATTTCGGGATGCCAGGGCACTTTCCGCTCATCTCCTGGTCTGGTAGGTCCCCGTCTGGTCTGTTCGCGCCGTGGGCGCTGGGCTTAGCTCCGCTCCCCTCGGCTGGGGGCTTGGAGGTCTGTGTGGGACAGACCTTACCCAGAGACCATCCAGGCTGTCCTGGGGTGGGGCCCTGCTTCCCTCTGCCACTTTGTGGGTTCTGCAGCTCTAGAATTGGTTCAGAGCCATTTTTTTATAGGTTTTTGGAGGGATTTGGTGGGGAGCTCACGCCAGTTACTGCTTTCTGGTCGCCATCTTGGCTCCGCCCCCCTGTAGTCATTTCTGATGGTTCTTATGACTTTTTCTCTTTTATGAATTCAGCTTGCTCATTTTTCATTTTTGGCAATTTGATTTTCACCTTCCTTTTTCTTGATCAGATTAATTAATGGTTAATCAGTGTTATTAGTCATTGTTAATAAAAAAAAGTCTATAGTCTTTTTACTTTTAAGTTTTTTTACTTTCCCTTCGTTAATACTTCTCCTTTTGTACTTGTTTTCGGGGTCACATTTTTTCTATTCTTTTAAGTTATATGATCAGTTTATCGATCCTTTCTTTTTTTATTTTGTCTTTATATAGTTCGTACCTTTTACATATGTGCCTTTTGTGCATATAACATTTCTTACTATTTTATTGCACTGTATTTTGCAAGGTCCTCAGCATGCAATAATACGTAGACAAATGGCTTCAGATCCAAGAAGATCTGAGTTCAAGCTCCTCTTCTGACAAGAATCGGTTGTGTTATTATGGACAAAATACTTCTCAATGCTTTAGGCACCTCTCTAATACTATAATCTTCAGAGAAGGAGCCAACTTTCATTGGTAGGGAAATATTTTTCACTTGGGTCTTCCTTAAACCAATGACATCACAAGTCTAGTCCTTTTCATGTCCTATGGTTTGTAAAGGATACGTTTATTATTCTGATTTTTAATACTTGTTTATGATTGATATTGACATTATTGGTTCTTCTAAAATATCATGTGATATCGAATAATGTGAGAATTCTTTTAAATATTCAGAATTTATCACGGATCAGTCACATCTAATTTTCTAATAATTATTTCACCTCAGTATTTTTACTCATTTGTGTTTTTGTTGGATTAATCAAACTCTGAGAGAATATTACAGTCTCCTAAATAATGGTACTATTACCTGTAACTTTAAAAAATTCATCTAGCTTTTCTTTTTTGAAGTTGCTATGTGATTTTATGTAAATAGTTTTAATATGTTAGTTTTTCATTTTCTATGGTGGCTTTAAGCATAATGTGCTTTTTCCTATTTGTATCAATTTTAATTATCGCCTTATCTGAGATAATAATTGGAACTCATTTATTTAAATTCCGTGAATTATGACAGATTTTGTTTCATCCTCTAATTTTTTAATCTATTTGATTTTGTTGAGTCATTTCAGTCATTTCTGATTCTTTGTAACTCCATTTTGGGGTTTTCTTGGCAAAGATACTGGGGTGATTTGTCATTTCTTTCTCTAACTCATTTTACAGATGATGAACTAAGGCAATCAGGGTTAAGTGACTTGCCCAGGGTCACACAGCTAATAAGTATCTGAGCCTAGATTTGAACTCATGGAGATGAGTCTTTTTGATTCCAAGAGCAGTGCTCTATCCACTGTACTAGCTAGCTGCCCTTTTTAATCTACACATATCTATATTTTAAATATGTTTCTTATGTATAATAATTTGTTGGAGCTTTTGTTAATTTTCTTTCTTTTTAATGGGAAAAGTGAATGTATTCATATTTAGAATTATAATTCTATACTTCTTTTCTAGAGTTCTACAGTGTTCTTTTAATCATTTAAAATATATTTCCATTAATTTTTAAAATGGCCAAGTATTTTATGCTTTAATTTTGCCATTCTCTTTTCCAAAGCTTCTATTATTATGGAAAGTGTCTTTCTTTTCTGTCCTAAATTTTCTGTTCTCTTGTTAGAATTATTGCTACATTTCTAACATCTGTTAGAAGAAAACTTTTCTCCTTCACTTGATTGCTCCTCCAGTCATCTAGACATTCTTGAAATTGTTTCACGTTAATTTTAGGAAGTCTCGTAGAATTTGCTGTAACATCTTCAATTTCCTTAGGTAATTTTAACTTCGTTTCCTTTGTTGCAAAGTGCTTGTCCAATGAGATGGCTTGTATTTGGTCATTTCTCCTGCTCAACCTCCTCTGTCTTTATCAGTTACTCTGCTGATTTCTCCATGGTGTCCTTGCCACAAACATACTTTTTGCCACCAATGCTTTCTTTTCTGTATGTCCTATGCTCTTGTGCCCCTTTCTTCTTCCCCTGATGCCTTTTTTCTCTCAAACTAATGGGGTAGGCTGAGATATGTCACCTTCAAGGGGGTAATGTTGGCTGGTTGGAATGCTGCTACAAGAAGATTCTGAGAGTCTGCTACAGTGGAGACTCTTTTCTTTTCTTCTTCCTGCTTTTCTGGGTTCTACCTTTCTGAGATTGACTGAAGCATGAGTCAGGGCAAGGTGGAGAGCAGATAAGTTGGTAGATAAGGATGGTAAAGTCTTCTGAGGTACCTCTAGGAGAAAACTTGAAAGGGCATTTGCCATTGCATTTCCTTTACTTTTCCGTTACTCCTTCTGCTAGTTGACTATATCCTCCTGAAATGTAGTAAATAGTTGTAACCAGTTATGCAAATTTGGACCCCCCCCCTTCCTCTTCATTTTTGTCACCAGAGTTCTACTCTGGTACACAACCACTCCCTTTCCTTATTTTTGTTTGTTTTAAAATATTTGATTTTTTCTAATTGCATATAAAGACAATTTTTAATATTTGCTTTTTAAAAATGTTGACTTCCAAATTCTCTCCCTCTTTCCCCTAAACTCTTATTGAGAAGGCAAGCATTTTAATATAGGTTATATATGTGCAGTCATGCAAAACATATTTCCATATTAGTCACCCTTTCCCCACTTTTGAGCCTTGAAGTTATTCTGGTTAATAACCCTCTACTTCCCCTTAAAGAAGACTTCTTTCTTGGATACCGCCAAGGGGTTAACTCTTACAATCAGTGCCAAAATTCCAACAGCCTTGAAGGTCATGGTCCTGCCATGGCATAAGCTGGTCAAAGATATTGGGAAAGGTAGGCAAGGGGGAGAGGCAGCAGCACCATAGCCACAGGCTGTAGAAATGGCCTTGGGTTGTTTTTATCTCTACGAATTACATTTGTATTGGATTCTTTCAATTTTCCCCTTCCTGTATTACATTCATTTTTTTTTTTTGCTACATTTTAGAAGTCTTTACTTTTTTTTATTTTAAGAGGAAAAGAGTGCGTGAGGGGAGTTGCACTTCAGGTCATTCTTATTTTACCATATTCTCAGGATTTTCTCCAAGTGTTTTTCAAGCCAATAAAATTTGGTTTTTATTTCCAGTTTAGTGTTGCAGGGAGTAGAAGCATGTACAGGTTACATGAATCCAATCACCACCAGAATCCACTTTCTTATGCTCCTCACCCTCTTACTTAGAGAACAGTAAGATGTATTCATAATCCTCTTCAATTCCAGCTACATAAGTATATAGTTCAGGAAGGAGAATCAATATCCACAAACTTTTTCTAAGCCTACAGAGGCAAATATAAAAATCAATCAATCAATTAACTAATGCATGCTTGCTAAAGTTAAAAAATAGCTCCTTTAACTCACATTTAATGAGGGTCTTTTTGCTATGCTAGCCATTCTGGGAAACAGAAAAATAAGGCATCGTTCCCATCTTTAAGGAGCTCGCAGATGAAAAGTGGAGGGAGATAGGTTCACAAAGAAATGGCTACAATTCAAAAAAGATTAGAGGAAGAAGAGGTGATTTCTAATTTTCCCCAATATACCACAATCTCTTTGAAGGCAGGGGCTATTCCTTGTACTGATGGAGACTTGAACATTATAAACACTCCATGAATATTACTGAATTCAATTAAATTATAACAGGGGAAACAGATATAATATCCATTTTAGGTTCTCAACACAGACAAGTGTAGCTTTTTCAAAATAAAACTTTATTGGTGTCTTTTTTATTGCCTAAATTTCCTGAGTTATACCTTTATTTCCCCTATCTAGAGAGCTATCCTTTAGTATGTTCAGTGTCCCATACCCACAATCCCTTGCCTCTGCAAAGTAGATAGAGGTGTCCTCTCAGACTTCTTTTTTTGTAGGGGCCGAGCTTGATTATTGAAGTTTTGTAGCATACAGTTGGGACTCAGTTTTATTGTTCTTTCCATTTGTTGTCGTAGTGATTTTGCATGTAGTTTTTCTAGTTCTAATTACTTCACTTTTTATCTGTTCACATAAATTTCTTGCTAATCTGTTTACTCCTTAATTAATTCTCATGGCACAGTAAAATTCCATAATATTCAGGTACCACATTTTGTTTGACTGTTCCCCTGGTGAAGGGCACCCTACTTCATTTCCAGTTCTTTTGATGACCAAAGTTCCGCTATACAAATTGGCTCCTGTGGGCTAGATCCTTTCTTTTTCTCATTGATCCATTTGTAATACATGCCTAGCAGCAGAATCTCTGAGTGAAAGTCAAAGAGTATGGACCTTTTAGTCAGCCACTTCACAAAATTCCAAATTACTTTCCAGAATAGTTGGAACAATTAACAGATCCACCAACAATTGCCTCAGTTCAGAGGTGGGGAACCCGCAGCCTCCAGGCCACATGAGGCCCTCTAGGTCCTCAAGTGTAGCCTTTTGACTGAATCCAAAGTTCACAGAACAAATCCTCTTGGACTGAGTCAAAAGGCCACACTCAAGGACCTAGAAGGCCACATGTGGCCTTGGGGACACATGTGGCCTTGAGGCCGCAGGTTCTCCACCCCTGCCTTAGTTAATCTATCTTTTTATCACCTCTCCAACATGCATTGTTCCTGTAAGAATAAGTTTATCTAAGCATGTTCCCTTGTTCAGCATAAATTTTTTTTTTCCCTTACTCCATTTGATTGCCTATCTTCTTTGCACCACAGTGCGACATAAAATGTTTGGGGCCTAACGTGGAATACTTCTCAGAGTCAGACCATGTGAAAAGTGAGTTCTAGGTGTACAGAATAACAGTACTATAGAGACTGTTGAAACTGCCTGGACTAGTTTAGACAACAAGGGGGGAATAAAAAGCATCCCGGTGCTACAGAGAAGAGTACCTAGCATTGGTGAGCTTCAGGTCAATGTCTATTAGGACTTACCACTGCTAGCCATGCCCATCTCCTTGTGATGTTTCCCACCCTCTTTCCAAAATAAATTTTACCCTTGTGGAGATTTCAGAGAACACGGAAATTCCCTTTCAGGTGTAATATTCAATATACGGTATGACCAGGCTGCTTATCACAGTTCCTCAGTACTGGTATTGATAGATGGTGTGGGAGGAACTCCAATAGATGGAGTTCAGTTCTGATCCTTGTTACACTTATATTTGCTAAAGTCCCTACATACTTGCCAGTTCTGCAGAACCTACTTGTAACACATCATAACCCTCTAATTCCATTTAAGTTCCTGCCACTTCCTTACTATGTCAATAGTTCTTCTACAGACTCCTGCTCTCTCACACAGACTCATTCCTCCTACTCTATGTACTCTTCTGTTGCTTTCCTCTTGTGAAAACATTTTGACCCTTTCCCTGAATCCTAATATGCATTGTCCTATTAGCAGTCCACCTAGCCAGCATGAAGGATATATCCTGACAGTGCTTAAATAGGCTCTGGGAATAGCTTGCCTTTGCAAGCCACTAAATGTCCCTGAAGCATCTGGTACAAATCCACCTCTGTTTTACGCATTATTTGTCTTGACCAAGTCTTGGGCCCCAGCTGATGATTTAGCTGCATGCTGTTAAAGAATTTAAGCACATGCACAGCCCTTAGTCATGGAGACCAGGAACTGGCATGGACTAAATGCCTTTTTAGGGCATTTATATAAGCTGGCATGATGAAGCAAGGGTACATTTTCTGCTTTAACAAACTATTCCCATGCAGCCCATTGTTATTGACATGAATGTATCATCATAGACTGATGTAGCTAGATGGCTGTAACACCTGTTTATCTTTACTGAGTTTTTGGATTTTAGTAAAAGTGTTGGTTAAAAAATTACTTGCCTTTTTGAGTCAATCTCTCTTGGTTGTGAGCATGAATTTGGGACCATCGCATCTCTATCCTCAGATAACCTCCTTGGCTGATATCCTTAGCATCGTATAGTGTCCAAAATGCTGCCTGCTTTACCACGGAGTACTCTTAGGAAATACTTTTTTTTTTCATTTAGAGATATAAACTAGATGAAGGTTACTAGATTATAAACTCCTATGTCTTATCTAAGATTTTATTTCCTAGAGCTTAATAAATATCTGTAACGTTGATTTCAACCAGTAAGCATTTCAAAATGTTCTTAAATTAAATGTATTATTTATTAACAAATGAGGCTATACTCCCCACTCTTCCAGATTCTCTATGATGCCCCAGAAACCTCTTCACCCTGGAAATTCACATTACCCTGGGATGTTACACGCTGGAAGTAGTCTTCCCCCTTCTCCCCCAGCCCCAGCCCCTACAACTTCTCCCTCTAATTGGCTGGTTCTTTCCAGAACCTCTGTTTTAAGGAGGATGCCCCCAAAATCATGTCCTCATTTGTCTCCAGGCCACATTTTAGATTCTCCTGACCCTTCTCTACAATGGTCCAGTGCTGGGCACCTTCATCGCTTCCCCCTGCCCACCTTTTCAATTTCCTTTTATGTGTTTCCCCATTAGAATGCATGCTCCTTAAAGGTAGGGAAATATGTGTAATAGAGAATATTTGAAGGATGTTACATCTAGACTGGACAGGGATTTCAATGTCAGGTTAAGGAATTTGGACTTCATCTTGTAGGCATTTGGAAGCCATTGAAAACTTTAGAAGAAATCAGTGACATGACGAGAGCAGGGTTTGAAGATATTCTGGGAGCATTGTAGCTTAGAGGGAAGGACAGAGAAGAGTCAAGGAAACAAAACTTGTTTTACTTTAAATTTTTGGTTAGGGAGTATCAATATGTATGGATCCAAAACCTTATCTTATGGCCGTTGCAGAAGAGATGTGCCAGGTATGTGCTGGAACCAGCTTGATCCAGTTAGAGAGAACCAATTATTAAATTTTCTACATGAACATTTACATTTTGAAAATTGTCAAATAATACAAATCAGAGTTTGATTTATTGTTTTGTTGGTTGTCTAGGCATAAGAAAGTGATAGAGAAAATCAAATTTAAAAGTGTTTTCTTAATATCCTTTTGTGGGGGGGGGGTATTACATTTACCAGGACCCACTGGATGTGCCCTATTCATCTGGTTTGGAAAATGTTCCCAGTTATTAACATTTCTCATTTTAACCATGCATGTAGCCAACTTCTATTTCAGAGAAATGGACAATTCACCAAAATAAAAAAAAAAACACTTATTAAGTGCCTAATAGTGAAAGAGAGTCAGCATTGACGAAACATCAAGTGATGGCTAGACATTATTTTTGCAGTTCTCCCTCAGCCTCCATGTAAGAAATTCATTTTTGAAATGATTTTGCTATACTTACGTTTCTTTATCACACCTGCTGTGTATTTGCAGATCCATGGCCCACATAACATGCCTTAAACTTCTCTAAATTGTCTTTTTTAGTCATAAGCAAATGCAAAACAAACATATTGTTGAAACATTTATTCCTAATGATTCATTTTTATCATTAAGATATTTGAAGGTACTTGTTTATATCTTACTTTTCCTTTCAGATAGATACAAGAGCATAAATAGCTATGGGGCAACTAGGTAAGGCAGTGGATATAGCTCTGGGCCTGGAGTCAGGAAGATTTATTGTCATAAGTTCAAATCTGGCCTCAGACACTCACTAGCTGAGTGACCTTGGGCAAGCCATTACCCCTGTTTGCCTCAGTTTTTTCATCTGTAAAATGAGCTGGAGAAGGAAATGACAAACCACTCTACCACCTTTGCTGAGAAAACCCAAAAAGGGGTCTTGAAGAGGAAGACACCACTGAAACAACTATATAAAAATAAATAGCTATAGAATAGCGATATGCCTCATTCATGACTGTAAGAGGTAAACTAAACATGTCTTTGAGGAAATAAAAACATACCTTACTAAAATGAGAATGTATGGGCAGTCGTATGGTACAGTAGATAAAATCTAGGCCTTGAGTCAGAAGGACCTGAGTTCAAATTTGACCTCAGACACTTCTCAGGTCCTTCTGACTCCAGGCCTGGGGCGCTATCCACTGTACCACTTAGCTGCCTAGTGGGAAGTAGTGAGATATAGCAGGTAGAAAGTTAATTAAGTTCCAAATGTCTGGGTTCAAATGCCCCCTCCAGGACATACTGGCCACGTGACTCAGGTAATTCACAACTCTTAACTTTGGTACCCCAGATAACTCTCCAAGATTTTACATTATATCTATACTGGTGGAAGTTTTTTTTTATTTTTTTTAAAACAAAACTGGGAGTTTCCTATAATAATAAATCAATTCAGAGGTTTGAACTAAAATACAGCATGTATTTGTTGTTATACATGTTATTTCTTGTTATACAGAAAATACTTTGGTTCCTTGGAGAGTACATGCCTACAAATCATGAATTCTGAGAGGCTATACCAAACCGTACAGGTTTTAATGAGAATATGAGCGCTGGACTGCTGGTCTGTTGTCTGATGTCCGGTCCATCTAAAACTAAGTTTTTTCAAAGTCAAATATTTACCTAACACAGATACCACTAATTCTACCTATTAATGAAATGGATAACTGCAATATCAGTTTCTCAAATAATTGTGAAGAATGGCTTACTTAATCTAAAATTTCCAAAAGGCATTTGTGAATTTGATAGCATGCATCCAACCTAGACCAACTATACCAAAAAAGAATAATTTTTAAAACTGGCATTTGCTACTATCATGGACACACATATTCTCCCATAGCATTTGACAGAAAGTATAAAATCATTTCAATATTTTCATACAAGTGCATATAAAGTGGCCATTACCACAATAAGAACCATAGGAGGAAAGGTGGTGCTGTCAAAGAATAACCCTAAGGACAGACATTAGACATTCCCATGGCAGAAATGACTTCAAAAAACTACTGAAGACTTGTAGAAAGGCTTCAAAGATGACATAAAAAACTAGCTGGTTTGTGCAGTAGAAAATTTGAATGTGATATTGCCCAATTAAAAACAACAAAAAAGAAATGTTTTATGGATTCAAGGGGGAAAAGTATACTAGAAAATCAAGATTCCCTTAACTGGCAATTGAAAGCAAAAGTCACATGGTTGAGTTGATATGAGGAATCAAAGAAATATAAAGAACAAAATAAGCAATTCAATATTAATCAAAAACTTTACTACAGTAGCTTGAAAAATAAAGAAATCAGAAGAGAAAGAGAATTCTTGAAGAAGGTAGATACGGAACATTTCTAGTTGTCTCTATAGTTGTAAGAACTCCAATGCAACGACAACACAAGTTAGATCAAACAAAAATCAGAAAGTTTGTGTATTTCTAGTAAAATGAACAAAGAAACAGTTAAGTTATATTAAGAGAGGTGATTGAAACTCCAGGGCCAGACCAGATCCATGATTGGCTCAAGTGCTTCATAACGGCACACGAATTACAAGAGAAGAATTTACCAGCTTTGTCTCAGATACAAGTCTGGTCCCATTAGCTTAATTACCAAATATTGAGGATACCACTGAGCCCTCCAAATATAGAACAGTTTTGTGTTTTGTACTTTGAATTTCTCTCACTTTAAAAAATATCTATGAACACAGGAAAAAAAACCCCACAATTTATTGGCTGTGCCAATATAAATGGATGTGCCCTAAAGTCTGAAGGATATACAGTTATTCCTTCCACATCATGGGGGTTTTAGGGAGGTGATCTGGAAAATCCACATAAAATTTTTGGCCCTCCCTTTGTAACAGAGAAGTCTGAATCATTATGGTATTAAAAGATAAAACACATTGATATTATACAATACTATACATATATTTTATGCATTTCCGAACTTCCAAACTTTTTCTGTGTCATCGGCTGGCCTTTGTGTGTTGTCTGCAGCTTCTACAAAACTCTACCAAAATTCCCATTTAATTTCTTATGCCTACCTGAGATATATTAAAAATGGGATGGAGTTAGTCACAACAAAGTGGAAGTATAATACTGATTTGGTGATATTTGAAGAAACATCTGAAACTTTTGTAAAATTTGTGCTTGCCTTAATGATTATCACAAAATCTTTCACTAAATTGTGTACTCATAGCTTAATCATGTTCTACACATATTTAAAATAGACCACAAAGACTAGAGTATTTGCTGTACACATGGAGAATATCTAAATATACCACCATACAATGATGTTGAGAAAAAATGAAATAAAGTCACAAGAAAAATCTTCTTAATCATTTGCTGCTCATAAATGATGTCAAATCACATACGTCCACTGAAAATGCATTTAAGTATTTTCTCCATCTTTTAGAATCTTCGGTGATAGTAAAATATAATTTGCATTCAAAAAGTATAAAATTTTTAATATAAACTATGTAAATAGAGAGACTGAAGACTATTGTCTTGAGTCTAGAAGTAAAAAATGAACTAATGGATGAAGGGATGCTTACAGATACCTCGGCCCCTTCCAAGGTAAGAAATGCTCAGTATACACCTATCAAGGATAAAAGAGGATGTCAATATTGCCTTGCTGAAATATAAGTTCACCAGGAAGAATATATTTAAAGTTATTAACACCTACATGATATCAGTTTTAAAGAACATTTTCAGAATTATAAGACGGATCCTAATAGATTTGGAATTTAGCTAACAAAAAAAAACATGTAATATTAATGAAACACAGATCCCATTTCTATATAGCAGTTTTGGAAATATTAGAACCTCATCACAAAAAGAGAAAGAAGATTGGCAGAAATTCTCAGTTCATATGATAAATAGATGAAAAAACTTACAGAAATTCTTTGGAAACTAACAAATATTCCTTAAGCTAGCAATAGTAAAAGCTGATAATAGATGTATACCATTGAATTGTTGAACTTAATAAAAAAAAATGTTTAGCTACAGATGGGGCCTGAGAAATGGCTAAGTTTGAAGAGTAATAACAAAAGGCCTGCTATGAGCAACATTCACATAAAATCAGCCAGAGCTGTGACCAAAGAAGCCAAAGAAGCGACAAAGAAATGACCAGATCAGGAAGTTTTGTTTATGAAACCATAGGCTTGTGAGGGCAAGTTAGGACTAAGTCATCATTACTAAGCATTATAGGTGGAGCTTAGATTTATTGCTCAATGCAGATTGTACGCGGAAATAACAGAAACTGTGGAACACATCACTGAAGGGTACGAAAATGTAGCTTTGATGAAATACCTATCAGACATATCTGGTGGCTAGAATTATACATCACAAGTTTGTGTATTTCATAAAACAAAGGACAACAAATCCCTATGCTGTAACTATAGACCTCACAGTAATCTTAAGAATTCACACAATAAACCACACTGAACCCAGATCGTTAGATAGATCAGCTGACTAGATAGAACACTGATAGAAAAAAAATTAAGAATTTTTTTCATAGATGTTCCTATATCAAGTGTTCATAGTTTCTAAGCTATAAGGAATGAAAACTTTCCAAATATAGAGATAACCCTGAGGAAGAAATAAGAACCATGTGGGAAGACATCCTTTGTCCTGGATGCTACTAAAACCATAACAAAAATGCTTTTAATGACCCTGATGGAGATGAATTATATTCTGATATTTGTATATAATTACAAAAAACCTTTTATTTTATCCACCTGTGTAATAGTCCACAGACCAATGATATTACTCTTCTCTAATCTCTTTTGTGATATAGTTTGAAGTTGTTTTCTAGAATGTGTGGACATAATTTATAGCTTGACTAACTGTATTTTAATATTCCTGCCATTGCACATATCTCCCAACAATTACCACTTCCCTATTTTATTACAGTTGTGAAACTGATAGGTATGAGGTGCCATATCATAGTAATTTTGATTTGCATTTTTTCTAATGTTAGCAACTTGCATCATTTTTTCACGTGGTTGTCAATAGCTTAGATGACTGATTTTGTGAACCGATTGTTCATATCCTTCTACTAGTCATCTGTTGAGATGAACACACCTTTAGAACAAATACTGTGTATGTATGTATTTGTGTGTATGTGGGCTTAACAAGGAATCCCTTGAAATGAAGTGAGCCAAGGTCAGGTTGACATGACTTCTGTGCTTTATCAGAATGATTGTTATGTTCTACAGTGGACTGGGTAGAAGAAAGAACCAATGGAAGAAAGGTTGGGGGCATCTTGCAGATGAGTAGATGCTCTACTCCTCCCTGTATCCAATGTTCTGAAGCCTTATTTCTTTGCTAGCAATTTTCTGATTCTAAATTTTAGTCTATGGCTGCTATATAGTATAGCTGTTTTTTCTTTACATGACGATCTACCGTCATGAAGCCGATATGGCCACCCTGATTTTCCATCATTGATACTTGGATATAATAGGCAAAAACTGACTCAATATTTTCCCCCTAGATTGGGTAAAAAATGACAGAAAGAGTGGAGAGATGAATGCTTTTTTAAAAAGCTCCTTTAGGTAGACCTAAGGAAGGCTACTGTCACAAGAGATTTGCGTCTACTCCCTAGGCTTAATCCTGAAAGCTTAGATTATTTTCTTCTTTAACATCTCAGAATTCACTTGAATGAACAGAATAAATTCTGTTAAACATATGATGGTGTTAGAAATTAGATATACTACTATTAACTTCATCTTTGTTTTGTTCTTTTAAATTAGTTGTAGTCCATACACTGTTGTTGCTAATTTTCTTCCTGGTCAAGTATGGTATTTGATTATCACTTTGATAATTCTTTAATTTTCTTCATAATTGTTAGGTGATAAGAAATGTTTAAGGTCTTTTGAGGTAGGCCTGTATTGAGCCAATACCCTGGTAGTTGTAGGCCATTTAACAGCTAACAAAAGGAGATTGACTCAATCATAGCAGTAGATACATATTCCATAAGGATAAGCTTTGAAGACCCCTTGAGCTGATTCAGCTTTATAAAACTCCATTGTCTGGGTTGCCCATATTTTTCTGGTAGCCAGGAATCAGAGAGTGCCTGGAGTTCCTCATGTCTGTTTTTGTACTTAAGCATCTTGGAAGTAATGTTAACTAAATTCTGACCTTAAGTATCCTGGGCCAAGCAAGTCTAAAGGATGGTCTCAGTATCATTAAAGGAAAAATTAACCTAACTTGCATGGGGTAAGGATTTTAGGATATTGCTCCTTCCAAAAATGTGAGTCAAATTTGTATGCTCAGATTTGAGAAGGTCCTTGTCTAGTCTACTGTATGCTTTTTAGAATAGGTCCTGTGAGTAGGCGGAAGAGATGTTTGCCTATGTGGTGTCACTTAAGAGGAGCTAAAGAAAAATATTTTCATCTCTGGTACTACTGTGACTGAAATTACTCTACTAGAAATTAATTTCTTTTGTATTCCTATCATTTCTTTTTCTTTTTGGGGGGGGGGGCAGAGGGGGAGAGAAACATGTATACATGCATACATGAATATATACATTTATACATACATATAAAAAAGCATTGATTAAGTATTTACTCCATGCCAATCATTGTACTCAGTGCTGAGGCTATAAATAGAAAATTATTTTCTAAATAGAAAAATTCTAATGGGGGAGATGACATATATGGGAGGATTCATCTCTAGGGTAGATGGAAAAGCCCAAAGGTCTATAGAATAAGTGGGCAGGGCTGATGGTAAGATCTTTGGTGTACAGAGGGCAAAATAGTAGAACAGATGGGTGTTACTTTGAGATTTTGAGCGTACAGTGGCAGATCACAGGGCAAGGCTAAAAATTCGTGTATAAAGAAACATGGTTATAAGGGACTCAGAAAGGATCCTCAATGAAGACTTCAGAATGACTTCAGAGTGTCATAATGGTGACACTTAAAGGTTCAGAAGCTGTAACTCACAAAATAGTAAATCATATATTTGTGTGGAAGACAAGAACTCTTAATTTGGCGAGCTTTTACCTTATAAGTAAAAAGTGGATAATTAAGTATGAGAGGTTATGATTTAAGACACTGAAAGTCTATGAGCGACAAACCTGGCAAGACAAGCTTGAGAAACAGTAGGAGGTAACAAGGCCTGCTTTGTTGAAAACTGAGAAAAAAGTTAGCATAATAACTGAGCATAATACTGCAGATCTGATGTGAGGACACTGGCACCAAGTGAGTACTAGGTATCTTTGGTATGGTTGTAATGTAGAGTGTGGGGAAATAGGGCCAAAGTAGGAGGTGAAGGGAACTGGAGATAAATTATACATATGCCAATTCAACAGGCAATTATTAAGTGCCCACTATGCACAAGATATTGTGAGGCACTTTCAAAAGATGCTTTGTATCTTGTGTATATCTTTTGACATGCTTTGTTCTCTGTCAAAGACCACTAGGTAGCACAGTGCATAGAGTGCCAGGCTTGGAGTCCAGAAGACTTATCTTTATGAGTTCAAATCTGGCCTCAGACAGTTACTAGCTGTGTGACCCTGGACAAGTCTCTTCACCCTTTTTGCTTCAGTTTCTTCATCTGTAAAATGAGCTGGAGAAAGAAATGACAAACCACTCCAGTGTCTTTGCCAAGAAAACCCCAAATGGGGTCATGAAGGGTTGGACACAACAGAAACTACTGAACAACAATTCTCTGTTTCGAAATGAAACCATCCTGTATCCTCTATCTCATTCTACTAGGGAATACGAACAAGCAAATGGATGCTTACAAATAGAAGGTAGATAGAACCCCAAGAACCATGAAGAAGAGGAACCCAGGGATTCCAAGAGGGAGATGTGAGGAAGGAGAACACTCTAAACATTCTGAGAAAAGGCTGGAAGCAGGATGAGATTCTATACTTCACAATTTTGTTCAGGGTCAAACCTGCTTATGTAATTTACATAACTTATTCCCGTTTTCTTTCCTTAAGTTGTCTCTATCTGTTGGAAATAACAGTGGTAGACCTTAACATAAAACTATCTTGCTGGTCTTTGGTAACTACTATGCTCAAAGTGTTCCCCCCACTCAATGTGCTGCATACACGAGAAGCCTTATTATCTTATTTCCTATATATAACACCTGCACAGCGCAGATGATGGCACCCAACGGGGTGGGTATGGTCAAATTTCTTCACTGTGATCTTCCTTTCTCATTACATTTGACATTTCTGAAACTGAGTTTTATTGCATTCTCTCAGCTTATGGAAGTGGTCCGGGGAAATTAGACTTAATAGAGATGTAGAAACCATAGGGAGAAAAAGAAAAGGAAAGTGAACTGAAAGGAAAGTGGAATTAAAATGTTATTTTGGTAAATGGCTGCAATAGTGGAGACAACAAACAATTGTAATGTGAGTTAATTACCGACCTGTCAGGAGAATAGAGCACAGAGGTTATGCCACACATTACTATAGCTGCCACAGTCAGGAATCATTTTGACTGGGGTGGGGGAGGTAGGAGAAGAGAAAAAATGACACCCTGCTACATATAATCATAAAATCTTTTCAGTGTAAAGGAATGGATTTTCTAAAAAACTGTTATTTGTATGTTGGGTTGCCTAGTACCTACAGTATATATTTAGAGGCGGATACTTCCTGTCTAGAGCAAGAACAGGTTGTTCTAACATCTGGAAGGCACACCCTTGGTATGGTTTCTTCTCAGTTATCTGCATATGTGTTCCTTAATAGAAGTTAACTCCGGGGCAGAATTTTTTTTCAGTTTATCCCCACATCTTCAGAGCCTTGCACATAGTAATTACACAATAAATATTTGTTGAATTAGATTGAATTTGATTCCCCAGGTTTCAGTAGGAGACGAATCCTTCCTTGAAGAGAGGTATGTTTCACAGAAACACCAAGTAAAACCCTAGCCAAATGCTGTGGGAAAAAGGATGTCTCAGGATCATCCGAAAAGTCCAGATCATAGGTTAGAGAGCTGGATGGAACATTAGAGCTTATCTAGTCCAACCTCCCTCATTTTTCAGATAGGGAAGCTGAAGCTTAGAGAGGTCCTTATTCGCCCTATTCAAATCATGCCACTTACTACCTCTGGGATCCTTGTTGAGCAAGTCACTACATAGCTCTGGGCCTCAGGTTCCTCATCTGTAAAAGAAGGAGCTGGACAAGATGATCTGTAAGGTTCCTTTTGGCTCTAGATCTACTATTTTATGAAGTAGCAAAGCCAGAAATTTGAATTCAAGTCTTCCAACGCCAAATGTAGAGTAACTTCTGCCAAGGGACAATGCCTCATGGTACCTAAGTTGATTTTTCTTCTCTATCTAAGCATAGACAGTATTCCTACCAGCAAATGTTATTTTTTTTTTAAAAAAGGGAATTAAAAAATTCTTCCTTTTCCAATACTTCTGAATTCTCTTATAAGGAAAATGGGAATAATTTACTTTTTTAAGTCACGAACTGGCTAGACATCCATTTTAACAAATGTTATATCATGCTGCTTTCACCATAAGAAGTGCAAGAGATGCAATTGTTCAGGAGGGCGCAGACTATCCTTATTTAACACTATGACAATTGAATCCATTTTGCCCGTGTTCATGCCCTTTCCTTCCGCACTCCGTTTTCAATCTAGCTTCTTCCTTAGGTTATGTCTTAATTTTTGGTTTCCGTCAGTCAGAAAGTACTTACTGAGTGTCTGGTATGTGCATGGTACTAGTATTAGTACATGGTATGTGTGTGTGTGTGTGTGTGTGTGTGCGTGTGTGTGTATGTATGTATGTATGTATGTGGATGTGTGCATGTGCCTGGCATCTTAAATATGAGCTGTATTAATAAAAGCAAAATGATAGAGTTCAGATTGAGGAGACCAATGTTCATTTCACAGCTCTGATACTTACAGGGCATGTGACTTTGAGCAAATCTTGGGATTATAGGATCATGGATTTAGATCTGGATGGAACCTCCAGTGTGTCTCGTTCTAATTAGAAAATTGTGGCCTATAGAGATTAAGTGACCTGTGTAAGATCATAGGGGTGGTAGATGGAAGAAGAGGAATCTGTACTCACAAAGTGAGCCAAAATGCGGGGTGAAGAACACTTACAAAAATCTGTACATACTTCAATTCGCAATTAAAAAAGCATTTATTAAACACCTATTATGTACTCACTTCAAGTGTGCCATTCTTTCCTATATATTACACTGGTTAATGTAATATAATATAATATAATATAACTAATATAATATAATATATAATGTTAAAATATAATAAAATAATATAATATAATAGAAAGAGCATCAGACTGGGAGCACCTGGGTTTGAATCCTTAACCTATTACTCACAACCTATGTGATGTTAGTCAAATCCTATTGCTTTCCTAGGCCTTGGTATCTTTATCTTTAAAATCGAGGGTTTGGCTATGATTAACAAAGGACACTCTCATGGCAAATCCTATGATTCAATAAATCGATATTTGATAAGCACCAACTATGTGCCAGGGACTCTGCTAACCCTTGGTTTGCTTTACCGGTTCTGAAGAAATCAGTGCTGCCTGGGAAACACTACGGTGGAGAGGGAGCCCCACTTGACTGGTATTTGGGAAAGTACTCCCTGTTATAAACTACTGACTAGCTATGTGACCTCAAACAGATCGTTCATCCACTGAGTAGCAATTTCTTCTTCTGTGAAACGAGGGGATTGAATAGGATGACCTCTAAGACTCCTCCCAAATCCACAAATTCTATGCTATTCATTCCCTTTAAGTCCCTATTTAAATCTTTTCTAGGGGAAAGAGAGTCTAAAAAGGCCCCTTCCCCCTGAAGATGGCATGCAGCCAAGTCCCAGCATAATTAACATAGTTCAACCAATTATCTGAGGAGCAATGTTTTAAATTTGTAAACAGATAAAGTATCACATTCACTCTCATTACTTCTGTTGTGAGTGAGAAAATCAGCCCCAAATTACAAGGGGATAAAATTTGTTTTGGGGAGCAAAAGTTTGTCTGGTTTCTTTCAAGTGTCTTAGTTCCTGCTTCCTGTTTTTAAGAGAGTATTGAAAGTAGAAGTATTGAAATATCACAAACTATTCTTGTTCTCCTGGCATGTATAAAATCAGGAAGCCCAGAAGAACCGAGAAACCAATCTTAGTAGATTTATATTTCAAGTTCTAGTTCAGAGGGATTCATTTGGGTGAATGAATTTTCAATGAATTTTCAGGGGGTAAAGGAATTGGACCAGGGTGGAACATAACAAAAGTGAACAAAACTTTCAGATATTTTGTTAATTTCTTCAACCTACATTTCTGTAGTCTCCACAATACACATAGTTCCTACTATAGACAAAGACCTATTTAAGGATGGGCATTCTCCCTGGCTGTGATAAGTTATGAGTAGAAGATGATCAATCATGCTTTAAATCTATGTCCATATTGTGAGACACAGACTGTGAAGCTGACTGACTTTAGTTTTGTAATCAGATAAAACTTACAACAAAGTTAATCTAATGTATTTAATAAAATGCATGATTGATGGTTGTGTTACATGGCAGTTAGGCTTAGACGGATGATGGTTGGTTGCTGTGAGTCACGTGACAAACAGAAGCAGGTGCACAATGGCAACCTTACATTTTTCTCTAGCTGCCTGTAATCCTTTGGCTGTATGGTGGGTGTGCAGGCCTGGCTTAAATGGAAAGAAGTTCTTCTAAATGGATGTAATTAGTATTACTTTTACACACCCAAAGGAAGCATTTGTAGGGTTAGCTAGAGGGCAGGAGGAGGAGGCAGGATATCTATAAAAAAGGAAATCATGAGTACCTTTTTAGACCTTGGGATCTATGGTCCAGAGGAACTTAGGCTGTTGAGTCTCCATTTTCTCTGGTAGCTGGTCCTCACAGCAACTCTTGGATTTACAGGTGCACGGTGTGGCACAGTGAAAAGAGTATATACTATACTATACTACTTATATGACCTTGGCTAAGTCACTTATCTTCAAAGGGCTTCAGTTTTGTATTTGTTAAAAAAGACTAGATGGTCTCTGCGGTTCCTTCCACCTTTAAATCTAGGTAGGATTCTATAATCCAAAGGAACAGAGTCCAAAGACATACTGGATTAAGAGGAACATAAACTTGTCTTCTGTGTATTTATTGAGAAACACCAAGATACATTCAAAAGAAGGTTGGATTTGAAGACACAGGACCTGGGTTCAAATTCTGACTAAACTATTCACTGTTAGTGAGACCTTGGGCAAGCTGCTTCTACTCAGGGGCCTTAATTTCTTCATATGTAAAATGAGTGGATAGACTAGGTTTAGTAGTTTTTCAGTCATGTCAGACTCTCTCTGACCCCCTTGGCAAAGATACAGGAGTAGTTTGCCATTTCCTTCTCCAGCTCATTTTACAGATGAGAAAATTAAGGCAAACAGGGTTAAGTGACTTGTCCAGGGTCGTACAGCTAATAAGTGCCTGAGGCCAGATTTGGACTTACAATTATAAATCTTCCTAACTGGCAGACCTAGCTGCCCTGCACTAGATGACAGTCAAAGTCCCTTTTGCTTATAAATCTGTAGTTTCTCCTTCGCCTCATCCCCCGCTCTGCTCTGGGTGCCTCTCCTACTTCCCCATGAGGAATGGTGGGGCTTTTGTTCCATGATAGATGAATGACAAGTACAAGTTACTAGATGTGGAAACAAAGGGAGAGATACTGCAACTAGGATCACTGAACTTATAGGGATGGAAGAGATGTGTTATATAGCCCAGCCACTAGAAACAGGAATAAAAAACTTAGCCAAGCACAAGACGATTTCCCTAGAGAGGTGAGAGATGACAGGATGGAATGTTGGGAGCCATAAACATTAGCTGGCAATGGAGAGAAGCAGAGGTTTCTATGAGTAAAAAGCATCAACCTACAGGAGTTCTCCTTTATACCAGATTGTGAGCCCATGCTGAGGGATGTTTCAGTTCTCCACAGTCCTCAGTCTTCATCTATAACTCGGCCCTTTTGATAGTTAGTTGTGAATTGTGTTGTATCGCCTATAATTCTTTTCCTGTTCACTGGACAAAGTTCTTTGAGGTCTAAGCAACAGAGCTGTGTATTTCCTAGCTCTCTCGGGTTTGAAGCAGCCTATCCGGAAACTGCCTGAATCTGAGAGAGATGTGAAACTGAGGGGTGAATGTTCTGTTATGGACTGTTTTACTTTTCCTGCTCTTTGCTAAGAGTCAAGCACTGTATACAATTGACCGTGTTTTGTCTGTTTCTATGGACAGTAACTCTATATGTCTAATTTTCTTTGGGTAAATCCATATTAAATGTCTCCACTTCAACAAGTTGGCTCAACAACCCAGAGAAAAGTGAAGGTGGAAGACAGAAAGCCTTCCACAAGCTGAGAACCATCGAGAATTTATTACTCCTCCAGCACTGCTATTCAGCTGTATGAAGCATGGGAACATCCAGGGTGAACACCGTAACCTAGATCAGGGGTTCTTAACCTTGTTTGTATCACTGATCCCTTTTGTACTCTAGTGACTCACTATAGACCCCTTCTCAAAATATTTAAATTCATAAAATAAAATAGGATTACAAAGGAAAACAATCATTTTAATTAAGCTATTAAAATACTAAAAAAAAATCCATTCCTATATCCCAGATTAAAACATCCTACGTAGATCCTGATCCTTTTTGTTGAACAGAACAAAGTTAGTAGCAAATAGTGGCACCTGATAGTTAAGAATTTTATGTCATATTACATCCATAATTGGACACTTAGCTAGTTTAAGAAAACAAGGGGATTAATCATACTTCAATTCACCGTGGCAAAGGTCATTTGACCATTGCACGTAAGAGAGGACTGGATCAGGAGATAGTTCTGGAACATGAAGTGCTTCTGGGAAGAGCAGGACTGAATCAGGTACTGAAACTGTGGGGCATAGGAAAGCCAAAAGACAGCCTTCAGACACTTGGAATCTACTGTTGGAGACAAGAGAGCTCCAAGAATCAAAACTGTCAGTTTATTCTTATTCTCCCACTTTTCTATGGAGGGGAAAAACACAAGACAATTTCCCTAGGACAGAAATGTCTCACTATACTCCTAGCCACCTTCTGTAATACTAAATTCCCACTAAACAGGACAGCCAGGCAGATTTATTTCCTAACTCCACTTGGGAGGTTCCCATCTCCTTTCCCCTAGTTTACCTGCCACAGTAAGCTATCTGCCTAGAGAAATGTCAAGAGAACTGGGGATGTTTCACAGGGACGACCAAAGAGTCATAGTGCTCAGGGGTGCTTTATACACAGAAAGTACAGTGAGAAATATGTTAAGCACTAAAATGATGGAGAGTAGAAGAAGAGGCAGTTACTGTCCCCAGGGACGTTACAGTAAAGTTGGAAATAAGATATCCTCTACACATGAGAATGTGAGAGGAAAATAAGAGAACACACACACGAGTTAAACAAATTGTAAAGAGCTGAGAAAATACAAGCGAAAGAAGTGATTAGAATGGGGAGGAGTAGTCAGGGGAGACTCAAGGCTTAGAAAACATGAATATAGGATATGATCTGAAAAAAAACCTGTTAGCATAGCAATGCTGGGAGGAAGAAGGCCTTCTAGTGAACAGAAATGCACAGAAATGATAGGGACAAAGTATAAGAGGCCTGGAAGGAGATCTGCCTATCTGAAGTAGAAGGGTCTGAGCTGGAGAGCAGCAAGAAACAGAGTGGGATAGTCAGGTCAAGTAAGCAAGCACCTACTATGAGCCAGACACTGTGCTGGGCATTGGAAAAGCACGAAAGCAAAGGCAAAAGCTCTCAGGAAGCTGACAGTCTAATGGTGGAGATAATACCTTAGTATGTTCAAACGAGATATATCTCTATATATGGACACACACACATATATATACATGTATTAATTGAAGATAATCTTAGACAAGGCATTGATATTAAGGTAGCTTCTGGCAGAAGATGAGAATTTAGATGAGACTTCTGGGAAGCCAGAGAAGAAGAGCTAGGGGTGAGGTGACTCCCTTGGGAACCAGGTTTTTCTAAGGGTCAGGAAATAGAAGTAGTTCAAAAGGAAAACAGCCAAGATAAAGTAAACTTTTTTATGATAGAATGGGATTCTTGAAGGCCCAATGAATGGGAACGGAAGATACTCAATATCACGTTCTTTCCTTTGAAACACTGCTGAATGATGACATGATTAGAATCACTACCAATGTAATAATCATTATGAAACTTAATTTGTATATATGCATAGACACACATATGAATATACATACATACATACATTGCATAGTGACCTATAAACATTAATACACTATGAAAATTTTATTTGCTTTATGTACATGGTTACGAGGCATTAATGAATCTAAATCTAGCCACGGTGAACTTCTTCCTCCCTTCTCTCCTCCCACCTTCCCCCCAAAAGAGTAATACTTAGGACTTAAATCTAACCTGTCATTCCAAATATGGTCCCAAACCATTTAAAGCTAGGCCAGAGTTGTGACCTGGAGCCTCACTGACATGAATATTCCTTACTTTACCCTCGAAGATACGCTATGGTGTAATTTTATTCTTATTGTAGCAGGTACTTTCATAAATATCATCAGATTCATTGCTTTTTTTTATTTAAGGTGACTAATTATTGGACTGTTTATGGAGAGAAATAGATTTGTAATGAAAACATAAGCAGAAAAATATCCTAATATGCAAACAAAAGCTTTCTTTTTGGCATGCACTTGACTGGGGGATAAAAGATATTAAAGAAACGATCATATATCTTTCTATGTATGATTAGATTTAGCTTGACTTTTTTCTTTGACCATTTTTCTCATATTAGTTATAGAGGAGCCTAGAATGTAGTCCCTTTAGACCAAGCGATAAGATCTTATACCTGCTGTAGTGACTATAAATAGTGAATTGCCAAACTATTCCCACCAGAGTAGACATATATCTATATACACACATATATACACACATATATACATGTATGTATTACACATATATGTATTATACGCATGCCTACGTATGTATGCATATATATGTATATAATTTTGTAGGCATGTGTGTAATACGAGGAATAATGTTTACCAGTTATCAGTCAGGGGATCTTTGGACAGCTTAAGTCCTGCCTTGGTTTCATTATTTAATTGATCCACTCTCCTTATTTGTGGCTTCAGTTGCAGTTTTCTGGTGTATAACATTTCCAAACCTTCACTTATACCTATGATTCTTCACTTCCTTTTGTTTTCCTAATACAACCATAATAGCTACCGTGTATAGTACTTCCAGGTTTGTAAAATTATTTACAGAGATTATATCTTATGGTCCTTTTTAATTTTTTTTCTTTTTAGAGGGGGTAGGACAAGGAAATTGGGGTTAAGTGATTTGCCCAAGGACCCATAGCTAGTACATTTCAAATGTCTGAAGCAGGATTTGAACTCAGGTCCTACTGACTCCAGGACTGGTACTCTATTCACTGTACCACCTAGCTGCCCCCAGTATCATTTGATCCTTACAACAATCCTGTGAGGTAGATGCTAGTACTATTCCCATTTTTCAGGTGAGGAAAACTGAGGCTAAGAGGTTACACAGTTAGTAAGTGTCTAGGGAGAGTAAATGTCTTCTTGAATCTGAGTCTACCACTGGGTTTTTTGTGTGTGTGTGTAGGGGCAGGGATAAGAACTGGACACGTGGTTTCATTGATACAGGGAACTCCCAGATCAGGAAATGCCTTTGACTAATGGAGGTTGACACTGTTTCTGCAGTTTGTAGACTTAGAGAAATGCCTACAGCCCTAAGCGATGAAGCGGCTTGTCCAGGTCACATAACCAGTATGTGTCAGAGGCTTGGAAAAGAACTCTACTTTTCTTGACTTCAAGGCCAATATGCTTTCTTTTTATTCACTTTACTTTTATTAACAATCTTAACTTTGGCTGCTTCCTTTATTTCTCATTCTCATTTTGTACTGGTTGCAATAATATATTGATTATTCTGAAAAATTTGCCTCAAACTTTGTCTTCATTCTAAGTGTCATGGTTTCCCATGAGATTGTCTCGCTAATATGACTTCAGATATTGATGGTATGATTGGGCTTAGCCTGTTCTCAAGAGCTCTATGTCTAAAACGAACCCATTCACTTGAAAGGCGGTGGAGTTGGAGATCAAATAATTGAGCCTGCCGAGTATAATTCATATCTTTAGGGCCTTCCAATTCCTTTTCCAATCATAGTAAAGTAACTAATGATAAAAAGCAAGTGAGATGATAATGATAATGATAAGAAGCAGTGAGTGATAGGAAGATTTTTAATCGAGTTGCGCCACTAGTATTTTCTACTATCTTGGAAGGGGATGAAAATTCCCAGAAAATGAAACGAAATTATTATACGTGGCTTCTGTTCCTTCCTTCCTCCTGTCTCTGCAGAATCTATCAGAATGGGAATCTCTTGAGGAACTGAGGGCAAAGATACAAAAGAAGGGGCCTGATATCCATGCTGAGGATAATACCTTAGCTTTTTGCCCAATTCTTATTTAAAATTGCTTCTTGATGGGGTAGGTAGGTGGCGCAATGAGTAGAGCACCTGCCCTGGAGTCAGGAGGACCTAAGTTCCAATGTGACCTCAGACACTTGACACACTTACTGGCTGTGTCTTCTTGGGCAAGTCATTTAACTCCAATTTTCCTGGCTTACCCTCTCCAAACAAAAAAAAAATGATTCACGGTTGTGGAGGGGAGGTGAAAAAAGGGAATCCCTTTCTGCATTCTATTGTTCTGATGGCTGGTTTATTTATTAATTTTCATGCCCTTAAATCTTGTTTAGACAATATCACTGGACAAAATACAAACTTTCTTTCTTTCTGCAACATTTGTATTACTCTCCCCTGAGCATCCAATTTATGTCTATAGCTTGGTTCATCCCACTGGGGATATATAATCATGATTCCTCTCTTTTGCCTTTTTCTGTATTGTTATTCTTGCACCATTAAATTCTTCCAAACTGATCTTTTTTTTCTAGGTTCATAAAAAAATAACCATCTCTCTTTTCTCCAGATTTTACATTAGGCCTATGTCCAGCAACGTCAGTGATATTGGCAGATTCTAACTGGTCAGGGAATAACAATTTTATCTTCTTCATTGCTACATTTCTTTTTTGTGGGTGGTTAAAAAAGCATGATGATAAGGCCAAGGTCATGAGTTTGATACTCATGTGAGCCAGTTAGCTTTGTGCTTTTCCGTGACCAAAGACTTTTGCCAAACTCTGATGACCATCTTATGATTGTGTGCTTATTTAGGGCATATTATGGGCTGAGCAAAAGAGTGTGAATCTTTCAGTATTTTTCTAGAAAACAAGACAATAACAACAGGCATCACCAACAATACAGACGCCAACACCACCACCAACAATGTATGCCTGGAAGGCGATGTAGTTGACAGCTTAGTCTCCACATAGCAATCTTTCCTCTATGTATTTCCTTGTGGATGTTGTGGTTTGGGGTTGACACTGTCCTGTGTGCTTGTTTCATTTGAGTAATAATATCTGTCTTCTTTTGAAGTCCTTTAAGCTTGTATAAATTTTTCACGTTAGAGGATCCTTAACTGATAAAAAACAACTACAAAGTAATTACTCTGGTCTTTAGTACTCAGAAACTGTCTTTTACATTTGTTTAATCTTTTTACCCTCCTGATTAACAGGAAGTGTTATGTTCTGCTAAGAGAATGTATATACTTAATATAATATTTTTGCAATTTTTCAGGATAGCACTCTAACATGCAGAGGTCTACCAATTCTGATACCTCTGCAGAAAAACTGAATTCTTCCCACCAAAGCACAGGAGCTGTACAAATGAGGATCAAAAATGCCAACAGCCACCATGACAGACTGAGCCAAAGTAAATCCATGATCCTTACCGATATTGGGAAGGTCACTGAACCTGTAAGTAAAATACCCCGAATTTACTACCATACAGATTTTTGCTGTTAAAAAATTTTTAAAGCTAATTACTCTTGCCCTATCTGTTCTTGTAATATGTATAAGTAAACCGCTTCTGTAATGTGTTTTGTCTTTCTTACTTATAGTCGTAATAACCTCTTTCTTCCATCCCCACCCCCCACCCCAGTTGTGAGAGGAAGAGCAGGGCTTAATCCAGAGTTATAAAATGGATTTGGTGGTAGACTGAAGAGCACCTTTGACTCGTTTTAAGGGCCTCCACTATCATGCTTCAGTGTCATAAAAATAATGAGGCTACGCTAGCATGTGGTGTTTGTACTTCCAAATACAGTACATCACTTCCCAAAGCCAAAGGCTAAAATTAGCTAGGAACGAACTGAAAATTAAAAAATCTTCCCCCAAAGAGAGTCCCTTTCTCAAAATTGCCAAACACTATGAGGTAAAAATTATTGGACATTGGGATATGATGATGGTCTAAAGGACCAAGGGAGTATGACTGCTTAAGGTTTGGCAAGTTAGTTGTTTTATGGAGATCCTTTTTATCAGAAAGATTTGAAATACAATAGTTAGAGATGAACTCTATTGCCAATTGTGTCCCTGCCCCTGCACTCATCCTGAGCTACTAAACGAACTGATTGCTATGAGTCTCCTCTGGTTAATTTTCTTCCATAATGGTGGTAACTTGCAGCTGAGGCCATATGATGTTACAAAATTATTGATGCAATGTTAGCCACTCTTTTGGATTCCATATCTATTTTGTTCTCACAGCAAGATCAAGCGAGAGAAATGGGTTAGCTAGGGACCGGCTCTGAATCCCAGTCACCCTTCTGAACCATGTGGGCTATTAATTGGGTGTTCTGTTAATATAGTAGGTGCCCATGAAATATTCAGATCCCTAACTGAGTTATTAAATGGAATAAACTTGCTGGGTAGCCTGTTACCAATTGTATTTATTCTGCATTTTTCATTCCAAGTTCAATTGCAAAATTAACCCACAGCTATTTCTTCTCGGGAGCTGGAGAAATATATGATTTTAATCATCCTTTCTTCAGTCGACTTAGACAAATTTGGCATTGGGAAGGCAATGATTATATTTCTGGAGTGAGAAATATCTCTTTAGATCAAGGTAACTAATGAGAGATTCATTTCCCTTTATTTACTTTCTCATTTGAAAGTATCATCATCAGCTGGAAACGCATTGTGAAACTGACTTAGCTTTTCCACCAACTATAATGTTCCTCAACCCTGAACTCCAGACAGTGTTTACAGTAAATTATTGGAAATGCTATAATGTATTATCAGTAAGAACTGTACCTTTGAAAAAGTTTAAAAGTTAAGTATATTTAATGATGCCTAACATATTTTATTGGCTGTGTTTAACAAAAGGCACTAGGCTGCAGTTGTTTTTGACAAGCATGAAAACATCACAGCATGAGACTGCAGAAGGAATTATGTAGAGAAATTACAAGTGATCCATCTCTCAATGAATTATCCACCTCAATAGCCTGCAGAACTCAGCTACCAATTAACACCTACTTTATTACATGTTGGGATGTACTTAATAACTTTCATGTGTTTATGCACTATTACCTTGACTGATGCCTCTTGTACAATTAGGCATAATTGGCATATCAATATGCAAAAGTTAAAAGGATTAACCCTCTTAAAACTAATGAGCATTTCTGTATCCAGCTGCTAAATGAGACAAAATTAGCATTTTTCACTTTTGGGCAGGATTTTATCATGCAGTTTCTCATTGTTGATATTACCTTGTTACATAACTTTAGTTTAGGGGGTTGTATGCTGGACTGTTAGAAAGTAAGAGTTTGGTGAAGTTAAATGAGATGTAATTATCCTAGCCTCCATTTCCAAATTCTTAGCGTGGACCATGTATATTTCTGGGTAAGGAATGAAAAAAGTTACTGTGGATTATGTCTACTCAGTGCATAATCACATAAAAGGGGTATTTTCGCTAGGATATGTCATTTCACCAAGAAAACTTGGCTCAGATGTGCGATATTGAAAGCTTGCCATGGCACTAATTTCCTTTCTGTCTCAGTTCTTTTCATCTCTTTTTGCCATGCACAATTTTCTGACTAGATATTGACAGAACGAAAAGTATTTTGGCATATTGATTCAAACAAGCCTGTTAAAGTTATCTGCCCAAGCCAAACTAAGAGCTCCATTGGGGCAGGGGGTAGTGGTGGTGGTGATGATGATGATGATGATGATGATGATGATGGTGGTGGTGGCGGCGATGGTGGTGGTGGTAGAAGATAAAGGCAAGGAGATCATTGGATCATAGAGTTAGAGTTGAAAGGAACTTTAGAGGTCATTAAATCCAATAATATTTATTTACAGAAAAGGAAACTGAGCTCCAAAAAGATTAATTTACTTAACCAATGAGCACAAGTAGCAAGTGGCAAATCGCATAATGAAGAAGTGTAGGTAACTCAATTAGAACATGATTTCTATACAAAGTGTACCGAAAACCTTATTTGAACCAGGCAGTGATAGATTTGATCTCATCCAGACCAAACTTTGAAATGCTTGGATAACATCTTGGGTAGAGTGGTCATTATGTGAGGCTTTGTGAGGCATCTAAGGGGAATAATGAATAGAGTACAGAGACTTGGAGTCAGGAAGAACTCCTTTCTGACACTCACTAGCTATGTGATTCTAGACAAGTCACTTACCTTCTCCGAACCACAATTTCCTCATCTATAAAACAAGGATAATAATAACACCTACCTTACAAGATTGTTATGAGGATCGAATGAGTTGCAATATGTGAAACATTTTGCGAAATTTTAAGTGCTGTATAAATGTATTTTAGTTATCTGTTTGGTGATAGGAATGGTGATAATCACTTCAAAAAAAGTGAAATGGACTTAAATAGTCAAATAGACTATGATCCCATTAGAATGGGTGTGTCCTACAATTTTAGGGATTGAAACCTAATATTTTCTGCCCAGTATGTGAAATTTGCATATTTTCATATTTTTTACTGATATACATTTATATTAATTAATAAGTGAAGCACTTTGTGACTTTGGGATTTTGGAACACAATTTAAAGCACAATGTGTCATTGTCATATCAGTATATATTCTGTGTCCTGCTCCATAGCTTGAAGTAGGTAAATATGTTAAAGTGTATCATAGCCATATTAATTTGCACCTGGAATATGTGTGTGCGTATGTGCATCTATTAAGCTTATTCTTTTTTTCTCTCCTTAACTTCCTGGAGGCAATTTAGATTGAGAAAATCAGTTATCAATGTCCCTGTTATTGTATTGCTAATCTTTTAGAAATATATTAAATATGTCTCCTGTTTTCTTTAGATACCAAGTAATCATTTTTCACTTGATCAACAGAGTAAAGCCTTTGCAAAATTAAAATAGCAATCTGAGCGTTGCTACCTGGGAAATGGTGTGGAGCACGAGAGTATATCAATGAAAGTGATCTGCTAACCTGTATCGACAGGGAAGAGCTCACTGGTCTAAGTAATCAGTAATCACTTCCACAACACCCAGAATTTATCTGTCTCAAGGTGGACTGATTCTTCTATTCCATAGTGTGACAAGATAGGCAAAATATTCAGCTTGTGTAAATGTAGAGGCAAGTGAATTGTGCCCCTTTAAAGGCTAAACAAGCTAATATGCAGTACAGCAACTAGCTCATTTGAAAGGCTTATGCAGTTTCTCATGCTTTCTAGTTGGTCTTATTTATAATAGGAATGTGCTAGCATAGTAGACAGTTTAGAATAGATATTAATGAAGAGTTTAAATAGAGGAAATCATGAAACTGCAAACACTGGCTTTAGCAAGCAAGAGCAGTTTCTACATCTAATGCTGGTATCTTCTCCACAAAGCTGTATGAATATTGACTATTTTCATCTCTTAAACCAGACTGAAGTTCATTGCTTCATTCATAACTAATGCAAATAATTCCATGTCTTTTTTATTGGTATTCTGATTGAGACTTAGGGGTCTCATCATTCAAAAATGTTAACATATCAGAGCCCTCTTTTCTGCTACCAAACAGACTGCGCTGTTTTTATTTCTTCTTCTTCTTCTTCTTTTTTAAAAATATGTTATTGGGAAGACAGGAAACACTTTTCTTTTGTTCCTTATTCGTGTGATCATAGAATACTTGCCAAAGTTGTGGCTAGCCAAAAAGGCAGACATAAAATTGCTAAAAATATAAGCCTTCTGTTTAGCAGAGTTTGGGAGAAATATTATGAGATTGCCGAGCTTGTCCGTGTTTACTTCAAATCAAGCTTATAGTCAAGTATGAGGCTTTGTTTGTATAAATTGTCCTGAAGTGGATCCTGATATTTAATTAAAATGACACTAAATCACATTGAATTGATAAGACTTGGCATCTCCAACAAAGGTAATTGCCCGTATTGGTTTTGTACAAAAATAGAGCTGCTTGGAAAATGTGCAGCCAACACAGACTGTCAACTCCATTTATAGATCGATATGTGAAAACCATTGATCAGGCAGGCATGTGTAACAGTAACACTTTGCATTTATTTGTTTTTTTTTTATACCACATTAAGGCTTACAGGATTATAGGCTTCCTAAATATTTTGACTTCCTCATAAATATATTATCTGTTGCATGTTAATTAAATGAGAGTCTGCAGCCATTTCTAAAATTGTTTTTAGTTTGATGATTTCCTTTTATTGCTGTGGATCGTCTGATCTGAAAATGGATTAGTTTCCTTCTGCATAAAGATTATTAAAGCTTATTTTAATGTGCCCTATTTAGTGTAAGATGTTGATGTGTTCCTGCTTTGAAAAATATAGATACTGACAATTATTTCCTCTTAGCAAGTGGCTGATCATCTTTATTAACTGGGCATTCTCAGCATCCAGCATAAAATTATTTCCTGGCACCAGAGCACAATATTATTTTGTTGGGCGATTCTGAAAGCCCATCTCATTTTCTTCTGATAGACTTGTCTCTGTCTTTCCTTGATACATATGCATATGTCTGTCATATCTGACTTTTCAGTACAGAGATCTAATCAAACACCCCATACAAAAGAAGTACATTAGGTGAGGTGAAGTAGTCTTAAACAAAGATGATTTGTGTCCTGTTTCTCTCATTTGAGGCTGTTTCCTATGGGCTCCCTATACGTGTTGTAGTCCGCAGTTAACTCTTTCTTATCTCATCATTGTAAGGACAGTGTTTTGTTCCTAATCTCTGTTGGCCTGTGGAGGATGGCACACGTAAGCCATTTTTGGTTTTCAAGGAGAGACGAGAGCCTGGTGGAGGGAGGCCGGAGCAAGATCTAAGCTACAGATAGGACTTTGCAATAATGTTCCTTCTAATGGCATTTTCTTTGGCATGGAGAGGTCAATTTTGTTGTGAATATCTTTTAATCCTGCCTATCTACATTTGCGAGTGTAGCTTTCAAGATAATACTCCTGCTTCTGCCTTCCTACACAATATTACGAGTATAATAAAGGAGTCAGAATGTCAGAAATAGCAAAAGTCCAGGCGATGTCAGGCTCAGGCATTACCAAACCTAACTGGTCCAGTGTATTCTGCACAGACAAAAAGCTTTAATAACTGGACTTTTGACCTTTCCACAATTTGCTGCAGGATTGGGGGAAAAAAGATTAAAAAACCTTCGGTGCTTTTTATTTCCCTTTGCTCTTGCAATCCCACATCATCTCACGCTGTGAAAATCTTTACTCTGTTTACTAAGCACAAATTAGGCTTGCCAAAGGTTGAAAAAGTTTATTAGTTCAGTTTAGAGGCCGGCACTTCAAAGAGCTAGCTCTGGTCTTCCAAAGGAGTGTCAGTCTGCGCAGGGCCTGGGACTGTTGAAACTTAGACATAGCTAAATTTGTTTGTGATGTCCTACTGATTGAACATGGCTATGAATGTACATGAGATACATTTTTTAAAGTTAGTCCTCTGATTACTAATTTGAATCCCAAACTCTAACCTTGTTAGCATCTGGACTTATTTCCATAATAACAACCCCTTCAGAACCTACAAAGTAATGAATAATTGACAACAAATGAAATGTTTTGATAGTTGTCGGCACAAAGCATGTTTAATGTTTTGTGTTGCTTCCTAGCTAATTATGTAGATGACACATTTGTCAGACCTTGACTGCCATTAGAAACGTGTTTCCAGAGGGGAGAAAAACAGGCTATTCATAGAGTAATTAACTAGAATGCTCAATGACCTGTGAGAGATTCAAATAGCTGCCAGTTCAGACATTGTTTTGTTACAGAAGCAGAGGGGTAATTAAAATTCCAAATTACAGTGCTATGATGAAGCATTTGTTTGTTGACAGTATACTCTTACTCTAGTTTGTTAATTCTTTTTAAAATTGCTTCTAATCCATTTTATAGCTTTAGGAGTTCCGTCTTTGAATTTACTGACAACTAATATTATGGTAAATTGTTCTTCAATGGAGTACTGCATGCTTGGCAGTTCCATGGGAGCACAAGGTGGGTGGGATGGAATAGCTATTCTTTCCCTAAACTGGCATACCTTATGCTCTCATTGCAACACACGGACCACTAACAGGGAACATCTTGTTAAATATTATGTTCCTAATTGTGCATTAGGAAAGATGAGAAGGTAGGGAGTAAAGGATTTTTTTAAGCAAGAGGATATTCTAGAGAATAATATCCAAGAGAAAAATATCCACAGTTTTTACAAATGATCTTGAGAGGTATGTTGGGAGAGTGCTATTTACTGGACTGCAGAAGATGCAACAGTCTGCAGGAAAAGCCTGACCAAAACACAAAACATGGCACACTTCACATTAGTAGCTTCTGTCTAATGCCAGTGCCAATATGTGGAACCATGGTTGTCATAAACTAAAATGTCTTTTCAGTGAGCTGGTAAGGGTAAAGAGTGGTAGAGATTGTTTCCAAATCAGGAGTTCTCAGGTTGTCCAAGCTATAAATGATATTCAAGCTCATTTTTAAAAATTGCTATTTGCTAAAAATGGGAATAGAGTTTTATTAAATAGATCTGACAGAAGTAACATGGTGTTTGATGCCGGGGAGCTGACAGCGGCATCGAGTGAGCTCTGATTATCCTGAAGACACTGTCAGCTAGGATTGATTTCCACTTTCTCCGTTTATGTAACGGTTCCTGTAATACAGCTGACCCCGCATCATGTTACCTTGTCATTTCTCTGCATGGATCAAGACGAGATGAGCTGAAAATAGCTAGACACTGACCTTGAACTTGCCAGAAAAGTGAAAAGTGACAGTGGTGGGTTTTTTTTTTTTAGTTCATGTACAAAGATGAAGGCGAACTCTGATTCTGTTGAGTTCACTATCATAGCACAAGGGGGCAGAGCAGTACTAGAGATTCCAGGTAAAACAGATTCCATCGGCGCATGTGATAGTTCTGAGATCTGAGAATCAGAGCCAGAGGTCTCATTTTTAAATCTTAGTATAGACATAAAGGAGAATTACTGATGAATCAAAATCTTAGGTCCCCTAATGTTCATAATCAGTAATTCGAAAGTATATATGCTAATTAAAATGGTTACCTAATACCCCATATGGCATCAACCACATATCTCCCATCCTCCCAGTTATGCTCAGTCCTCCCCCACCTTATTCCCTGCTTCTAATACCTTTCAATCTTAAAATAATTTGAAAATCTACTAAAAAACACTTGGAAACATACTGTAGATGAAGTTTGATAGCTAGTATTTCAAATGAAACTTTCATTTAAAACATGCTTTTGTGTGGAGAAGCACACATTTTTTAATGAAAAATATTTTTAAAAATATATTAAATACAAAAATTTAAAGAATGGTCTTGTGAAGATTCAAATATTTATCAAGTGTTAGAGGAGAGGACCACAGAGAACATTTAGTTTGAATGAGACCGGTTCCCCACCTTAATTTACAGATAAGAAAATTGAAGCTCAAAGACATGTTTTCTTTCTTTCATCGCTCCCCTCGTCCATCTTTTTAAGCATCTGTAAATAGCAAACATAGATTGGGCAATTCTGATTCACAATTTTTCCTATATCTATGTAAAATAAGCTTCCCCCTAACAATAACCCTTCAGCTGTTTTTTGTTTGTTTGTTTTGGGAGATCATCAATGTCAAATACCATTTATTAAAAACATATACATCATGATGTGTTTGCAAAACATTTGACTAAATACCTGTCTCTAAAAATTCATATGATCATTTTCTGAGAGATGGAAGTGACTTTATTGTCATTTAGGTCACTTTACATAAAAGTGAACTGAGGCCCAAGAAGATAAATGTTTTGTTCAGGTTCACACAGCTAGTAAGTGGCAGAGGTGAGATTCACACCTGGGTACTTACATAGGATATCATTTCTGTCTTATAATTAGCACTATTTCTACATACACAGTTTCAATATGAACTAGAGTATGGAATGTTAGGGGAAAAGGTCAAGGGAACGTACTTGAATATTGATTGGAATCTTTATCATCCATTTATCTGTCTATCCTCCAAAATGTCTAGAAAATTGTTCACATCTGTACTTCACCCGTGTAGATATAGCTTGAGATATGTTGAAACTCCTAAGACATGCAGAACAAGTTGGGGTATTTTGATGAGATTCTGGTGGATCACTAGATTTTCAGGGGTGGAAAAAAAAGAGAGTCTATTTATAGCTATTGTCTTCATGTGATAAAAATTCCATTAGCATTAGCCAGACTAGAAAAAGCAAAGAAACTTTCTTCTTCCCCCTAACTTAAGGTTGCCAACTGAATCCTTAAGTCTTTCTGTTAGATTAGGATGGACAGCATGTACTGCTGGAGTTACAGTTCCCGATGACATAGACTGCATCAGTATAAATTTAGGCTACTAAATGCAAAAGTTAAACATGAAATCCGTTCTGATTGCTTTATAAGAACAGTTTGTACTCTACTCACACTCAATCCTTTTGTACTCTACTCAGATTTAGGGGTTTGGGAGTGGGTAGAACCCATCTCTCTTGGGGGATGATGAAGGGTTGAAATGACTTTCTAAATGGGCTATTAGCCCCTATTCCTGAGGTACAGGCTGGCTCAAAGGTGTTAGCTGCTGAAACCTTTCCCTAGAGTTTTTCTTCCCTTCAGTGTTTGCATACTTTTAATAAGGGACTCTAGTCCCTGATGTTTTGAGATTCGGTTTATTGTTACCATCTGTTTAATTACCCTCTCAGGTTTGTGTTGGAAGCATGAAAGTATTTTATCCAGCCTCTGAATCCCTGTGTTCCTAAAGAGATGTGGGTAAAGTATACGTCAGTTTTCAAAGAGCACATTAAAAACTGATAAACAGAACCATCTCCAAACAATAAAATGTAAGGAAATGGCATTATTTTTGACATTAATGTGTATTGCTCATAATTAGCAAATGTACAGTGATATGCCACTGTCCCAGAAATAACACCATCTTTTTACATGTAATCTTGTATACTTCCTTCCCCTTTTGAGATGATTGATTTTATGACTCTTATTTACTTACAGTGCATAGATACTATTTTTATTAGAGAAATGGTATGGAATTTAAGCAAGAGCAGAACACAGGAATGGAAAATGTCAAAGAGGTTTAGGGATGAACTAAAATTCTCCATGAAGAAGCAATGTAACAAAGACAGGGCAAAGCCCTCCTGAGCTGAAATAGCACAAGGGCAGCAAGGAGATACGTTATCCTCATTCTTGTTCTTTTTGTCTTTTCCCAAACTACCCAGGAATTTGCAGAGGTGGAAAACCTATGAAATCACACCACCCTTGCATTTGCCTTTTCACTTGATGTTTTATTTTTGTTTCACATACTTGTGTCTATGATCTAGCAGTTGAAAATCACAAATCAAATAAATCAATCTTGGCTATCAGTATCATTTACATAGGAATGTGAGGGTGCAATAAAAATACATATCAAATTGTGTTGGGGCTTGGCATGGAGTTAGGGAACGACTAGAAACCTCAGATATTTTGAAGGACTAGTTCCTTAATCAAATATAGAGTGTGAAATATTTGTGTTTTTTTTTAATGAAGGAAGCTTCAGCTAAATTTATTGAATAATAAGTAAAAACAATTCAATGGTACTCTGTGAAATGAGCATCTTGTCTGAGGTTTTATGATTACATTAAGACTTTTTAGAGTGCATTTGAAAACATCCTGAAATTATAATCTGATTTTTATAATCAATGTAATGAACAGAAATTTTGATGTTTTTCACTCTATTGAAGAATCACTGTTGATTTCAAAATGCTACTGCATCAAAAAAAAATGCAGTAAGTAGCATAGAGATAATCACAAGCTTCCTTCGGCTACTTTTGGGCACCTGACATGCTTTACTTCCCACAGGGGAAAAAAAACCAAAACCAAAAAAACTCAACTGTTTCTTTAAATCTCCAATGAGAAGGGACATGTGTCTCCTTGCATTGAGATACATTATATCATATCATGGCACAAAGTGACCCAATATAGTGTGACAGGAGAGAAAAGCATCTATTTTATGTGTGTTGTATTTGCTCTAATTTAAACTACAAGATGCAAGGCAGAAACAAATTATTGCGGCCTACTTTTAGTCTAAATACTTAGGATAACAGGTTTTTTTCAGGGGTATTTAACCTGGGCTTCATAAACTTGGTGTAAGATATTTTTTGATTGTTATATTTCAATGTAATCCGTTTCCTTTGTAATCCTGTATAGATTAATTTGGTCTTTTTAATAACATGATTCTGAGAAGGGGTCTATAGGCTTCACCAGACTGGTAAAGAGGTCTAGGACACAAAAAAGGGAAGGACCCCCGCTTTAGATCTGTTGGAAGCAAGCTGCAGATAGAAATAGAAGTACAGCTGGTAATTCAGGTTAATCTATATACCTCAGTCTTAAACTGGGAAAACAAATAATTAATAAGATCTGTATTGAAGTTCATGATCAAGCGTCATCTGGCTGGTATCCATCATTTACAGCGGTCCTGAGTATTGATTTCACAGTGACTATGGCTTACCTTTTTATGGAGACTTCCTCTTTTACCATGAATTATTGACACTGTTAATGCCAATAACACATCAATAAATATTCAGGAAAGAATGATCATTCCTGGATGTGCTCTCCTTAGCCTCTATGTTCCTGACATCACTGTCCTAAAATGGAAACCTTGGCATTCTCCTCTAGGCAAAAACACTACATGACAAAGACTCAGCTTTCATTCTCAAGAGAACAGGTATTGTGGGCCCTATTTTTATACGTCCATGCCTTTCTGCTCTTTCTCATTGTGGGTTCCAGACTGGAGAAAAAGGCCTATGAATGAGCACTTCCTGTGCTCTGTTTTCACATGTGGAGATACATTTTGTGTATATGTGTTCTCTGTGTCACAGTATTTATTCATACTTTGTAAAATGCTTTCCCATTAGACTGTGAGTTCTTGCAGAGCCAGAGCTGTGCTTTGCTTTTCTTTATATTCTCAGCATTTACCCCAGGGCCTGGCAAAGGGTAGGTGCTAGTTGCTTGCCCGGCTGATAACACTGCAAAGGTGATCGAAAAAGTTTGATTATTTCTATACTAACAAATCTCATTGCTGATCCAGGGGAGTTAGCGTCCTTGCTCTACTTTCTTTCACTAAGTGGCCTCCTTGGCCCTGGGCTCATGCTCTCAGACCTGGGTTCTTTTTCAATGTATTCTTTTGGCCCTGGGGAAAATCACAGAAGGCTTATGTTTGGCTCATGCTTAAGTTTCCCCAAAGGGGAATATAATCCACAATAATGAGAGGTCTTACTTAAAAACTGTTCTTCCACCTCCTCCCCCAACTGATTGGCCTAACTGATCGGCCCTGGTTTCCCTAAAGTAGATTCTTTCCCTCCACTCCTCTCCCACTTTTCACAACCAATATATGGGAGTCCTAGGACAAAGCTGCCCCTGGAATTAATTGGCTCCAGCATCTGTGACATTTATGGATATAAAAGTCCCAGCCAAGTGGAATCTCGGACCCTTGGACTTGGTGAATTTCATTTAAATGCCATTATAACCTTTTTGCAAATCCTTTCTGTGTTAGGGCCAAGTAAGCCTCCTTGTGTTAAATGTTCAATGACCAGTGAATGCCTCATTTTATCCTTTTATAGAATCTGAACTAAGAGAGTGATAGTGTGGAGCCACACAACAGTCACTATGCTCAGTGAAAGGAGCACAAAGCAGAAGTGGTCAAAGGCTTAAGGCCCAGGCTCAAGCTTCCCTAGGCAGCATGGGTACTCACTGCTAATGGCATCATTGCCAGGGAGAAGAAAGGCCCTTCCTGCAGCCCTTCTCCTCATGCATAGAAGGTCTCTAAAGGAATGCACCCATCATATCTAACAGAGAGAGAGAGACAAAGAGAGAGAGAGAGAGACAGAGAGAGAGACAGAGAGAGAGAGACAGAGAGGGAGGGAGGGAGTTGGGGGGGATAATTATCTCTTCCTTTAAAGTTTTCTGAGTGAGTGGTTTTTAGCTCTGTGGGCAATCCTTCGGATGCTTCTCCCTCCCCCTGCTATCATCGCAGAACCCACTGTATCATCCCAAAGTAGCAAGTCCTTAACGGCTAAGCCCAACAGAATGCGCCTAGAGTCCTGCAAATTGGGGGAGGAGGAAAGGTTGAGTTGATAAAACCCATTACATTCCCACCTTACCAAAGAGTAGACTAAGGCTCAGAGATGAAATGACTTGACTAGTCTACTGTTCCATTTGGTGCTTCCATTTGGAAATCCTACGGGATTCCCAATAATTTCCCACAATATTTGTCATTTACAGTATCACACATTCTTCGAACTCTGGAGATGTCCCTTGCTCACACCAATGTCCTTACAAACACATAGTGACTTGTGAAGTAAAGAACACAAATAGGGGCAGCCTTATATCTATTTTCAAAATGATTTCTTGAAGCATGATACATTCACATTTCGGGAGTTAGGGTGAAAAATAAAGTAATATCTAAACACTGGAATGAGCTAGCCAATTAACTATTTGAAAATGTAAAATTTCAATACAATTTAAAAAAATCTATTTATGATATATATTACTTAAATTTTGTAACAATCAACTGTTAACTTCAACTATATGAAAATGGTTACTTTTATAGATTTTTTTCACAGTCTAGTTTTTATTTTAGACATCGCTTTCCCCCAGCATTTTTACAGACACAAACTCTGATCTATCCATCTACTATCATCCTATATCTCTCTTTTCTGTTTCATCTAATCTTTGAGAATGCTATCTAAACTCCATTCTTCTACTTCCTTTCCTCTCACTCCCTTCTAAATCATATGCATTCTGGCTTCCGGCCTAATCATTCAACTGAAACTGCCTTCCATAAAGTTACTAATGATCTCTTAATTACCAAATCTAATGGCCTTTGCTCAGTCTTCATCATTTTTGACCTCTATGGGATCTCTGACATTGTATATCACCGTCTCCTCCTGTATATTCACTCCTGTCTAGGTTTTTGTGATACTGCTCTCTCCTGGTTTTCCTTTTGTTTATCCAACCACTCCTTTTTCAAGTTTTTTTTTGTTTTGCTAAATCTTCCTGGCATGATGAAGATTCGTATTCCTCAAGACTTTGTCCTGGGCCTCCTCTTCTCCCTCTGTACTCATCGCCTCCCACAGTTTCACTTATAGTCTCTATGCAAATGATTCCCAGATCTTTATGTCCAAATCTGATCTTCCTTCTTTGCACCAGCCTCACGTCACTCACTGTCTTTGGGATGCCTCAAAGTGGATGTCCCAGAGTCAACTCAAACTCAACATGCACAAAACTGAACTTATTATCTCTCCTCCCACAAGCTTCCCTTCTTCTCATGTTTCATATAATACCTGTTGAGAACACCATCATCCTCTTAGTCATCTAGCTTCACAACCAGCCTTGGTGTCATCTTTGACTCCGCTCATTACACATATCTAGTTTTTTGTCAGATTTGGTCATTTCTACCTTCATCTCTTCTGTGTGTTTGTGTGTATGTGTGTGTACAAGTAAAATTTATGTATATACACACATACATGTATATATACATACAGGTATGTATGCATATATATATGTCAACTAGATTATACAGTAGATAGAGTGCCAGGCCTAGAGTCAGTGTCTTCAAATCTAGCCTCAGACACTTACTAGCTGTGTGACCCTGAGTAAGTTGCTTAATCCTCTTTGCCTCAGTTTCCTCATCTGTAATATGATCGAGAGAAGGAAATGACAAACTACTCTAGTATCTTTGCCAAGAAAACCCCAAAAGGGGTCATGAAGAGTCAGACAGGACTGAAACAACTGAACAGCTATGTATGTATATACATGTATATATGTGTGCATGTATATGTGTATGCATATGTATATGTATTTATATTTTATGTGTGTCTATGTGTGTGTAGCCCTCTTATTGACATAAGTACCTCTCAGACTTCTAATTGGTTTCTTTGCTTCTAGTCTCTCTCCATATCACTTCTTCGTACACTCACTTGCCAAAATGATTTTCCTAAAGCCAAAGGGGAAGGAGAGGAGAATAATCATCTGTATAGTGCCTACTGTGTGCCAGGCATTGTGCTAAGCATGGCACAAATATTATCTGATCCTCAAAACAATTCTTAGATGTAGGTGCTATTATTATCTCCACTTTGTAGTTGAGGAAACTAGGGCAAAAAGGGCAAGTGACTTGTCCAGGGCCATAAAGCAAGTAAGTCTGTGAGCCTGGATTTGAACTCAGGTCCTCATGGCTACAGGCTCAGCACTCATTCTGCTGTGTGTCTCCTCTCTACTCAATAATGTCCAGCGGCTGTCTATTACTGCCAAGGCTCAAATTTTAAGTCCCACGTGTGGCCTTTAAAGCCCTTTGTAGCACAGCCCCTTCTTACTTTCTGGTCTTCTTACACTTTACTTCTTATACTCATCGTTTAATTGAGCTGCGCTCTTCCTCGCACATGACACCACATTTACTCATTTCTCCCCTCTCTACTTAAATCTGACTCTCCTTTGTCAGACGCTCCCCCTCCTCACCTTCATTTCCGAAGTTTCCCAACTTCCTCCAAGATTCTGCTCAGTTCTCATCTTCTTCAGGAGGTCTTTTTCTTGAGATCACCAGTTTCTCGTGCCTTGCCTTCTAAGACTATTTTTCATTTACTGTTTATCTTTTATGTACATAATATTAACATGCATAATATGTTGCCTGTTAGAGGCAGCTGGATGGTATAGTTTCTATGGTACTGAACTTGGGAGTCAGGAATCTTTGACTTCAGAGTCAAATCTTTCCTCAGATACTTACTAGTTGTGTGACCCTGGGCCAGTCACAACTCCTCTGTGGCTGTTTCCTTGTCTGTAAAATGGGGATAAAAATACAATCTACTTCCCATAGTTGTTGTGAGAAATAAATTAAATGACATATGTATAGTACTTTGCAAACCTTAAAATGCTATACAGATGATAATGGTGGTGGTGGCGATCTTCCTTATTAAAATGGGAGTAGTAGAGGGCAGGGACCACATTTGCATCCCCAGCATTTAGCACAGTGCCTAGAACCTAGTAAACATTTAATAAATGCTTTTTGTTGTTGACTGATTATATATAGATTTAATCACTAGATGACATTGCTAGCCGCATACCTGATCTTATCCTGTATATGAAACAGCAGAAGATTCATGATCAATACACTTGATGTCACAGCAGAAGGAGCTTTGGGGAAATGCCAACCTTGCTGCACTGAGAACCTGTGCCCTTCTCTCCAGCAGTTTTACCTCTCTCTAGATAGTCACATTCTTTTATAGGTCCATGGACATGGTCAGTGTGAATTTACCTAATCAGAATAGTTTGAAGACTCCATCTCGTAGGAAACCCACTGGCTAATCCCTGACGCTATTTTATCTTCCCAGTCATGGAACCATGTCAGAGTGGTACTGCCCAGATAAACAAACGGACATGCTTAACTGTATACAGCATGATTCATTCATGTATTATTCATTCATTTATATTTGTTTACTTATTTATTTATAAGCATAGAATCACCAAGTGGAATAAAATTAGAGCTATAGTTAAATAATTATGATACAGGCTATAGATCTGCAGCTTTTCCTAGGTATTGTTTCATTTTTTTACTTTCTATCTCTAGAGTCAGGGTGACATAGGAGATAGCTGGTCTTGGAGGCAGGAAGACCTAGATTTCCTGTCAGATATTGATTGTGTGACCCTGGTCAAGTCACTTAACCTCAGCATCCCAGCATCTCCCTAAGACTCTAAGTTGTACAGAGGTTGCCGACATGCATTAGTACAGGGAGTTTCCTCAGCAAGAAAGAAATCATTTGTCCAATCTGTAGGCTTTCTCACTAGTGGCTAGTACATAGTAGATACTCAAATGTCTACTGACTGATTAAAACATAGTTTCCAAATGCCAAGCTACTCACAGCTTTGTTCGTGATAAGTTGTTGGGCATGTGGGAGAAAAGCACATCCCAGCTCCCACTGCTGTCCCTTTCCCACCCCCCACAATTCTGTTTTTAGGAAGCAACCTCCAATTCTCTTTGACTGCCTCCAAGTACACAGTTCATCAGCTGGGCTGAATAGACTTTGATCTCACTGCCTGGCTTGCTCATTGCCTGTGGATCTGTGAGATATGGGCAAGGGCAGGCCAGACACAAAAGAACATTCTCTGTGGCCTGATTGCTCTCTTGTATTCTGTCTTCCTCTGTGTCCTTGTGGCAGAGATGTGTGTCATTTCCGTCTAAATCTCTTCTGATCTGCCCTTGCTTTCTCCTTCTCTGCCCCCATAGTTATCTCCAGAAGGGGTGGAGAGAGGTAGAATAGCACATGAATGCACAATTTTCTATTGAAACCCCAAAACTTCTCACCAAAGAGGCCAAGGATCCTTTCGTATGAGAGATGGCTTCCTAAGAACTTCAAGTCCTGGAGTTCCTTAGTTCCTGTGTTAGATGCTACTCTGCTTGTGTCATGAATGGTACCTGTTTAACAGGTATAGTCTCACTAGGTTAGTATCCATTGGACCCTGATTCAAAAACAAGCTCTATAAAATAACTAGCTGTGAATTTTAGTGAGTTAGTATGCCTTTTAGAACTTTTCCATCCCTGTGAAATGGAGTTCATAAGACCTGGTCAGTCTTCCCCACAGGTTTGTGGTCAGACTTAGGTGAAATAATTTATATAACACATATGCCAGATGGTGTTATGGTCTCTTTCCTTCTTGTGGTTGAGGCAGGACCATAAAGTGAACTGACGAGCATGTACTACTTTTAAAGTTACTTGATAACAACCCATGTAATTTTTTCCTATCTTCAAACCTTATAAGATGTGAAGAAATGTTAATTTCCAGGACAGAAAATCTTCGTGTCATCAAACTCTGAAATCAATACTGACATCTACCTATACTATCCTATGGCCTCTTTGAAATAGGCACTATTAAGCCTAAGTTGTCCCAGTCTGGACTAGTGACAATCAGTTGAAAACACAAAAGAATTGGCTCTGTCTTAAGACAAAGTGCCCCGGGCCTCCTCCAGTTCCTTTCATCAAGTACTCTGGCATGCATACTGAAAAATCTAGGGTCCTGGTCTTTTTGTACTTATATTCTTCCTTGGTAGTTGGAGAGAAAACTCAATGTGAATAAAGACAAAAGAAAACTTTGAGGCAGGGTAAACTCCAGGGGCTGGCTTCTGATCTCCCTTATATCATTTACTAGCTGTGCGACCTTGGACAAGTCATTTAAACTGTTGCGGCTTCAGTTTCCTCATCTGTACAATGAGGAAGTTGGGCTTGACAATCTCCACCATCTATTCCAGTCCTATTTGTATGATTCTCTGATTTTTCAGGGTGCAGAGTACTGCCAGAGAGAAAAACAAATTCCAAGTATGACTCTGGGCAAAGGGCTGACGCCCTTTCCACTAGTTAGACTCCCTGCATCCTTTTGAACCTTTATCTTCTTACTAGCTATATGACTAAATAGACTCTAAGAGAGGTGAAATTTTTCAAGATCACCTCTGCTCTGCTCCTTGTCATCCCTTTCAAAGTCCTGGCTCCACATAAGGGAAGGCTGTTGCTTTTCATATACAAAGAATTTAATAATTGTTTGAAGATTTTAACTTTACTGAAGTGAATTGAGGTTGTTTTCTCTTGTATTATCTGCCTATTTACTCTGTTTTTTTAAAAAAAAAAACAACCTAATCGAGTCTTAGTGTTTTTTTTTTTTTAAGAGAGAAGAGTAAAATTGTCTGCTGCAAATCTTGAAGTTAAGCTTTGGCTGAAGCTTAATATGTTTTAACAGCATCTATTATATATCTCGGCCTGCTCTTCTTTTCTCACTTCTGTCCCATTCTGATTGTTGGGTGTTTTCAACAGTTTAAAATTTAAATTCATATGTACTTCCAATTTTTTTTGATATTCTTTTTACAATGAAAATTGTAACAGAGGTTTTCATTAGAAGTGTCTTTAATTTGTATCTATTTGTTTTGGCATATCTATGAGTTATTAGCAGAATAAAAAATATTTCACATGAAAATTTAACATAGGTATTGGTAATTTGCTCTGCTGAAAATTTTATTGAGATGTTTCCAGGTAAAGCAGAGTGATTTCCAAGTAAATTAGGATGTTTTTAGTGCCATATGGGAAAGAAAGTCTTAGCATATTAGAAAATGAAAAACGAACCTACTGGGTAATATTATAGTATTTCACACATCCTTCATAAAGTAAATTAAAAGATTCAACTAGTCAATGAGTTATTCTTCATGTGAGCTAACTGAAAGTTAAGATAAAGTAGGAATAGATACCTTTTTGGTAGATTTATTGATCTTTTATTTTTGCATAGATTTTTACCTCTAAGAAATCTCTTTGTAAAATCCCCAAGATTTTTCTCCATGTCCTACCCTCTTCCTCTCTTAGAGAACCAACAACAAAAATTTTATAAGGGTAAGAAGAGCAAATCAGTGTGTGAAAAAAAACCAACAACACAACAAACAAGGTAAATTCTACTAATTCCCCACCTCTACCTCATATCTCTTCTTTGAGGCCAACCCTATGCTTTATAATTTTGCAATAGTCTTTTTAAAAAAAAACTATATTTGGTTATTATTCTTTCTCCTGTTCTATTGTTTTTGTTATTTTCATTGTGTATAATGGGTTCTTGGCCCTGCTTATTTCATTTTATGGGTTTTCATGCTTCTCTGCATTCTTCATATTTAACATTTCTTAAAGAACAGAACTATTCTATCACAGTTTATTTAGGAATTTCCTAAATGATGGGACTCCATTTTGTTTTCATTTCTTTGCTACACCCTTAAAAGTGCTGCTATACAGAGCCGAGGTGGCAGCTGGAAAGCAGGGACTAGCGTGAGCTCCCTGCCAAGTCCCTCCAAAAACCCATAAAAAATGGCTCTGAACAAATTCTAGAACTGCAGAACCCACAAAATAGCATAGGGAAGCAGGGCTCTAGCCCAGGACAGCCTGGATGGTCTCTGGGTAAGGTCTATCCTGCATGGAGCTGGGAGCAGAGGGGCATGGAGCTGAGCAGAGGGGAGCCCAGGGTGGGCAGCAGGGACCAACTAGACCAGGAACAGGGCGGAGCATGCCCTGGCGCCCTGAGTCAGCGGGCTGCAGTGGTTTTTGGACTTTCAACCCACAAACACCAGGGACAGCAGAGAAGGTTAGTGGGAAAAGCTGCTGGGGACAGGGAGTTTGCAATTCAGCCACTGCTCTGGGGGCAGCAGAGGTGGAGCAGCTTTAGAATTACAACTGCAGTTGCTTCTGGCCCCAGGCCCACCTGGTGGGAGGAATTAAGTGGCTGATCAGAGCAGGAGTGAAGAGCCTGCTGAAGATCTAAGTCCAGTCCAGGTTGGGGGTTCTTGGGGAAGGAGGAGTGCTGGTGAGGCAGAGCTGGCGCATCCCCCCAAGCGTGGAACATAGAACTCTTTAGTTTACAAGCAGTCATACCCCGCTGAAAAACTCAAGGGTCAAGTGAGTTTATCTGGGAACATGGCCAGGCAGCAAAAATGCACCCAGATTCAGTCTCAGACTCTGGAATCCTTCTTTGGTAACAAACAAGACCAAAACATACAGCCAGAAGAAGTCAACAAAGTCAAAGAGCCTACAACAAAAGCCTCCAAGAAAAACATGAACTGGTCTCAGGCCATGGAAGAGTTCAAAAAGGATTTGGAAAAGCAAGTTAGAGAAGTAGAGGAAAAATTGGGAAGAGAAATGAGAAAGATGCGA
>CM053622.1:586987375-587045619 GCA_028646595.1 Phalanger gymnotis
CGCCTCCTCAAATAGATCCCAAAAAGAAATCTCCTAAGAATATTATTGCCAAATTCCAGAGCTCTCAGATCAAGGAGAAAATACTGCAAGCAGCCAGAAAGAAACAATTTGAGTATTGTGGAAACACAATCAGAATAACCCAAGATCTAGCAGCTTCTACATTAAGAGATCGAAGGGCTTGGAATATGATATTCTGGAGGTCAATGGAGCTAGGATTAAAACCAAGAATCACCTACCCAGCAAAACTGAGTATCATGCTCAATGGCAAAATATGGATTTTCAATAAAATAGAGGACTTTCGAGCTTTCTCAGTGAAAAGACCAGAGCTGAATAGAAAATTTGACTTTCAAACACAAGAATCAAGAGAAGCATGAAAAGGTAATCAAGAAAAAGAACAAGAAAAAGAAATTGCAAGGGACCTACTAAAGTTGAGCTGTTATGTTTACATTCCTACATGGAAAGATGATGTTTATGATTCATGAGACCTCGATATTAGGGTAGCTGAAGGGAATATGCATGTGTATGTATGTATATATATATATATATATATATATATGTTTATGTATATATATATGTATATGTGAGTGTATATATACAGAGAGAGAGAGAGAGAGAGCAGTCACAGGGTGAGTTGAAGATAAATAAGTGATGAGAGAGGAATATATTGAGAGAGGGAGATAGGGAGAGATAGAATGGGGTACATAATCTTGCATATAAGTGGCAAGAAAAACCAGTTCTGTAGGAAGAGAAGAGAAGGCAGGTGAGGGGGTGAGGGGGAATGAATGAATCTTGCCCTCACCAGATTTGACCTGAAGAGGGAATACCATACATACTCAATTGGGTATCTTACCCCACAGGAAAGAAGGAGGAAGAAGATAAAAAAGGGGGAATGATAGAAGGGAGGGCAGATGGGGGTGGAGGTAATCAAAAACAAACATTTTCAAAAAGGGACAGGGTCAAGGGAGAAAATTCAATAAAGGGGGATAGGTTAGGAAGAAGCAAAACATAGTTAGTCTTTCATAACATGAGTATTGTGGAAGGGTTATACATAACGATAGGCATGTGTCCCATGTTGAATTGCTTGACTTCTTAGGGAGGGTGGGTGGAAAGGGAAGAGGGGAGAGAATGTGGACCTCAAAGTTTTAAAAAATAGATGTTCAAAAACAAAAATAAAAAGTTTTTGCAGGCAACTAAAAAATAAGATACACAGGCAGTGGGGTGTAAAAATTTATCTTGCCCTACAAGAAGGAAAGGGAAAAGGGGATGGGAGAGGAGTAGGGTGACAGAAGGGAGGGCTGACTGGGGAACAGGACAACCAGAATATATGCCATCTTGGAGTAGGGGGGAGGGTAGAAATGGGGAGAAAATTTGTAATTCGAACTCCTGTGAAAATCAACGCTGAAAACTCAATATATTAAATAATAAAAAAATTTTTAAAAAGTGCTGCTATACATAATTTTGTGTATATAGAGGCTTTCTTTTTTCAGTAACTCCTTTGGAATAAATGCCTAGCAATGGAATTGATGGGTTAAAAGGTACAGACATTCTAGTCCCTTTTGCATAGTTTCAAATTGCTTTCCATAATGGTTGTACTAATTTACAGCTCCATCAACAATGCATTAGGATGCCTATTTTTCCACACCCCCACCGACATTGATTATTCCTAGCTTTTGGTATCTTTGCCAATTTGTTAGGTGTGAGGTGAAACCTCAAGGTTGTTTTGATTTACTCTTTTCTTATTATCAGTAGTGCAAAGCATTTGTTCTTATAGTTGTTTATAGTTTGCAGTTCTTTTGAGTACTTTTTATTTATATCCTTTGACTACTTATTTAATGGGGAATAACTTTTGGTCTTACATATTCCTTAAAAGTTGTTCATTTATCTTAGACACCAAAGCCTTATCAGAGATATTTGAAACAATTTTTCCCCATTAGAGCATTTTTCTTCTTATGCTAGATGCATGAATTTTGTCCTGTGCAAACATTTTAATTTGATATAATCAAAATTATCAATTTTGTCCTTTATAACTGTATTTGTTATGTCGGTGTGTTGCTTTTCTCGTCATTCTGATATATCTACAATGCCTTCTCATCTTGTTCTATTCCTGTCCATGTTTTGTTTTTAAATTTTCCTTCAACAGTCCTTAATAGTGGACCTTTCTCTTGTTCTTTATTTTCTTGGGAACAGCAATATAGCTTCTGAGCTATCCAGCTCATCTCTTTTCCTTGATACATAATGAGTTTATGGTCTTTTCCCATCATAAAGTATGTTTAGCAACTGCCTACTACATCTTCCCCTTTAAATTACCTATAATTTTGGATTTCATTGGTTCCACGATGCACTGTAACAAAGCACAAATAGGATAATGATAATTTTTTAAAGTATTTTTCCCCATTTCCTGTGAAATTTTCTAAAAGTAATCGGGCCCCATTTCTTCATTCCATTCATCTATTGGCCTATATTATTACCTGCCTAGAACATTTGTTTATTATATCTGTTAATAAATCAATTATACAGTCTCCCCTTATAGTTGCATATCATAATGTGGAAGAAATACATTTTTCATCTACTTTGATAAAGGTGGACATGTGGGGCAGACATCATAGGATCATAAATTTGTAGGAACTTTATACATCATCTAGTCCAATTATCTCAATTTTTCAGATGATGTCAGACTCATAGTGTTTCAGCATCTTGTCCAACCCAGTTCATACCAATTGTAGATTGCAATGCTAGCGTTCAACTCTAGGTCTTGATGCCAAGTTCAGTGCTTCTTACCATGATGCTTCTAAGAAGAAATGTTTAAGGGGTGATTGGGAAGAGGTGATAGATACATAGAAGTGTCCGTATGTCACAGAACCTTGGTAATTTAAGTCTATTTGCCATCAGTAGTAGAGTCCTCTTTCCCATTGTGACTCTATTCTCTGCACTTTAATTCCTTATCTTTGGTTGTTTTTCTTGTTCTCTTTGTAGATATTTGATTAGGGTTTTGATAAGCTTCCAATAAGGTGAGTCTTTTTCCTAAATTTCAATTATATATTCCTGTCAAAGTTGTATCCCAGTTTATTTGACCTATTGACTCAATTTGGATCAGCTGGAGATATATTTGTCTGTTTATCCTATTGGTTTGGAGCCACCTCTTTGGAAAAGGGGAGTCACATGTATATTAAGGGAATCCTTGGGTTCTAGTAGATTATAGCTCCATCTTTTGACTCCAGGCATTTTTGCTGGCTTTCCCTTATTCCTGGAATGCTCTTCCTCCTCATCCCCAACCTCATGGCCACCTTCTCTTCTTTGAAGTCCCAGCTGAATCCCACCTTCTATAGGAAGCCTCTACTTATCCTTCTTAATTCTAGTGCCTTCCCTCTGTTGAGTATTTCACAATTATCCCATATATAGCTTGTTTGTACATAGTTGTTTTCATGTTGTCTCTTCCATTGCACTGTGAGCTCCTGACTGCCTTTTGCCTTTCTTAGCACTGTGCCTGGTACATGTGCTTCCTATGGTGGGCAATTAATAAATGTGTATTGACTGATACTGTTTTACTGTAGCTGCTAAAGCTTACCTTTGGGTAGAAGCTCATGGGAATTTTATGTAGACTCAAGTCTGAGAAGAGATTTCCTGGACTTGGAGTGCCTGGATTCATCCTTGAAGAGGAAGTGACAGAGTTGTTAACCATTTAGTCCCTGGAAAAATGAACCACGGGGCAAAGTAATTGGATTTGCTTTACCCAACCTTCCAGAGAGAAGAGAATTTAGGTACTACTGTCCTCTTAGGAAGAAGATTGTGCATTTGGCTCTTGAATCTGGAAAATGAGAAAGGGACTGCAATTACAATACAGGGGACCGAAGCTTTCTTCTCCCTTATTACCATAAGTTATTCAGACATTGAGGATTTAATGGAAAAAAAAAGAGTTGGTTGTGTGTATAGTTTCCTTATCAGGTAATACCATAAGGCTGTATTCTTGTTTGAATCTCTGCGATAAAGTTATATTCAGCAAGTTGAAACATCATATTGTCTCCTTAGCAAACTCAAGCTTACTTCCCTTCCATTTCTAAACCAGTGTAGTTCTGTGGGTCGACTGCATTGGCTGTATGGAGAAACCAGGACTTGCTGAAGAGTGAAGGGGAATCATATTGGCAATTTATGAGCTACCAGGAATCCTTTAGGTTGTTTTTGCTTTTTTGGGGAAGGATGGGGAGGAAGGAGAATGGCTTTGTCATATCCTATATAAGTCTGATGGCCTTTTTAATAGACATATGAAGACTTCAACAAAACCAGCACAACTTGACATATATTTTGAGATTTGCCAAAACTGCTTTTGGGGGAAAAATGAGAGAGAGGGAGGTGGACACACACACACACACACACACACACACACACTGTGAGAGAGACAGAGAGAGGCAAAGACACAAACACACAGAGAAGGGGATTGGAGGGGAAAGAGTCAATCTAGTCGAATTCTTTATGGATCATAAAACCAAAGCCCAAAGTCATTTAAGCGATTTGTTCAAGTTGTATTCAATTGTTTAAGTCATGTCTCACTCTTTGAGAGCCCATTTGGGGATTTCTCGGCAAAGACACTGGAGTGGTTTGCCATTTCCTTCTCCAGCTCATTTTACAGATGACAAAACTGAGGCAAACAGTGACTTGCCTAGGGTCACACAGCTAGTGTCTGAGGTCAGATTTGAACTCAGGAAAGTGAGTCTTCCTGACTCTGCACTCTACTGCACCACCTAGCTGCCCTTTGTCCAAGTACATACAGGTAATAATCATTAGAGGGAGGATTTGAAGACAGGTCCACTGTCTCAAAAATGAAATAGCCTCTATTCACAAGCTACACATAACCTAGCTGCGAATGTCTTATGGCCTTTGGTCTTCTTCTGGTTATTTATTTTAAAATTTATTTTTATATATCATTGATATCTCAAAATGTGTCTTTCCACCATCTTTCACCAGGAACCATCTCTTATATATATAAAAAAAAGAATGAAAAAGGAAAAAAAAAACTAGCTCACCAAAATTAACCAATATATTGAAAACATCTGTTATAATATGCAATGTTTCACAATCATATTCTCCCACCTCTAAAAAGAAGTTTGGGGAAGTGCCCTCTTCTCCTTCTTTGAGGCCTAGCTTGATCAGACATTTTAAATTGTTCAATGTTTAGTTTCAGTTGTTTTGAGGTTGTTGGTTTCCATTCATATTATCGTAGTTGTTGTGAATATTGTTTTTCTGCTTCCATTAATTTCATTTCCTATCAGTTCTCATAAATCTTCCCATGCTTTTCTGCATTCATCACATTCATCATTTCTTACAGTATAGCAATATACCATTGCATTCATATATCACAAATTGTTTAGCCATTCCTCAATTTATTAACATTTGTTTCCAATTATTTGCCACTATAGAAAGTGCTAATGCAAGTATTTTGTTACATAGGAGACCTTATTTTTGTCATTGGCCTCTTTCTAGAAATTATGACACCTCAAAAAGACAAATTTAGGGGACCCCTTAACAAGGGAATATGTCTGGCACTGGAATGTATGACTCAAAGATTTTGGACATTTCAGAACATACTTCTAAGAAGAACATAGAAGTATGTGATTGATTGACTCAGAGAAGAAACATCTACTTAGAATCATAGGCTCAAAGCTGGAAGAGTAGTATAGACATCATTTTAACTTGTTCCTTTTATGATGAGTAAATTAAGTGTGAAATGATTAGATATTATAGTCATATATCCCGACAATAGCAGACCTCCACACTTCTCTTTGTGAACTAAACTACTCACCTTGTTAACTAAACTATTCACCTAGTCTATCTTTAAATTTTTTTAATACTTGAGTGAGGATAGAATGCTAAAATCAAAATATATAGTTCTTGCTTTATGTAGTTAAACATCTGAAGTACTGACTATTTGCATGAATGAAACTTTTGTAAACCTTATCCATCATTGATACTCACTGACACTAATTAGGACCCCTGTGGCACTCAAGTCTCTACTGAAAAATCAAAGATCCAATCAGTAGGGAGACCCAGTAGTGTTCTGTCCCTACAGGTTCTCCCTCTGGGTTTAGTTTGAGATGTGTCAGTGGGCAGTGCTCTGAGGTAGCTAATGTTACTGTTGCTTATCGTTTGGCAGACACTTAGAATTTTTTGGTGCTGTCAACCTAGAATGTTTCATTCTTCTAATGAGAATTGAAATCCTAATGCTTGTGGTTTTATTGTTTCATTGCTTTTATTTTGTTTTTAATGGTAATTCATGCTTTCTTCTTGAAAGCATATAAGCAAGAATAAGGTAGCATCTATCTTGTGTTCCAGTTTCTCTGTTCACGTGATTGCAACCACCCTTTATCTCTGATTCAGGTGTTCATCACCACTCACCTGGTATACTACAATAAGTTTCTAACTGGCCTCCTAGATGGTAATTTCTCCTTTCTCTGACTACCAGAATAGTCTCACTAAAGCACAGATGTGACCCCACAACTTGCTTCCTCAAAAATCCTGAATGTTTCCCTGTTGTCTGAAGAATAAAAGATAAGCTCCTCAGACTGGCATTTAAAGGCCTTTATAATGTAGTTTAATTGCTTACAACTTTCAGGCAAGACAATTTAGTTGAGGCATCAAGGTATATTGAAGAAGAGAGAGGAGACAGCACATGCCATGCATGTTAGTCACCATCACCTCAAACACAATCTCTCTTTGGTCCTCTGTAGTAGCAGCCCAGGACCTAGAATCCAAAATCCCTGGGAGATGGAGGGCCAGATCATCCTGGTGTAGCCCACACAACTATTATCTAGGGTAGAAGCTATAGTGGAGTAGGCAACCTGTCAGCTCACTCTGGTGGTTTTGTAGCTCCTCTTCCTCAACAGTCACAACCAATGAAGACCTGGAAAAGTTCTGTCCTCCACAGTCCTCAACACTTTCTTATGGTTGAGATATGATTTTATCAACAGAAATGACATAAAGGAATTTGCATTACCATCTGATTTTCCAATGTACCCTAAGAACAATTGAGTCTTGCCATTTCTCATGCAGCTTAAGTCCCCATTATGTGTTGGCCTGCCCTTATAGAATTTGACCTTTTTGAGAGTAGGGATTATCTCACCTTTCTGTTTGTGTCTCCAGTGCTTTGCACACAGTCATCACTTAAAAATGCTTATTCATTCATTTATTCACTCATTCATTCATTCAAATTCTCATAGTAGAATGTAAACTCTTTGAAGGCAAGAAAAACAGTGAATATTTTTTCCTTCATTTTTGTTTTTCCAGCTCTAATTCCTAGGATGGTGAGGTGTAAGTAGTAGGTATTGGGAAAAATCAAGTTTTCACACATGATATTCTGTGGTAGACTGCATCTTTATAGATGTATAATTGGGTGTATTCGCATACAGAAAATATATGATACCAAAAACATATGTGATTTGGTATAATATACAGCCCCAAAGAGCAGGGGTATCATGTTTTTCACACTAAAATCTTGTAAGATTTCTTGTTAGTCAACAAACATTTTTTAAGTATATTCTATGTATGAGATGTTTTACTAAGCATAGGGGATTCAAAGAAAGGCTAAAACATGGTCCTCTTAAGTAGCTCACATTCTAAAGGAGGATGTATCATGCAAAAATTTGTACATACAAGATATATACAGTGTAGGTGGAAGGTAATCTTAACACTTGCTGTGAAGGTAGGGGGAGGGAAAGCCTCAGGAAGAAGGCATTATTAGAATTTAGTTAGGAATCCAGGAGCCAGAGGTGAGAAAGAAGAACATTTTAGGCATGGGGTACAATCAGGGAAAAGGTATGTAGAGAGGAAATAGAGTCATGTGTAAGCAACAAAGCCAGTGTAGCTGAATCATGGACTATACAGAAGGGAATAACTTTAAGAAGAATGGAAAGTAGGAAGGGGCAAGGTTGCAAAGGCTTAAAAAGACAAACAGATGATTTCATATTTAATATCGGTGGTCAGAGGGAGCCGTCGGAATTTATTGAGCAGGAGAGGGTTAGGACAGTGTAAAAAGTTCTGAACTGCATTCTAGCAAAATGTCTTAGACTCCAAATGGAGAATGGAGTAGAATTGACAGAGGCTTGAGATAAGAAGACCAAACAGAAAAGCATTGCAATAGTTCAAGACTGAGATGATGAGAGATTTAATCAGGCAATAGTTGAGTAAGTAGAGGAAAAGAACTATATAGGAGAGATGTCATAAAGTTAGAAATGACAGGACTTGGTAACTGTGGAGTGACAATGAGGGGGTAAAGATGACACTAAGGTCAGAAAGCTGGGTGACTAAAAAAATGGTAACAGCCTGGATAGTAACAAGAATGCTCAGATGAAGGAAGGGTATGGGTAAAAAGATGAGTTCTGTTTGGAAATGTTGAGTTTGAGATTCCTGCAGGACATCTAGTTAGTTAAGGTTGGACACATAGATGTAGGAATCATCTGCATAGAGGTGAATCTGTGGAAGCCAATGAGATCACCAAGTGAGACAGTATGCAGGGAAAAGAGAAGAGGGTCAGAAATAAATCCTTGGTCTGAGATAAACCCATGTTTCATGAGTACGACCTTGAGGAAGATGCAGAAAAGGAGCCAGAGAAAAAAGGGTAATAAAAGTAGGGGGAGAACCAGGAAAGATCCATATCACTAAAAACCTAGAGAAGAAAAAGTATCCAGGAAGAGTTAATGACAAATGATGCAAAAGGCTGCAGACATTAAAAAGCATTAGGATTGAGAAGAGGTCATTAGATCTGGCAATAAAGATATCATTGGTACTTTTTGAGAGAGTAATTTGGAATTGAACAATAAGTTCAAAAGCCATATTGCAAAGGGTTTAGAATTGAATAAGTGGAGAGGAAGTGGAGGCACTTTCTCAAGGAGTTTAGCCACTGAAGGGAGAAGATGTATCAGATAATAGCTAGCAGGGATAGTTAGATCAAGTGAGGGATTTTTTTAAGGGTTGGAGAGACATGAGCATGCTTGTAGATGACAGGGAAGCAGTCAGTAGAAAGGGAGACATTGATGATTAGTAAAAGTGTGGGATCATAGTGGGGATAATCTGCTTGAGGAAATAGGATAGGATGGGATCAAAGGTGCATGTAGAGGAGTTTCACTAGGCAAGGAGAAGGGCCACCCCTTCATGTGAGACAGGAGTGAAGGAGGTAATAGTGAAGGCAGATGTCTGAGTGAAGTGAGATAAGAAGGAGGGATAAGAAAATGAGCTAAATTTTGGTGAAGGATGTGGTGAAGTATTCATCTCAGAGGATAAAGATAGAGAGTGGGGAGGTGATACCATGGCAGACTTGAGGTGAAATGAAAGGCTGAAAAGAAGAGTTTACAAATCTTTTTGGCCACGACCCCTTTATACTCTTAAAATTATTGAGGACTCCCAAATATCATTTGTTTTGTGGGATATATCTATTGAGTTTACCTTATTAGAAATTAAAACTCATTAATTTACAAAATATTTATTCATTTAAAATAACAAAAATTAATCTATTACATGTTAATATTAAATATTTTTATGAAAAAATTGTATTTTCCAAGACAAAAAGTAACATTTTAAATATTTTTTAATGTCTGACTTAATAGAAAGTAGTTGTATTCTCATATGTGCTTCTGCATTCAGTCTGTTGCCATATATTGCTTTGGTTAAAGTATATGAAGAAAGTCCAACCCCATACAGATATATAGTTAGAAAAGAGAAGTGTATTTTAATAGAAAAATAAAATGTTAGTATTATTGTGAAAATATTTTGACCTTTCCAACTCCCTTAAAAGTCTTGGGGACTTTTCACTATGCTCCCTTACCTGTCTCTTGTACTATAATAATAATTATTATTGAGACATATAGGCTCAAGAAGATTCAGTAGCTTCCTCATGGTTGTACTGTAATTTGAGGAAGGATTCAAATCTGCATCTTCTCAAAATCCCAGCCTTCTTTGCACTAAAACATGCCACTACCTCCTGCCCCATGAAGCATTGGTAACTACTCAGCAAGCATTTATTTTGCTGCTTACTATATGCCAGGCGTTGTGATAAGTGCTAGAGATACAAAGAAAGAGCAAAACCATTCTCTTTCCTCTGTGTACTTGTATTCCAATAGGGGAGATAATATGCAAAAAAGTCCATTTGAGATAAATACAGTATATATAAGGTAATCTTATCAAGAAGGTAATTTCTTAACCAGAAAGGTAATCTTGGAGGTGATGGTATTTGTAGCTAGAGTTGGATGGGAGTAGGAACCAAGAAAGTCCTCCTAGAGAGGGTGGCACTTGAGCTGAATCTTAAAGGAAGTCAGGGATTCTTTTAAGAGATCTAGATGATTGCATCCTGAACACTGGGTTGAAACTTTGTTTAGATGATGTCCCATGGATAGGCTATGATCTGCACCATTGGAAGGACATCCCACATCAATGAATTCACAGATCCATCTGTTGTTCTGGATTGTTGGCCAATGTTTCAACAATCTGGCTAGCAACTTCTGTGGGGATGTAAGATCCACCCACAGCCAGCACCCAGAAAGCTGCCAACAGCACATGTTCTTTTGATCTGCTTAACTAAGGAAAGCAAGGTGAAGGGGTTGACAAGCTTACTTTAATTCAGCATACAAATATCATTCACTTAGCTCAGGCAAAAAAAGACCAGCACACTGAACTTCAGAAGAAAATACAAACAAATTACAAACATCAACAGACAGACCTTGTCTGATTCAAATCCCAATACATAGTTACCAGAGTTTAACAAAGTCTCAGCATCCAGGTTACAAGCTGGAGGGCCCTTAGCTACAGCTGCCATCTCAAGAGAGAGAGCCCTGCACAAATGGCTCTGTCCGCCCTTCTTATAGGGCTCCAGACCTCATCAAATGTCATCTGAAAGACCAGAACTTAGGCTGCTATGATTGGCTCTTGAGTTAGCCCCTCCCCTTAGGATCCTGGGAGGTTCACATCCACATAGGTTAGGTTAACACCTAATTGGGCATGGCTCTGGAGTTAGCACCTCCCCTTAGCCAGCCCCACCTTGGGCCCCACCCCGGTCACTAATCCATACCCACATAGGTTCCACACCTACTAGGGGTTTGGGCCTGAGGCTTAGCACCTAGTAAGGCTCAATGAAATACACTGAATTACTCAAAGGAAACAAACCAAACTCTTCAAGGGAGCTTGTTGAACTATGTGCTAAGGAGCCCATTTTGCTTACCAACACAGCCAATTAGAGCACATTCATAGGAGGGAAATCAAAATGGTTAAAAGTTTTGAATCATATTGTCTGAAGAATATTAGAAGAAGCTGGTGATATTTAGCCTAAAGTAGATTTGTTGGATACATGCTATTTTCGAAGAAGTCAAGGGTTGTCATTAGACTTATTCTGTGTAATTCTAGGGGATAAAACTAGGGCCAGAAAATAGAAGTTATAGAGGCAGATTTTGACTTAATGTAAGCAAAAAACTTTCCAGTGATTAAATGAAATAAAGTGGGCAATGCTGCTATGGTATTAGTTCGCCATCACTGGAAGTGTTTGCAATAAAATCTGGATAACCACTTTTCCACTGATGTGTAGGGAATTTCTGCATATAATAGGATTTTGGACTCAGTGCCCTCTATAATCTCTGATAGTTCTAAGATCCAAGCTAGAATTTTCACCACTTTTCCAATTCTAGTTCTGTGATATTTTTTTTCTAATAGCAAAATGGAAAGAAGCTATGAATATGTACTAGAATTTTTAAAAAATAACCTCTGGTTAGATATTGGTACAATATCTTTCCCGCCATAGATCAAGATTTGACTTACAAAATTCAAAATTAACTAGTCTTTGAATATGCAATTACCTTGAGCTATATGAATAAATTAATACCTGATTAAAGAAAAAAATACTAAATTGTCATTATTGTTAGGATGTTAGTGATTGCTAAAAAAGAAACTGGTATACTGAGTAGTAATGCCTACAGGTATAGGTCCAAACTTTTTTCTATTTAGTTCTTTAAATAGCATGCTTGTGTATTTGCCAACTTTGCAGTTAGGTAGTGCGGTGGATAGAATGCTGGCCTTGGAGTCAGGAAGACTCCTCTTCCTGAGTTCGAATCTGGCCTCAGATACTATGTGACCTTGGGTAAGTCATTTAGCCCTATTTGCCTTACTTTTCTGATCTTAAAATGAGTTGGAGAAGTAAATGGCAAACCACTCCAGTATCTTTGCCAAGATAACCCCAAATGAGGTCACAAAGAGTTGGACACAATTGAACAAAAATATCTTCCATTTGAAAACAGTGAAGATTAACTGACATTTCCAGAGATAATTACTCTTTGAACGAAACTTTTCTGTCCTTTATTCTACAAAGTCTTTCAACAGCTTGAGGCTTATGGGTGGATATATGGATGTTAGTACTGTTTTATTTAGCTATGAGGATTTTAACATGTTGATTTACATATTTATTTTGGAAGGTATACTTGTATAAGTATGTTATAAGACAAATGTTTGACCTTGACTCACATTGTGCACTGAAGGCCTTTTATTTTTGTGCTTGTCACAATTGAAAACTTAGTTTCCAAAGTAGATGGGAGTCCAGAAACAAACTTTTGAATGACAAGCTCTCAAACTGAAAATAAAAGCTTCCTACCTTCCCCTCCCCTCCCCTTCCTTTCCTTCCCCTTTTCTTTCATCTCTTCCCTTCCCCTCCCTTCCCTTCACCTCCCCTACTCTCCTCTCCCCTTTCTTCTCCCCCACCCCCCCTTCCCTTTAAGACACATTTTAAGGCCAGCCTCCATGGATTTATTGGCTTTGGGATTATTTCTGATTTATGATAACACCGTAAATTACAGGTAGGGATTAGGGGGTAGTAGTTGCTCTCAGCTTCCCAACAAACACTTGTCCTTCTTTTACCAGTTACTGAATCAGGCTGCCTAGATAATACGGGACTTGGCAAAAGCAGCTCCTGGTTCATTCATAGACTGAAAAAGGCAGCTTCCCTTTAGACACTTATTTAGGAAAGTCAGGGTTATCAGGCAAAGGTTGACAGAATAAAGTTTAAAATAGGATACGAAGACAGGTTCATCCTTTGCTTATTAGTTCTACCCTTGTAATTCTATGGAATTTGTGGGAAACAAGGGGGAACCCTCTTTTTATTGATTCCTATACATCGACTTACTACTTAAAGTGTCCTCAAAGTTACAAATGTCTTTCTCTAAGCTGCTAGTGAAACTCATTAAACTATAAGCTTTATGAGAGAGTAACTAAACTCTCTATATCTACTCCCCCAGAAATATTCAGAATGTTCTGCATCCAAGAATGAATAAATAAATATAGGTGAATAAACATTGTGCTCCTCAGTAAATATAGTTTGTATGACAAAATATTTCACCAAGGATTAGGAACTGAGAAATAACCAGAAGATCAAAGTCCTGGTCTCACATAAACTGGAAGAATCAAAGAATCTGACCTAACATTGTTTACTCCATTTCTAGATGGTTCAGCTATAATTCTAAGTTGGGGGTGAATATTGATTGTGCCTTATATGAATCTAGACATCAAATGTGCATATGAATCAATATTTGTATGTGTACTTGGGTAATATCTGAGTGTATCATGGATCATGGAGAGTTTTTAATTTTAAAAGAGTTTTACCCCTTTAGCAGAGGACAAAGTAAATTTGTTTTATACTTGTAATCTTCCAGTAAAATGTGTAAGATTCCAGTAAGTGAAAGGAGCTCCCTCATGGGCTATGTCACAAGGTAAAGAAAACTGTCAAAAATGTCAGTAAAGTGTTTATTGCTTTCAACCCGCAAAACAAATGCACAAGAATCAAATCAAAGGGCATGGCACCAAGATAAAGTTGAAGAAACTATGTGGGGCTAAGGAAGTGATGTGTAAAAATTTTTTTAAAAGAAATAAACTTTTTTTCCTCATTCCATGAAATGAACACAATATTTCCATTTAGTTTGCCCAGGGGAAAAAGAAGATCTATTAATCAGTAAAGGCTAATGATATATCACTTCTTTAGTAGATGAGAGTCTTTTGACCAAGTTGCTTTTGATTTCTACCAAAGTGTATCATACTATTGTACCTCAGAAAGCAGCAAATTTTGCATCAAACCATCAACAATGTTTGATTTTGCCCACTTAAAAAATCCCACAAGGAACATTCTAAGATAATGGAATATTTAAAATTAACTACTTTTTAAGGTTCTTTTCCAGTTTTATTTTCCTTGGATGAATTCCTTTCCTAATTTGGATCCTGGTTACATGATCTCTTATTGGAAGGTCTGCTGGTAGTAACTGTAAGAGAGCCCACCTCGAGTCTACTGTGCATTCATCACACAATTCCCTCTTACCTAAAAATTCCCAATGTAGTCACTAGGAGCAATTCTCCTTTATTTGTGCTCTCCATTTGTACCTGGTGGATTCTATATTACATTAATTCATTCAGAGCCAGCACTGCCAGACTCCCTATGGCTACAATTATTAAGCTAGTCACTGAAATTATATCTCTCATATTGATCTTCAACCAGAAGCTCGTATCCAGAAGCTTTTGTTTCATATTAAAGACACTAATGATCACCTCCCCCCACCCCACCAGATGAGCAGCTTAATAGTCACAAAAAGTTACATAGAAAGATTTCGATTGCCATCCTTGATAAAGTTATGATCTAATCTCTTTTAGATTCAATATCAGCAAGCACTATATTTTATTCTGAAAATACAAAACAAAACTATAATCACAGTGACCTAAAAAGAATTCAAGTATTTTTTTTAAAGTCATTTTAGAAATATAAGCTGTATCTGGTATTCAGGTAAGTCTGGTGCTGCAGGCTGATTTTTTTCCCTTGATTTTGAAATATGTCCTTGTTTTCCTTTTCTAAGGCCTGAGGTGGGTTATAATTCCAGTGGAAGTGATAGAAATTCTGTAGTGATTTAAAATGCCTTTATGATTTATTTGTTTGAAGAATTGGTCCAGATTAATCAGGGTAGTCTCCCTTATGTATACAGCAGCAGTGGAAATACTCAGTGGTTCTATCATATTCACATCTCCTCCTGGAAAAATGAGAATAATGACTCTATAATGAAGCCCTTATACAAACACAATGTATCCTGGAAATATATTAATGATATTTTTGTAATTGATCAATTGGGAAAAATCTCTTTAGGTATTAATTAGACATATTAACATTATTCACTCGACTGCAAAATGTAACAACACTATGGAGACCTTTTGGATCCAAGTTTTAAATCAACTTCATATTGTAGACTATTAATTTTCCACTGGAAACCTGCAGATGCACAGTTTGAAAATGGACATGCCACAGTCATAGACAGAGAACAAACTAGGAAGGGTTAAAAGCACCAAGCCTGGTTTTATATGGATCATTAGAGCCTTAATGCATCTCCTGGGCTTTTGGAGACTATGAGCTGGGAGCCTTGGGAAGCTTCTATCCTGACCTGAGTGGAAGGAATGAGGGTAGGCAGAGGTATTAGTTGTGCCCTAGGCTATTAAAATATTCACAGAAGACTAACTGGGAAATGTATTAACCACAGAGTAAGTTAAAGTCCTGTCACAGATCAAAGGCTGGGTTTGAGACAGGAAGCAATTGGTGGAAGTAATTGGTCAATGCTCAGGGAAGAAAGGCGAGAGAGAAGAGAGGGATGAGACTCAGAATGGTCTGAAAGCTTTTTTAGCCCCTTGTGGTTGACAAAGACCACAGTGATAAGTGTCTCCTTCCTCTAGCATATCTCTGTTGAAGAAGCAAATGCTTGGAAAATGGAGGTCTCTCTGCCTAGCTGAAGAAGAAATCATCTTCTTTGTAGATCAAGTGAAGAAAAATTATCTATGTACCCATCCTTTTGTTTTTCAACCACAGGGTCTCAGTGTTCATTAAAGCCATCTTTAGAAGCAACCGAAGGTCTTTGGCTCCTTTCTTTCTCTTAGATACCATGAGGATTGTGTCAGGGATGCCTCTTTAACCTTTGGAAATCACTAATTTTACTAGTACTATAAATGACCACAGGAATCACTCCAAATTCAATTTAATGGCAACTGAAATTCCCCAGGAAAACAATAACAATAACATTTCGGATTCAAACACAAGCAAGAGTATAATCTGAACAAACATCTTCTTTGACAATAACTTGATATCTGAAAAGATTTGGAGGGAAAAAATACTAAATGCATTTCATCTTTGAAAAGAAAGTGATTATTTTTTACCTTGACAACTCTCAGTAGAATCTTCTCACTTCTACTAAGCTTGGAGAAAAAAAAAGATTTCTCTTCTTTGATTAATTAGCCAAAGATGTTTCTGCACACACACACACACACACACACACACACACACACACTCACTAATTGGTCATGTGTTAAGGAGAGAATCTCTTGACAATGGGGCAAGATACATCATAACACTGCTGTCATCTATGTAGAAGAATAAAGATGCTGGGCACTTGGGATTTATGAAAACTTTTCAAATTGATAATACTATATAGAAACTTCCTGTATTATTCTCCTATATCAACCACTCTAATGTCCCCATTATTTATCACAATTTCAGTTGCAGGTTTCAGAAACAATTAAGGAAATTGCTCAACAAGAAAATAAATCTAATTATCTTGCTAATTGAGGTTATCTGCTTCACATTATTCAAAAAGAAAATTGAACTGACATTCATACCCAGAAAAATCTATTAATAAACAAAGTCATGATATATCATAAACAAATCTAAGCTTTGGGCTGTTGGTCAAAATCATTCAATGGTTGCCACAGAAGATAAGTTATGAAGTTTAAGTAGCAAAATCCAAACACAACAAAACCTACAGAACATAATTTTTAAGAGCTATATGCCATCTATAACTTTTATCCTGTTATCTTTCTTCTCCTATTATCTACTATTTTCCCATTTCCCTTTTCTAGTTTATTTTGTAGAAAATGAAAAAAAAATCAGTGAATCTTTTTTTTAATGGGAAGGGGAAAGAATACATTACCATTTTTCTATTTGACTCCGTGGTTTAACATCTGTGTTGTCTTTGTCATGATTATTAAAAAAAAAAACTTGTATGAGAGCAAGGGGTTATTTCTTTCATAGAATCACAAGTTTAGAGCTGGGAGGCATTTGATATACCACTTAGCTAAATACCTTCACCCCCTCATTTTACAGATGAGAATAACGAAGCCCAGGAAGGAGAACTGACTTGAATAAGGTCATTTAAGTAAGCGCTGTACAACCACAAGAGCTGAGCTTCAGATTCAGGTTGTTAGTGCCCTTTAGGTCTGTCCTCCATCAGATATTTTTTAAAAGGATCATTCTCACATTGAGATGCTTGAGGCATTTTGTTTATAGAAATGGACTAACTGAAATGGTGGTATGACAATGTTGACAGAGCTGTCCACGGTTAGTGTGTAAGAAACGGCTGTCTGTTCCTTACCTCTGTCCCCTGCAACCCCTAGGCATCCCATCGCTATACTTCTCCTTTAGTATGATTTGTTTGCATTTCCAAAAAGGAAAAAAAAAGTAAGCTGACATTTCTCTAATTTGTTGCTAAAAACTAAGTGACCAAAGAATAGGAGAAGTGGTTGTTCTAAATCTAAATTTCCAGCCTGGACCAGGGTAGATATGCAAAACCATTAAAATAATTGAGAGTTGGGCTAGGATGGCAGAAGAGAAAGAAGAAAAAAAGGGATTTGTAACTAGGAAAGCAAAAGTGGTCATCAACTTTCTCCCTTGCAATTTTTCTTCTTGCTTTTTCCCTGCTTAATACTGAACCCAAGCTCCATCTCGGATTATTAGCCCATGGCAGTAGACTGAGGATGAGGAAGTCAGACATCACTATAGTGCAAGCTGCCCATGGAAAGAAAAGAAATACAAAACCTGAAATGACATGGCAGCTGATGCAGCTTGTTGCTCTGTTTGGTTAAATCTTGAAGTGTAGCATGTGAGCTGAATTGCAAAGAATAGCACTCGACAGGGTGAAGGGTTGTCTGTGGTGAAGATGAAAAGAAATTTATTTGGTGAGGTGAAGGCCAAGAGCCTTCAGCATCAGATACAAGTCTCTCTGCATATTATATTCATGATCTTATCACCAAATAGTGTCATACACACAAAGAAATTTAGCAGTCTCTATTAAAAATTCTTATTCAGTTATGTACTAAGTTAACAAACTTGATTAATTTGGGGTATATTTAATGATTTTTACTTGCTGAAAGAAGAACTATTTTCATAAACTCATATGATGTTGCATCCATTAAGTTACATTTGATATTATTTGGTCTATGTGGGAGACTTTAAAACTAAGGATTTTAGAAAGTAAGTAGATTGCCTAAATTCCCATAATCAGTGGAAAGCTAGGATTAGAACTAGGGGTCTCTCCAGGAGCCATTGTACTAACACCTCATGTACTGCCTTATACATGGTACTAATTGTTTTATGCTGCAGTTAAAAAAACAAAACAAATTCAGGAGTCCATTTTAATCCCAGTCTATCACCTATTGCGCAACCTTGGATAAGTAACTAGCTATGATTGGGTTTCATTGTTCATGAAATGGGGTGGCTGGTCAAGGGGAAGATGCTATTTACTCCAGAGGCAGTGTGATATTGTGGAAAGAACACTGGATCTGAAGTGAGAGGGCTTGGGTTGAAATTCTTTCTCTGATACTTCCTTTGTAACTTTGGGCAAGTCATTTCACCTACCGAAAACTGTTTTCTGCAAAATGAGGGGATTGGACCCATCTTCCTGATTCCAAAGCTAATTCTCTATCTACTGCTAAGATATTTCTCATCAAAGAGTGAAAAATGCAACGAAAAAAGTTTAAAACATTAAATAGTTGTATTATATTATCATCATTATCCATTTCTAAATGAGAGTGTTATGAGCCCCTTTCTCATTTTAAAAGAATCACTACAAACTGAAAATATTTGCCCATGTGAGTTTGTTATATAACCAGAACCACTGAAAAACAGTTTTAAACTAATATGGAAAGATGAGAGCTAGATAATAGTACAATTATTAAATGCAATAAAGGCCTGGTTAAATGTCTAGACTCAAAGAATAGTTACTAACGGTTCCATGCTGGCTTGGAAGGAGAGCTCCAGTGGAATGCTCTAGGATATGGGCTGAACCCATTCTGATTAACTTTTTTTATAAGTGAGTTGGATAAAGGTTTCAATGGCATCTACAACAAATTTGAGGATGGCACAAAGCTGGAGCTGGTTGATAGACAGAGGATAAAAGAAAAAGATTTTGAGAGGTTAGAACATTGTGCCAAATCGAATAATAGGAACATGTACACTTTGTTATGGATAAATTACTTTAAAATTTGAGTTGGCAAATACAAGATAGAGGAGACAAGACTAGGTAGAAGTTTGTTTTTTTTTTCTGAAAAAATATCTAAGAGGATTTAATGGAGTTCAGGCTCAGTCTGAATCAAAAGTGCTACGTAGCACCCAAACCAATTTATGTGATCTTGGGATACCTTAATAGGGGCATAGCTTATAGTACCAAAAAGGCAGTAGTACCACTTTATCCTGGTCATACCATACTGCAGTTCTGGGTTTAGTTCTAAGTGCTGCATTTTAAGAAAGGTATTGATAAAACTGGAGAACATCCTAAGGAGAGCAACCAATATGGTGAAGGGCCTTGAGTCCACAGATTTAAGGAACAGTTGAATGAACCAGAGCTGTTTACCCTGGAAAAAAGAAAACCTCTGGGGACATGATAACTGACTTCAAGTAAATGAAAGGGAGTTATGCAGAAGGAGGGATTAAACTTTCTACCCCAGACGGCACTGCTACGACCAAAGGGTAGAAGAGACAAACTTAGGCCTCATGTCAGGAAAAGCTTGTTAATAATTTGGACTCTCGCAAAGTAGAATGGATTGCCTTAGGAAGTCCCCTTCATTGGAGGTCTTTGATAGACCTCTATAGTCATTTATCTGGTATGCTATAGTGAATATTCTTTTTCTTTTTTCATTTTGTGAGGTATAAGCTAAACTCAATGACCTCTGGCGTCCCTAAATCTGTGGTTTAGTGATTTCTTCCATCCTCTGCTTTTGGTTTGAATTATCTTACTGTAATTGGACAATTCTTATTTTATGGTCTCAAGTATCATTGCTATGCAGTTGACTTCTAGATTTCTATGTCTATCCAGTCCTCCAGTAGTCTCTTCCCTGAACTCCAGGTCTATTCCTCCATTTGCCTATTTGACATTTCGAAGTGGATGTTTGGTAAGCATTTTATATTTAGCAGGTCTAAAATTGAACTACTTTTCTCCGCCCCTCCCAAAATTCACCCCTGTATCAAACTTCCTTATTTTTGTGAAGGGGATCACATCCTTTCAGTTACCCAGATTTATCTTGGTATCATTCTCTATTCCTCACTTTACATACCTAATCAGTTGGTAAATTTTGTCTTTTCTGCTTCTACATTTCTTTCACATGCCTCATTCTATTTATTTATATTGCCATCATCCTAATAGAAGTCCTCATCACTTCTTACATACACTTTACCCAGTTCTAATTAGGAATTGGTCTCCCTACCTAAAGTTTCTCCCTTTTCTACTACACCCTCCATGTAACAGCCAACTTCATTTTCTTAATGTGTGGATCTGATCATGTTATCCCTTCACCTGGAAAAATCCCAGTCACTCCCTATTACCTCTAGGATAAAACAAAAGCTCTTCTTTTGGGCATTTTAAATATTTCTCAGTCTGGCCTCCTTTTTCCTTTCCAGGCTTCTTATACCTTCTCCCTTAGACAAATTTTATGGCCCAGTCAAACAAGCCTATTTTCCTTTTCCTCACACACAACACTTTGTCTCCTGTTACCATGTCTTTGTACCTATGCCTAGAAGGAACTCTCTTCTTATCTAATCCTTTGGAACGATTGATTTCCTTCCAGACCCAGTGAAACATTAGCTACTACATCAGACTCTCCCTTTTCTCCCACCTAGGTAGTACAGTTGATAGAGCTCTAGGTCTGAAGTTAGGAAGACCTGGGTTCAAATCTTGCCTTGACTAGATTTGCGACTCTGGGAAAAGTCATTTAACCTTTGTCTGCCTCAGTTTCTTCAACTATAAAATGAAGATCATAATAGCACCTATCTCCTAGGATTGTTTCTTTCCTTCCTTCCTTTCCTCCCTCTGTCTTTCTTACTGCTAGTGCTGTCCCTTCTAAGGTTACTTTGTTTTGCATAAATTTATATGTGCCTCTGTTTCCCTCATTAGAATGTAAGTTCCTTGAAAACAAGGTCAGTTTCACTTTTGTCTTTGTAACCTTAGTACCTAGCACAGTGTTGGCACATAGTAGGCGCATAATAAATGCTTGTTGTTTGATGGATCATGATTAACCTTTCTATATCTGCTAACTTCTTATTAAATGCTGTCTCTATAATGAGTATCTATCCTACAAATCCATTTTTGTTCAATCCAATGCCATCAAATCTATAATATAAAACATTTGAAGATTTTCTCCTTAAATGGAAATTCCAAGTTATACTCTTTTAACCTTGAGAAAATACATTTTTATCCCCTCTCATTTTACTATGGCAGCAATGGAGGCAGTTTTAACATTCTCTGCCCCTCACTTGCTTCTGAAAGTTTCTCACCATCCCCCTCCTAATGTTTTCAGCTCATTCCTTCTCTTCCTGTGACATATACTTTCCTATATGTTTCTCAGGCTACAATCTGAACCGTGTAGCCTCAGAAAGAATAATTTAATCTTGCTTTACCATGTAGTCCCTGACATTCCCCCTAGGAACTTTGCCCTTTACTCAGTATTAAAGAATTAAAGTGTGTCAAACTTTACTGCTAGAGATTCAAAGATAATATTCATATTTTTTCATTTTTATTGCTTCTGAGATGAGCTAGTGTCCTACAGGGCCTAAACGAGGAAAATCAAATCAATGGTAAGTCCAAAAGCTACCCCCCCCCAAAACCTTAAACTATGAGACCATAAAACTTTTATTTCCTTTACTTATGACTGAAAATTAGGAATTCATATGTCTTGGCATCAGTTTAAGTCACAAAATTGCTAAAAATTAGAACTAGACTTATTAGTTACAGATAAACTTAGATACAGATAAATGATAAACATTGCATAGAATGAGAAAAACCTGTTAAATGTTGAGTATCTACTGAGCTGCAATTTCTCGTTGTTAAGTTTAGCCAAATAGTTTTCATTAACTATCGAAGTATGAAGTGACATCAGAAGTTATCTAATCTAAGCCTCACCAAAGCAGGAATTTGCTTTGCACCATCACCTACAAAAGACCTAATTTTTATGTTTAAGCAACCTAAAGGCAAGGAACTCATGCTGTCCTGAAGCCGTCCATTGTTAACAGTTGGCAATGGTAACTGTTAAGTTTTCTTATGTCAAATCTGTCTGTAACTCTGTATCTTCCATCCATCGATCTCTGGGGCCCAATAAAACAAGGTGAGTTACTTTTTCATGAGATAGCACTTTACATATTAGATGACAGCTATTGTGTCTGGAATGCAGAGCACTGTCCTCAAGTCAAGAAGACCCAGGTCCAAATCCTGCCTCTGACACATGCTGGCTGTGTATAATGCTGGGTAAATCATTAAACCACTCAAGGTTCCAGGAATCTCTCTGAGAATAGATGTTTCAGAGAATGCTCTGATCTGATTTCCTCTACCAAGGAGTTCTTCTACACCAAGGAAGTAGCAACTCTAGTCTCTGTTCCTATTTCTATTATGTCTAACTCTTCTCTTAGACTAAATATCTCTAGTTCCTTCAACCAGTCTTGGCATTTTTTCAAGTGCCCTTAACCCACCTTATCACAATCTGAACATTTTCCAATTTATCAATGTTCTTGCCCAAATTTGGCACCCAGGGCTGTCCACTATATTTCCAAGAGTCAGTGTGGTTTAGAAGATATGGTGCTGGTCATGAGGTATAGAAGACCTGGGTTTGAATCCTACTTTGGGCAACTCAACCACTCTGGGGCTCAGTTTCCTCATCTATTAAATGAGTGAATTGTCATCTTGGGTTCCTTCTAGCTCAATATCTATGATGCTATGTTAAGCTGTGTTCTGACTAAGATAGAGCCAATGAGATTCTAACCATCCTTTGGGACACTAAGCTTCTGTTAATTTAGTCTCACAAAGCATCAGGATTTTTTGTTTTCCATATCACTCCATTGACTCATACTGATATTATATTATACCAAAATATAAAGATTAATTTTTTATGTGTCTAGACAGGTTTCCTTCTTTCTCTATCAATACAGTTTTTTTACTAAGCTAAGTATAGGACATTACATATATTCCCATAAATTTCTAATTATGTTTTTCCTATTGTTCTAGCTCCCTAGTATCCCTTAGGATCTTTATTCTCTTATTCAGTGAATTAGATCTTCTTTACAGATTTCTGTCATCTATAAATTTATAAGCATGCCATCCACATCTGTCTTCATCCTACTGATAAAAATGTTGTGTTTACTTTCAAATCCATGTCAGAGACTTTTATTCTAGACTTTTCAGTATGAAGATGATTTTCCTTGGTAGAGGAAACAGGTAAAATAATAGCAGTTGGTTCATCTCTCCTCTGTCATCTCTTATGATCACTCTATTCACTCCAGTGTTCTGATCGTGTTTCTGATATTCCTCCTGCCTGTGTATAAGCCTTCTTTACATTATTCTTACAGAAGCATGTTATTCTTTTGTACTCTTCCCCAGACACTTGACTTTGCTTCTAACTTTTGGACAAATGTTTTAAAAAAATCCAAGTTAGTCATGAGTTGCTTATGCAGCTACATTATTCTATTTATACAGTACTCTCTTTAATACCTCCATAGAGTCATATATGGTTGAGATTTTAGAATTTTCTTCTTCAGAGCCTCCTAAATCTCTTGATCTAACTTTTTTTAAAAATTTTAGGACCTAGAACTCTTGTTATTTTAAGTTTTCTATAATTGTCCCTCTCTGAGTATGGGGGGAATCTCAGAATAAGCCCCATTTTCTCTTCTTTATCATGAATTCTGAGATAGCATCAATATCACTTTCCAAGTTTCCCACCATTTCCACATTAATAGGAGCATAATATTTAGGTTTGGGGAGAGGGAAAGCCTGTGGATATAATTAAATCTTTCTTCTTCATCTTGAAGGTAAAGAAACTGAGGCCTAGAAAAGTCAAATTACTTGATGAGGTTTAACAGAAAACCATGTAAAATGGATTTGTATCCAGTTTCTTTGAATACAGAACCTCTGATTTTGGCAACTAGATTCTCCCTATTGATCAGGATCAGGTTCAGAATAGGAGTTCTCTTCCTTAATCATTTGGAAGAATTAAATTCCCTGTAATGCAAGTCATCCAGGCTTGTCAAATTTTTCTGGTAAAAACTGACACAAATTTTGAAGTCCCAAATTTTTGTACCCTTTGCATGATCACTTTCCAGGCCTCTGCTTCCCTATATCGAATAAGCCTTTTTTCAGCTTTTGCATGATCTTTCAATTTCACATTCCCTAGTCTCATGTAATGGTCAATCTTTGTCCCTTTTCTCTCATAATATTCTCTCTAGATCACATATTGTATCCACCTTCCCTGTAAAATCTTCTAAATGACTCACAAAAGATACACCCCTAAACCCAAGACCACAATTTAGGAAACATTCCTCTATGTGACTGATTTTTCCCCAAACAAACACTTTGATCATTTAAAATGATGGCACTAGCTGAGCACTAATGAGCTAAACTCATACATTGTGGTATATACACAATGGAGAATAAAAAATTGGCTCTGAAATAGATTCTCTTTTTTATATATCCAATGGGAACATTAGTGAGAGAGTTATTTTTTAAAAATTAATACTATTTTGGCAGCTTCCTTTGATTTGAAAGAGAAATGTTTCAAATGACTATTGGAAAGCAGTCTTTTCTTAAGAGTGTGACTGAGTAAAAGAACTGAAATATGAAAATCTTTTGTATACTTACACTGAATCAGTTTTTAAGCATTGAGAGAAAGAGAAAGGGAGAGAGAGAGGAGAGAGAGAGAAAAAAGAGAAGAGAGAGATAAGGGTGGAAAGATGTATATAAGAGATAGATAGATAGATAGATAGATAGATAGATAGATAGATAGATAGACAGAAGATATATATATATATATCAGATATATGTTATATATATATATATGAGAGACAAAGAGAGAGAGAGAAAGAGAGAGAGAGAGAGAGAGAGAGAGAGAGAGAGAGAGAAAGAATAAGAGAATGAGAATCTCCTGGCTATGCAACCATCATGTAAAACACCTCATCTCTGTAATGAACATTGGTCTTGTGCTCTATTGATGATGAGAAAGAGGGAAATATGATCAGATAAATACAATGATGTGATATCTTCCGTTCATAAATTTAAATTATCAAGTCATTTCTATATCTGTGGCTATAGGTTTTTAACCATCGACTTTACCTTTTATCAGTTTCACTTGTCTGCCCAAGGTGCTCATGCTGCCACCAAAGGTAAATGGGATGGTAAGACAAGAGAAACAGCAGTGATGATATCCAGGGGATTTGGGGATTGCTCTGTGAGTTTGGATTCAGTCAAAGGGCTGCACTTAGAACCTAAAGCACAACAAGCAGCCTTGAGGCTGCAGGTTCCCCACCCCTGAAGCTGTTCGACATTTTTGTCAATGACTTGGATAAAGTCACAGATACAGACAAGTGGTCATCACCTTTCCAATGATACAAAACTAGGAAGAATAACTAACCTACTGGATGTTAGAATCAAGATCCTAAAAGTCTTAACAGGCTAGAACATAAAAATCAATCTAATCACATAGACTTTAATAGAAACATAGATAGAAATAAATATAAAGTCTTATCTGGAGGCTCAAAACTGTAACTTCATAAGCAGACAATGAAAACAGATTGTCTCAAAAAGACCTGAGTACTTTAGTGGTCTACAAAGTAAATATGAATCGATATTATGAAATCACAGCTGGAAAAGATAATGTTATTTTAGGCTACATTAAGAGAATAGTGTCTGATCTTGCGTGTGTTCCCGTCTTTGGCTCTTATACCTGCGACCCTGCGAGTAACTCCCCTGGTCATCTGTGCAGCTCCATTTCCGTTCTGGCAAGATGAAAGAAACGATTATGAACCAAGAGAAACTTGCCAAGCTGCAAGCACAAGTGCGCATTGGTGGGAAAGGAAATGCTCCGAGAAAGAAGAAGGTGGTTCATAGAACAGCTACAGCAGATGACAAGAAACTTCAGTTTTCCTTAAAGAAACTAGGAGTAAGCAATATCTCTGGTATTGAAGAGGTGAATATGTTTACCAAGCAGGGAACAGTGATCCACTTTAATAATCCTAAAGTTCAGGCATCATTGGCAGCAAACACTTTCACTAAAATTACAGGCCATGCTGAGACAAAGCAGCTAACAGAAATGCTCCCCAGCATCTTAAACAAGCCAGGAGCTGACAGTCTAACTAGTTTAAGAAGACTGGCTGAGGCTCTGACCAAACAACCTGTTTATGGAAAAGCACCACTTGCCACTGGGGAGGATGACGATGATGAAGTTCCAGATCTCGTTGAGAATTTTGACGAGGCTTCTAAGAACGAGGCAAACTGAATTGAGTATCATCTTCCGAAAGTTAAAACTTGAAAGTTATATGGAGCTGTTATTTTATATCATGTGACTGCTTTTTTTCTTTTCCTTTTTTCTTGTTTTTGTTTATGGATCTAGAGAATTAGATCTCTAATATTTTGAAGCCCATTGGACATTGCAACTCTTTTCATTTATTGCTTATACACAATTCATTCTTTGCAGCCTAACTATGCTGAACAAGCCTGGAATTAAAGTTTGAAAAAAAGGTTAATAAAATCTTTACCTAGTAAAAAAAAAAGAGAATAATGTCTGGTACTAGGTGGATGACAGCCTTATTCTACAACATCCGGGTCAGGCCACAGCCAGAGTATTATACTCAGTTCTGGGAACCATATTTTAGGAAAACTTTGATAAGCTTGAGATTGTCCATAGGAGGGCAATTGGAATTGAGAAACGACCCTTGTTCATGCTATGTACCATTATATTGAAACAAATAGTGATATTTAGCCTGAAGATTTGCTGCTTTAAGTACTTGAAAAATTGCTATGTACAAGAGATGAGTACTTATCTGGAGTATCCCAGTGGGAATTCTTTTTAGAATCTCCTTGATCAAGATGGCCATTTCCAATTCTGAGATCATGTGATTCATTCAGATTTTCTGGAGATCATGGTAGCCCTGGTGCAAATTCCTGATAAATTTTCTCTTCTTTCTAGTTCCTACGTGTAAAGTTGATGATACCTTCACCTAGTCGGAAAGAACACATGTTCCCTTTTCCTTGCTAATATTATCACTTTTTGAATTCTAACCATGACAATGCTAAGGCATCCAAGACATGAATGCATATACAATCTTCTTATTTTTGAATCATTATATAGAAGACTTTCAGATTCATTCATAGCCCTATAAATTTACTCCATTAGCTGACATCAGGAGTCTCTCGCTTCTTACTGATATACTCAATCAGTAAAAAGAAATATAAGATATGTTTCTTCCTCCCAAGGAACTTATAATCTAATTGAAAAGCCATATATGATGGTGATCTTGTACCTGCTTCATCATCAGTTTAGTTTTCTAAGATAATAACTTTGTAAGGGAAAAAGAACAGAGTTATCTAAAAATTGTTCTCTTCCAAATAAATTTAAAACATGAAAGTGGGAAAAATTATTTGACTCCTTTAGGATAAGATTATGATAAGAAAAACTTTGAAAATATTAACAAAAGATGGTAGGAGTTATAAAATCTAGCATTCATTTGAGTAAGTGTGAATTTGAGATTATAAAATCATCAATTTAAAGCTAAAATGGAATTTGGAAGTCATCTAGTATAAATGCCTCATTTTAGATGAGAAAATGGAGGTCCAGAGAAGATACGTTATTTATCCTAGGTCACACAGCTAGTAAGTATCAAAGCCAATGTTGAATCTTAAGTCCTCTGACTATAAATCCAGAAATCTTTCCACTGTGTACTTCCAAATACTTTCAAGGCTAATTAACCATTGGTTTAAAACGAAGAGTAAGAAAATATACTGTAGAGTTTTAGAAAGCCTTAGGGACAATTTAATCCAATTTGCCACCAAAGGGGAGAAAAGGAGGAGGAAAGGAAATGAGGAGATAGAGACAACGTGGTACAAATCATGTAAAGAGGTAGCCATGTGCCAGGCACTGTGCTAATATATAAGGTACAATGGAAAGAGGGCTGGATTTTGAATCAAAGAACCTTAGTTCAAATGCTCTCTCTGCATATTACTACCAATATGACACGGCCAAGTTTCCAAACCTTTCTGTTCCTTGGTTTCCTCATTGGAAAAATGAGGAATTTGGGTAGCTAATACCCAATCTTTCAAGCTCAAAGTCTGTGATCCTATACATAAGATTAGGTATTTTCTAAAATTAGTAATTTAGGTTTATCTGGGTAATGAAATTTTAGTTTTAAACCATGAATTGTATCTAAACTCATTTTTTTGTTTTGTTTTGTTTTTTTTTTTTACCCAGAGAAGAGCCTAATTATCCAGCTTACATTGTAAGCCTTCTTAAGGGGAAGGATGTTTCCCTTGAAAGAGGGAAAGCCTCAGAGTTATACTCTCACAAATGACTCTCAACAATGAGCTGATTTTGTATTCATTGACTATTCATGGCTATTATGCCCAATAGTGTGACTAGCTCAGGCCAGTTTCTTGGCATCTTCTTGAAACCCACAAACACAAACTTAGGGAGTCTCTCTCCAGGGTTTTCTGATCTACCAGAAGTGCAAGATAACTCATAATACATTTCTTTTATGCTGATGTGGTCTCTAACACAGAGGGCTTAAACATAAATTCATGCAGCAGCAAATGAAGGAGGGCTCTTAGACACTGAAGAATTCAGGACTGGGTTTCCCATTCATGTAAAGATGAGTTCACAGTTCCATTTAAAAGAAAAAAAAACATGTCTTAGGATATGATTATTCCCCTGAGAAAGGAGGACAGATCACCAGTGCTGGAGGTGTATCCAATGCGTGTTTTTTTAGGATCAGATTAAATGTTTCCTTTGGAGTTAGCAGCTTCTCAGAATATTCAGTTTTGTTACCCATATGGCTCTTTTGCCACTTTCAGACTGCATGTTGATCAGTTTTCTTCTTCATTACTTCTAGTATTACAAAAATACAGAGCCCTGGGAGCTTTCATGGATTTTCCTTCACCCTGACTGCTTCCTTATCTCTGCCCAAAACTCTGAAGTTTGCTGGACAATCTTAAATTCAGGTTCATCTAAATATTTTAAAATTATTTTATATTGCTTAGTATTTTGAAAAGTTCTCTTTTAGGAAATGCTTGAAATGACATGGTATTGATTCCTGAATTTCCATCTAGAAAAACAAAGGAGTGATTAGTGTATTCATCACCACTAAAATGACAAACCCTTAACAGTCATGTGTTTGTTTCCTAGCATTTATGATATTGAGAGTCAGTGTCTGGGTGGTGGCACACAGGGGAAAAAAACCAGTATAACCCATGAAGGTATTACAGAAATCTTTTCTGATTACCAAGGAAGTTGAGCTAACCTTGACTTCAAACAGAAGAAATTTCTGCACTTTGGCATCTGACAACTCTATTCAGATCACAATTTTGAATTCTTTGGTTCTGGCCACTGGGTATTTAGGCTTTTTTTCTTGACTAGGGCAACAGAGAAGCCTAATTTGATTCTTGAGCCAAAAGTTTTCAGGCACTGATCCTCTGAAACTTGGACTCAGAGATTTGGCAGCACATACAGAGGAGAACAGATCAAGTTGTCGCACATAACTAACTGACTCAACAAAGCATACTCAGGAAGAAAGATCATGGCTACACACTAGATAGCCATTCTCCAGACAAAATTGACAACACCCTGAATTCAATCACCCTTAAATAAACACACAAGATAAGCTTTTCCAGCCCCTTCGAGCACAAAGCTCTCCTGCCACCTGATTGGATTGAGCTATCGGCAGGGCCACTGAGGCAGCCATTACTGTTCTTCATTTATGTCTGTCTGCTGTCTGCTAACAAGCATTCATATGCTTTGGATCATTAAAGTCACAACCTTTCTATGCCAATCTATTTTTCTCTATGGGTTTAATACAGGCTGGAGGGAGATATGCTCTCTTCTTTGCTCTTACATTTAATTTTGACCTCCAGCAGGATGATTTATCAGGTATGAATACCATAGAGAGGATGACCTTTGTTCTTTTTCAATATAGGACTTAGGCTTCCATTGGACTAGTTAATTTTTCTTAATTTTTTATTTGTTTTTATCTTTTCAGTGAAAGGGAGCATTCCGTTCCATAAAAATTAACTTTCCCCCTTCCCCATATTTTGCTTTATTTTCTTTTTGTTTTGGTCTAGACCTGTTATTTCACTGGCATAGGAAATGCACAGTGAGGAAACTCTCCCTACCAATGCAGAACAGCAACTTTTCATCAACTTAAAGTAGTAAAACTGGGATTCTTTGACTCTTTTTTGTGTCATGGATCCCTTGGGCAGTCTGATGAATCCTATGGACCCCTTCTCAGAATAATGTTTTATATGTATAAAACTATGTAGGAATATAAAAGAAACTAACTATGTATTGAGATAAAAAACATAAAAAAAGTTTTTCAAAAAGTTCATGGACTGCATGTTAAAAATCCCTATCTTAGAAAACCACCTATCATATGCATATTCAGGGTGTCCCCAAAACCTTAGTGCAGTTTTGAGCTTTTTCAAGCTGTCCCAAAGGTCTGCACAATTGTAAGCTTCTAATAGCATTAATAGCTTTAAATTGCCCTAATATTTTAGGGATGCCCTATATTTTGTATTTACTTATCTGTGTCAGAATCGCAAATCTCAAAAAATGCATTGACAATGAACTGTCATACTAACTCTAAAAGATGCATTCACACCAGCTGGTCTTCATCTACAAATACTACATGGCAAGGTGAAAATAGATAGGACAACCTTCATGATGACATTTAAAATTCGTGAGTCCAGGAGACAGACTAGAAGGAGAAACCAGCTCCTGCCTAGAGAAACAAAAGCACGAATCTGGATGGAGGGAAATTGTAGGAAGCCTTGAAGTGCCATAAGATTAAAAACTAGACAGGGGTACCTACCACAGGAAAAAAAGAGAGGGCTAGGATTCTAGGAGTGAGATGGGGTATCAGATATGATGAGACAGAGGCTATGTTGGGATTGCCCTCTTCTCCCAATTACACATTCTGAGGCATTAATCCTGCATCTTCCTTCTGATTCATTCAAGAGACTATGATTTCTTGATAAGACCATACTTTTAAAACTAGTTTAATACTAGTTTAAAACTAGTTTAATAATAGTTTAAAGGCCCCCTTTTTGCAATGAAGTCTGGGCTCTCAAGGTCTACTCCTATACACATATGCATATGTTGTTTCCCTTCAGTAGACTGCATGATTTCTGAAACCAGAGGCTGTGTTCATTGTTGTCTTTATGTGCCTAGAACCTAGTACAGTCCCTGATACATAGCTGAATTTTGGAAAACGCTTATTATATTGAATGGATGTGTATTAGAAAAATCCCACTATAGTTTTGAAATGTACTGGTGGTGTTTCTTTTTATGAAAGTATCTATGGGACTCATAGAAATACGGATGGGATCTATGATTTCACTGATATAGAGAACTAGATAAAGAAATTCCCTCTACCCATGCAAGTTGGCACCTTCTCTGCAAGTTTTAGTCTTATAATTTTATACTTATAGTGTTGGCAACTTCTAGCATTGCCAAGAGCATGGAGAGATTAAGTGGCTTGCCCAGAATCACACAGCCAGTATGTGTCAGACATAGGACTCGAACCTGGGTCTTCTTGGCTCTAAGGTCAGTTCTTTATCCACTGTGCCACCACTGCCTATGTGGGAACTAATATCTATAGTAAATATCTTCTGACAGAATGCAGGTGGTTAGAGTTTTCCTAGCACAACCTATTTCAATGTTAGAAATCATTTGAATAACAATGGTTTCTTCCCCTTCCATCTTTGTTGTCAATGGAGGATTGTGTGTCTTGCGTACAGCTACAAAAATGTCCAAATGTCTGCAAGGGTGCACAACTATCCACATTTGTAATATTAGAGTGGGAATGGGGTCAATATACACAAAGATCTACTTCCTTAGTGCAAGCAGAATGAGGTTGAACAGGGAGGGGAAAAATTGTCACTTGTAGTATTATGCAGGCTGCCCATCTAAACCCATCATTGCCTGGCACCTACAAACTAAGGGCAAGGATCCAGCCAACTTGTGAGTGGGCACAATGCCATTTGAACAGATGGGCATGGAAGTAGGCAGCCAGTAGACCATGTATGTGCATCAACTGTGGGTGTGGAGGGCAAGATTCCCAGAGGAGAATGTCCTAACAGCTGTCTGGCCTGAGCCAACATGCCGACGACCAAGGAAAAGTGCCATCTTTCAGCCCTGCTGAGTTGGACCAACCTTCAAAACTCAAATTACTTCTCAAGCAGCATAAGGTGGGTTTTTAGTCTGTGCAAACCTAGAAGGATAAATTTTGCAAAGCAGGGAGGTATAGTTACTGGGTATCTACTAAAGGTGGAGAGAGTGTTCAATGTGCTTATTTTAAGTGACTCCCTGGGAGGAGAAGGCTGCTAACCCCTGGCAGGGATATCATTGTTCCTGGTTGTTGTGCCTGTCTCCAGCAAGGTAGTGCCTTTCAGAAGTGACATTTCAGCGCTGTGGCATAGAATTTCCAGGGAGCAAATGCCTTTCTGCAATGACACTAAGATATAATGAAGTATCTGTGTGGATAGATACAGGTGAACTCCTGAAATCCTGCTGTTAGTGTTTGGATCTTTATTGATCCTTTTGCTAACACAAATGTTTCAGTCTCCCTAACCAAAGAGATAACATCTTCAATGTTTGAACAGTTTCATTTAGGTATTCATATTAAGGGAAAAAAAAGAGTTGGGTTTTTTCCCCTTGATATTTCTTATTGAGTTTCCTATGAAAGAGGAAGTTTATTTCTAGGGCTAGAGATAGAATGTTATTATTACAAGAAATGTTGTATCCTATCAGACAACTGATATTGGATGCAGGAAGTATCTATAGTTAAATGCTGATTGGCAATGGCTTGGTTCATTTGATTAATTAAGGCGGCAAATGTGCATAACTCAGACCCTAAAGTAATGCTCCAGATTAGCAGTCTGTATTGATAAAACCACCTACGCATCCTATTTTAATTTGTCTGTATTGACAAAGTAAATGTTTCTATTTAGCGAAGGCATTCAGGAATAAGTGGACAATTTTGATTGACAAAACATAAGAATGATATTTATAAGTATTGTGAATGACAACAGTGGATAGTGTGAACTTCAAAAGATCTTAGGGGAACTAACATTGTCAGTCATGTAGTGGACAGTGCTGGGAGTTGAGAATAAGGAAGACCTCGAAATAAACCCTGTCTTACCAGTTTTGTGATCATAAATCACTTAAATTAACTCTTAGCCTCAAGTTTCTTTATCTGTAAGAATGTGTAGCACCAACATGATATTCGCAGTGCCCATGGTGGCTATGAATATGTCAGTGTAGTTCTGAATTGCAAAATATAACAGACTCTCCACATGTCAGGCAGAACCAAAACGTTTATTCAAACACCAGAGCACCACCATCCCCAAGCCTTCCCTTTGTTAGGGCCGTCCCACAACAAGGGCAAAATCTCTCTCTCTCTCTCTCTCTCTCTCTCTCTCTCTCTCTCTCTCTCTCTCACACACACACACACACAGCTCTGATTGCTCTGTCTCATTTCCTCTCAGCTCTGCTCTATCCTTCCTGCTCTACCCCTTCCTGCTCCACCCATTCAGCAAGCTCCTCCCACCACAGACTTATGTGACTCAGACTTCAATATGACTCAAACTCATGTGACTCAGACAAGTTGCATGGGCCTATTAATGGATGGAAAGATCTTACAATTGTATTAATATTACATAAGGGAGATGGTAATATTTGTGGCATTTATCTCACAGGGTTGTTGTGAGGATCAAATGTGATAATATATGCAAAGTATTTCTTCCAATGTCTACTGTGGGCCTGGTATGGTGAGTGTCAGTATATGTGGTATGTGTGTCTGTGTCTTTGTATTAACCATTAGTACTTCCTACTACCAGTTTAGAAATGACTAACAAAATGTGTTTGACCTTATGCATAGGACAAAAAAGTCAAATAGAAATAAAAAGTATGATTCATGAAATTTTTTTCAGGATCAGTCAGTCCTAGCCATAGACCCTCTGAAACCTTCACCACTCAATGTACTTTCCTTTGAAAGAAAGAAAAACAGTTAAATACAGCCAATAGACTCAAAGAGTATATATGACAGCATATGTGATGTTCTGCTTATATTAGCCCCCATTCCTCCAAGAAAAAGTGGAAGGTCATATGCATGTAATTTTTATATGCATATAATTTTGAGGGAAAAAATAAACAGGAATAAATATTCAATGTTTCGCACTATGGGTCCCAATATTTTCCTAATTAACTTTCTGGTTGTTCCTTTCCCCTCATCCCACCTGCTCTTCCTAGTCTTGTGCAATGGAGTAAGCACTGGGTTTGAGTCAGAATACCTGGGTTTGAAGCTCAGTTTTACTTTCCTCACTCCCTTTGTGTACCTGCTTGTCACTGAAACTCTCTGGGCCTCAGTTTCCTTATCTGTAAGAAAAGGGAGTTGGCTGTTCCAAATGACCTCTAAGATGTCTTCTGGCTCTAGATCTGTGATCTGTAATTCTGTGATCTTCCAGTTTTAAACCCCAGAGTATGATCCTATGTATATAACTGTAATTAAATGAACAGCCAGCTACACCATGAAAGCAACAAGAGTAACAGAAAGTATTATTCCCATTCCAAGAACTTAGTGATGGCACATCTGAGTCTGAGCAGTTTCTTGAAGAGGAACATTTTAAATTGGAAGCATCTGGGGAATGAAGTGAAAGAACTGAAAGAAGCAAATTAGAGCAGTCAGCAAATGTGCGTGCATATCTATGTCCCATGTAGAATTAATTTTATTAAAATTGGACAGTTGTGAACTAGGCTTGGTTGATTCTGGGAGAAACAAATGTGTAGCAAAAAGTAGGGCACTGGAAGGATTCTTTGAGGCTGGAGTCACTCCAGAAGTGGAGGGGTCCCCTTTGGCTAGCTGGGGTGGGGGCAAGGAGGTGAGGGGGGGCAGTATTGCTGAGGCTGACTTTAACTAAACTAGACTTAGCCAGAGATCTGTGAGGACTCACTGAGCAGCTTTTGAATGCTGCAGGTGACATTGTTGCTGACTGAAGAATGCTTATCAAATCAAAAAACTGCTGATAAGCCAACTTCAGCATGACCTCAATATGGTCCTTCAATCTTCACTTTTTACTGTTTTCAGGGAGAAGCGGATTATAGAGCATATTACATTTCGGATAGTTAGGACACGATCAAAGCAACTTGAAGGAAAAGCCTAGTAGTCATTTGTTATAGATCATCAGAAATAGTAACTAAACAGTATGGAAGACAGAAAGAGAAAACTTCAAATATTAATTACATGCTGGCTGAACATTACACCTTAACCATACAAAGGAACTGCATATTGCTCTCATTTGTACAATTCATTTTCATTATCGCCATTATTATCTACATTTGTGCAATAGAGGCTTATAAATCATTTTCTTGGTGGTCTAAGCAGGATTTTATTGGTATTAGGAATTTCCAGAAAGAGAATTCCCTCGACCAATACAGATGGAGGTGTGTTTTGCAGCATATGGTCTTAGAGAATTGCCGGAGGGCCATGAGAGGTTAAGTGACTTGCTTAAATTCACCATGCTAGTAGGTATGAGGGGTGAGAAATGAATCCAAGTCTTTCTTACTCCATGCACTGTATATGAGTCTCTCCCTGAAGCCTTATAATATAATTTGCATTACTCTGAATGGAAGGAAAATTAGAAAATTGGCTTCTTAGCAAAGTCAAATGCTTTAAATTAGACTTTCCAGTGCTCTTGTTAACAAGTACCTACCACATAGATTTGTCATAAACAAGTTTGAAACAAGCTTAGGTTGCTATGTTTGACATTTGGGAGAAAGGAAAGTACTTGTGGTACACTGGCATTTTTGCCAAACCTCTACATTCTAAGCATGCTTCAATTCAAGATTGGTCTTTAATTGTTGGTTGGCTCTTTTCTGAAAACAAACAAAAAAAACACCCACTTTTTTTCATCGAGCTAATAAAAAAAATTGAACACAAGAGTCAAGATACCTCAAGAAAGTATTTCATTTGAATAACAGTGAAAAGGAAAGCTAAACTTTATCACAGACAAACTTTGTTTTCTAGCTCCTAACTAAGGACCTTGCTGATAGAAGCTGTACCCCCATGAGGGTATGGAAATATGTTAAGAAAAATCAATAATTTTTTTCAGATAATTTTTTTATCTTTTCATTTTTTGTTTCAGTCTTAAGCCATAAGAAATAACCTTTCATCAAAAAATGGTAATCCGTTTTCAAAAGAGATGTACCGTTGTACGTTTACATAAATATATAACTTTCTATCATATTCAGAGTAGGCCCTCCTACACAAGGAAATATAATAAGCACAAATCCTGTTATTGTTATAGGAGGCAATATTTCAAGCACCAATCCCACTGATTGGTTTTATTTTCTTTAAGTGGGTCAAATAAAAAAGAATGGGAAAAATTCTGAAAATACCTTGGAACAGTGATTCGAAATTCAGCTTTTTGAAGGGAGAAAAAGATATTTGAAAAGTTTAATTGTTATACATGAAAGAATAATGAATCTAAAGAGAAAATCTGTCTTACATAGTCCAAGTACTTCATCTCCATCATTGAAAAAACAATCTTTGAATTCCCGAGTGAGTTAAGGGATGAGAAGGAAGAGAAGATCATTTGATTCAATTAAAAATATTTCACAGATATATGTCGCATTGATGGGAGGTTTCATGAGAAACCCCAATTAGAAGGCAACTCTCTAGAAGTTCTTTCAATAGCATCAGCAGATCAGTCCAGTTTGCTCTACGTGCTAATAAAATAGGAATGTGACACCACTGAAAACAAGATTGCAAAATACAGACAATGTGGTCTGACATTTTTTTCTCCCCAAAGGAAGGACTGCCACTAACGAAAGTATTTCTTATGAAGGCTCAATTGCTTAAGATGCAGAATATTGAGAGAGAAAAACACTTTAGGACACAGCCATGTCACCAGCTGTTACTCATCCCTAATGAAACTGTTAAGTGATATTCTTTATAAATAGGTCAGAGAGATTCTGAATTCTAAAGAAGATTCTTTTATACTTTTCCCCTGAAGAGCTGAATTTGAATTGAGAACTGGCAATTTAATCAGGGTACTAATTTTAGTGAGGAGCAAATAGTAATCAGGTAGAGATTTCAGAATTTTTAAGTATTACAATTAACAAAGAAATGTAAAGGCTCTGTGTACTGAAAATGTGTTTTCTGCATACATACATGATCAGCTATTTTTAGAGACTAGGACCATGTACTAATTAAGAGCATTTGGAACTCTAGCAGATGTAGACATTACAGATAAACTAAATTTATTCAAGCTTCTTTAGAATTTTTTTTTCTCTTAGAGAGTATGATATGATTAATGTTTTTGGTCAAACTATATTTAAACTCTAGTGCTAATAATCATTTGCACTAAAGTTAGTGATCAAAAAATAGATTATATAGAAAGCCTTGTGTGTAGTATTTAAATCACAGGATTGAGAAAATAATGTATTGAATAATGGGTTCTATTGTCCTTAGAATTCAGATTGAATAAAGAAGTAACTTGTTGAGTAAAACATAGGTCATTATTGAAATTATAGTATTCTGAGGGTTATAAACTCACATTGTTGTGATACTCTCTCCAGTGCTAAAAACGACAATCCATCTATTCCAACCCATCCTATGTTCATATCCTCCTGTAAATGTACCATGTAGGGACATTCCTCTAAATTTTGTGACTTTGTATACATTCCATACTGAAATTCATGAGACATAATTGGATGAAAATTGAGATTCAGATAAAGAATAAAAGCTTATTTTATTGTTACTGTTCACAAGTGCTGTGTTTTTGCCCCACACATGAACTGTCTTGCTTCCCTTATCAAAGCAATAACTCAAGATTTACAGAAGAAACTAATTCCATAGTAATGTGGATGAACCTAGCCATATGCAAATCTTGGTCATGATATTTGTAAGTTGTGGTATTAATTACATAGCAGCTGAATGGTACAGTTGGGATAGTTATGATATTTGTCACATTGTGATGGTTGTGATAGTAAGTTACCTAATGAAGTTTTAGCCTCAAGATTTATTCACAATATTGGCTTTAAAAAACATGATAAAACAAACTGACTTGAAATCACATAGCCCTCCTAGCCATCTATATGAAACAATTAAATGGTACCTCCTTGTTTATACATATACATATATATATATATATCCAAATAAGTTGAAACAATTCAGAATTTACAGAGTTCATAAGTGACTTTTAGTGACTTTTCCTTGGTATGAGACAACGTATTTTTATAGATGTAGCATTCTACTGTAGATACCATTAGCGTGGGAGTCATGAAATAAAAGGTCTCTTCTGTCATCTCCTTCAAAGATTGTTTGGGCATGATAGATTATATGCATTGTTAATAGAGGAATGATACTATTTACTGTCTAGCCAAAAGAAACATGGGAAGAATTCATAAAACATTTGTAAATGTTTTCTGCTTCGTTGTGAAAATTTGCTTTGGGTAATGTTTTACTTTTGATTTGGCTTCCCTCTAATTGAGTGGTGGATAAAATACTATTTCTGTGCATCTAGGGAAAATTGCCTTTATAGGTCTCCTATCTCTAGAGGGTATACCTGGAATAGAGGTATTCCCGTATTTACTTATGTTAATACAATTTTAACATTTTAAGTCTCTCTCATTTCTCCTTCCATATCTTAGTAGTTGAGTGTAATTATTTGCTGTGATGAAATACCAAATCATCGTTAAGTGGCCATATATCTATCGAAGAATTTCTCTGAGTGTATATGGACAGCAAAGATAGGATCTGTTTTTGGGCTTGTACTTTAAGTCTTTCCAATCTAGCAGGCCATTCCAGAGCTTGTGATCTGCTGGCAGACTCTTCAAGAACCCAAGGTTACCTCCTAGGCCAAGATAAAGCATGGAATGATATTTTAGTGGGAGTATTTGCATTTGTTACCTTATTGTTATTTCTCAGATTGACCTAGTCTTGATCCATTGGATCTGATCCTCACCTTCCTGGGGTCTACATGTGAGTTATTGTAATGATACCCCACCTGTTTGAGAGAGATCAATACATTCTGTGACTTACCAGCAGAAAAGTAATTGTTTCCAGTGTTTTATTCAGGAAGAGGCTACTAGCAATGATTTCCTGTTACCAAAAACCTGACTGAACGTTTTAAAAAGTGGGAACTGCAAGAGGGCAGAGTCCACAGCACATATAAATGACAAATGCCTTCCTGTACAACTACTTCCACTAAGTTTGTACCTTAGCAGCTTCTTAACTCACTTTAAAGGAGTTTTGAAACTGAGGATAATTATTCTTAGTCTAAGCATAGATGCCCAGCAAAAAACAAAGATGTCTCCCCCTTATCTCATACCAGCTAATCCTTTGGTTCTTTGTAGGAAATTATTTGTGAGGTTTAATGCTGCGTAGGACTGTTTTCATTATGTTCTCATCTATTCGCATGATTCAAATTATTATCTTTATTCAGATGACCCCCAAATATGCCTATCCGGCTCTTACCCCTCTACTGAATTCAAATATTCTAATTTTAATTAACTTCCAGACATGGACATCTCCACCAATATGTCCCATTGACATTTAGAACTTAACATTTTCATAATGAAGCTCATCTTCCTTAAATTTTGCTCTCTAAACTCTGTTTCTATTGAAGGCACTCTGGCAAGTGGGTGGCAAAGGAGATGGCATCAGAAAGACCTGAACTTGAATCCTGTCTCAGACACTCTCTCTGGCTTTGTAAGCCTGGACCAGTCACATAACCTCTCTCAGTATTTAGTAACCATGACTGGTAAAATATAGTACAAACAAGTGGCTATGAGTTCAGTAATCCTTTCAAAGTAGTTAGGACTTTGTGGCAAAGTGACACTCCAAATGGAGGAATGGGAATTATATTGATTGTCCACAGGTTATCATGGGTCATTTTTTGGGTTTGTATTTGTTCATGGGGTCCTATGAGTCCTTCTAATTTTCTAAATTTTCTGTGTAAAATAAAGGTGTGAAATAGGGTAAAAAGGAATAAAATAAAGCTGATCACATATCCAATTCAAGAAAGAATATCGCTACAAAAGTTAGAAGGGTTCAGATTCTACTTGTTCCTTGTTGGTCAAGCAATTTAAACTCTATAGCTCTGTTTTTTCAGCTGTAATATGAAGGGGGTTCCTCAGCTTCCTTGGCCTTTACGACCTCTATTTCCAATTTACCTCATCCATGCATGGAATCATTCCCTCTTACTATCTATCATATTAATGGATCCCTTCTAGCTCCAAGTCTATGATCCTCTAAAATCTATTCTTCCTCTACAAGGCTATGGAGGAGATGGCCAGAGACTCAGAAGTGAAGTTGTGGATTGTTGGGGCTTTTCCCAAATGAGTGGTTGAATAGAGACAGTCTCCAGGGAAAGTATAAGGAGAGATTTTTGTTATTGGGCTTAAGTCTGAGCAGACTCAAGGCAGCAATCAAGGCCAGGACAAAGATCCAGAGTTCTAATATTGCCACCAAAATAGAAGAAACCCACTGGGGAAGATTCCTGCACTAACCAGAGCTAGGTGGAGATAGAAGTAGGCTTTCTTGCTGCCATCATCCCAATTTAAGCAAACAGAAAGTGTCAGTTGGCTAATTGTGATATTTCTAGGAATACTGGGGAAGATTGGAACATAGATACAAGGTTATAGTAATCAATATTACCCAGGAGAGTACTAAAAGTGACTTGTTTTTGTCTCTACCTGCCCCTAGGCTATCCTATAATAATTTAGTTTGTATACCTCATTAGCTCCTATATTCTTCTGCCTTCCCTTTCCATTATGCTTTCTGGAATGTTTATGGAGAAATCACAAACTCATCTTTACCCTAGAACTCTTCCCTTTACATTCTAACTCAGCTCAAATACAGCCTTCAGCAAAATCTCTCCCCTCTCCCACTACTTCCTTCTCTTTGGGTTTGCCTCTCATTTACTGTGTGTGTGTGTGTGTACACATACTATATATGTGTATATATACATATACGTATATATGTGTGTACATGTATATACATATATATGTGTATATGCATATATGTGTTTGTATGTGTATATATGTATACACAGAGTTTACATGTTTCTCCTATTAGAATGTGATCTCCTTGAGATCAGAGAACATCTTTTGACTTTCTAAATGTCTCTAGTGCTTGGATAATGCTTGGAACATAGCAAACACTTGATAAATGCTTGTCAAGTGACTAACTGACTGAATGCACTATATATCTTGCTTTTAAATAGATTTTATTAATATCTTTTGTTTTTAACATCACCTATATTTCACCCTTTACCTTTCTCCCTGCTGACTCCCAGAAAACTTTTACTTATAACAAAGTACTTTTAGAAAGAGAAATAAAAGAAAATAATTAGGAAAACAGATGAATACGTTGAAAAAAATCTATACAATGTTCTATACCCATCCTCCACCACTTATGCCAAGAGAAGGGGAAATTACCACATATCTCTTAATACCCTTTATGAGACTAACTGCCCTTCTTTTACTTCCACTGACCCATGGGGCCATGAGGAAGAGTTGCCATGTGTCTTGTTCCCCTCTACCACTTTCAGACCCACCATTTTCTGCCACCATAACAAAGCAACCAACACCATACCTTTACAATCCGCTTTGTACTTCCTCTATTTTTGTTGTTGTCAATGGTGGCCAACAAGGTCACTCTCCCTTCTCCCTAATGAGTTCAGGAAGTGGTTCACAGTTGTATTTTCTTCCACAATCCTTTGACCTTTGAATACCCTGCTCTTGATATTTCTTGGCATTTATAGCCTCTTATTTATAATCTGCCTCAATCATGCATGGTCATTCCCACTAGCTATTACATCAACTGAATTTGCCTTGGATGCTAGAATTTCTCATTATGGCTTTGCCTCAGAGTCTTTCAGTTCCCTCTGCCTCATATATACACTCCTTATTCAATCAGTTGGCAAGACCTGTCAATTCTACCTCTTCAGTATACTGTACATATGCTTCCTTCTCTCCACTTACAGCCACTGTCGTGCCTCTTGCCTGAACAATTGTAAGAGCCTTCTTACTGAGTTTCTTGCTTCAAGACTCTTCTCTTCCCTAATCCATCGTCTATGTAATGGCTAAAGAAATCTCCTAGAGAGGATTTTGGGAAGATGGAGGAGTAAGTAGGTCAGAAAATTTCAAGCTCTCAAGATTTTCTTCCATAAAAGAGATGAAATAGTGCCTCTGGGTGAAAATAGAGCTGTGAAAAAAAATAAGAGTAGGGGCCGAACAGGGGTCCCCTTGGGACAATTGGAGAAAACCTGAAGAAAAATCTCAGAATAAAATTTCTTTCCTGTGAAGAGGAAACACCTTTGGGGTAGGGCCCACTTTAAGAACCAGCCACAAGCCTCTTAAACAAGTGGCAAGCCCTGGGGTTAGTTGATTTGCAAATTTGCCACAGGGAACTTTTCCATGGGACAGTTACAGGAGTTGAGTGTCTGAGCCAGGGAAGATAGAGGGAACCTCTGCTGTTAAGGAACAGACAAGGAACGCAGGCCCTGCAGAGAGCTTCAGGTGAGAAGGAACCAGCACCAGCCTGCCAGGGCAGTGGGGGTGGGGGGGGGAGGAGTGAGGGTACCACTGACTGTAGGCATTACGAGAGGCTGGAGGTCTTAGTTTGAGTTCAAGGTCAGAGAAGAGAACTGAAGAGGATCAGAGGCCAGAGGCACCATCCCCCATATCCCACGACTTGAGGTGATTATAAAAACTAATTTTTTTTAAAAAAAATGCATAGCAAAGGAGAAAGAATCCAACCATAGAGAGCTAGAATGAGAATAGAGAAAACCAGTTCAGCTTTAGAGGAGGATACTGAAGCAAAGAAACCCTTTTCTACTCTAAAGAGTTATGTCAAATGGTCACCTGCCCCAAAAGAATTCATTGAAGAGCTTAAAAAGGATTTTAAAAATTAAATAAGAGAGGTGGAGGAAAAATTAAAAGGAAAAATAAGAATAATACAAGAAAAACAAGAAGATTATGACAAGGAAGTCAACCAATTAGAAAAGGAGATCCAGAATCTTAAGGAAGAAGATGACTCCTGGAAAACCAAGATTGGACAAGGGGAAACCAGCAAAGTTCTAAGAGATGAAGAAGTTAAAAAAACGAACTATAAAGAGTGAAAAAATAAAAGAGAATGTGAAACATCTCATACAAAAAACAATGTATGGAGAGAACAGATCAAGAAGAGAAAACATAAGAATAATTGGACTACCTTAAAGTTCAAATAAAAAACAGACTCTTGACACAATAATACAAGAAATAATTAAAGAAAATTGAACTGAAGCATTAGAACAAGAGAGGAAAGTAGAAATAATAATAATAAAAAAAAACACTGATCACCACCTGAAAGAGATCCTACAAGGAAAACTCGCAGAAATATTATAGTTAAATTCCAAAATCCCCTGATCAAGGACAAAATATTACAAGCAACAACAAAAAATAAAACCAATGTACATTTGGCAGTACCACAATTAGAATCACACAAGACAGCGTTGGCAAGAATAAAAGATCACAGGCATAGGAACACTGTATATAGAAGAGTAAAAGAATTGGGCCTCCGGATGAAAATATCATATCCTGCAAAGCTAAGCCCAATTCTGAATGGAAAAAAATGGACATTTGATCAATTGTCAGACTTGCAGGACTCTGTTAAAAAAAACCTTAAACTTAACAGAAGATTTGATCCACATGGGCCAAGAGAATTATAAGGTACATACAAATGACCAATTATAGGGGACCAAATAAAGATATAATGTTTACCTTTTACTTATGAAAAATTTAAAACCTGTGTTTTAGATTGTTACTAGTAATTAGGTAGCTTATAAGAAAGATTGGGGTAGACCTGTGTATGATGTGACTCCAAAAATTAAAACCATTCAAGAACAGCTAAAAGAGTAATTATACAAATGAGGTACAAGAGGAAGAACCAATACAGAGGAATTAGATGGGGTAGGGGGCCTTTTAGTTCTGGAAACCTACTTTCATCAGGAATGGGTTTAAGAGTGGAAAATACATATATATCTACAAGAGTATAAAAGTCTCCGAAATTTAGAAAGAAATAAAACTCTAAGGGGTTAGGGAGGGGGAGAGGATAAAGGAGGGATCATTAGAGGGGAGGGTGAGAGAATAGGTTAAAAGGGGAGATATTAGAAGGGTCTTTATATTTAAAGGAATAAGAGGATAAGGGAGGGAGTTTTAGAGGGGAGGCGGACAGAGTAAGTCAAAAGGGTGTATAAAAGGGTATTTAGATTTAAGGGAATGGGAGGATAAGGGAGGGACTGCTGAAGTAGGGGTAGGTTAAATAATAGTAGTGCAAAGTAGAAGGTAGAAATAAAAAAGAGGAGTTATGGAAAATAGGAAAAAAAGAGATAAGCACAAATATAAAAACAAGATTAGGAGTAGAATCTCTTAGGAAAAGTATATGTATATATATGTATGTGTATGTATTTATCTATGTATTTGTATATATAAATACATGTATGTGTATATCAATATCTATATATAAATATATCCATGCTCAATTGTAGGCTTGGGATGGTGGGCAGGGAGGAGGAAGGGGGAAAAAGAACAAAGTATAAAGTGTATGGCAGAGAACAAAAGAAAATCTACTAGGAAGCAAAAGAAAAGATGGACAGCTTTCGACGTAACACACAGTATTCAATACATAGGCTTTCTTGAAATGGTGTTATTGCTATGTATTCTGAATCATCTCCTGTGTTCTGCTGTGTACATGATATGTTGTTTCTTTTTTCTTTTATATTTAAGTTTAATATTTAAGTTTATAATGTTTTTTCTTATGTATTTGTTTTAGTATTTGTCTAAAATTTTTAAAAATTTAAAAAAGAGAAATATTCCTAAGGAAGAGGTCTCAGCCATATCATCCATTCCTCTTTGTAAAAACCTTAGGTGGCTCCAATTCCTTCCATGATAAAGTGAAGTGAAAACTTCTTGGCCTGAAATTGAAGGCTTGCCAAAGTCTGCCTCTGCCATACAACATTGGACTTGGGGTCAAGAAGACAAGTTCAAAAATGTCTCAGCCACTTACTAGCAGTGTGTCTCTAGGCTCGTCATTTAGTCTCTCTTGGACTCAGTTTCTTCCCTTCAGTGTAACATGAGGCATTCAGACTTTATGGTCTTGGGGGTCTTTTCCAGCCCTAAATCTGTTTACCTTTTATTCTACCGTTCTGGCTTTATCTCCTATTACTCCCCATCTCATAGTCTGTGTTCCAACCAAACTGGAATTGAACTTAATGTTTTGCTCACTACCTCCATGCATTTACATAAGTTGTAGCCTGTGACTAGAGTGCTTTCCTTCTATTTCTGTCACCACAGTCTTTGTGTTCATTCAGGGCTAAGGTAAAAGTGGTCTCCTCCTTGAAACCTCTGATCTCCTCAGTCTGAGCTTCTCCTTTTTTAAATGATCTTGTATTATGTTTATTTATGTACACATTTTAGTACTTTGGTACAATATAAGCTACTTAAGTGAGGGAACTTTTGAATGTTTCCCCTTTAGTTTCTATGTAAGGGAAGAGAAGGGAACTTTCCTGCAGTCACACAGCTAATAAGTGTCTAAATCTAGATATGAACCCAAGTCTACCTGACTGCAAGCCTAGCACTCTATCCATTATGCTACCTAACTGCCTCCTACATAGCACAGTGTCTCGTGTGTAGCAGATGCTTACTAAGTCTTTAATTAAATCGAATGCGGTGGAATTGACATCTAATATCAATATTTCTGCAGATCTCTCGGCACAGGAGAAATCATTCCCAACATGTCTTGAAGGACATCATTACCCCTCTGGAACAATTGGTAAGTATTTGCATTCCATTAATGGTTGAATTCTGATATAGTTACAGCTGGTCCATTTTAAATAAATGAAGAAGGAATTTATTATGCTATATTATAGTCATAGAAATATTAAGTGTTTTTGTATGGTCTTAGTCTAGTCTTTCATACATTAATAGTACCCTCTTCCTTATCCTTATCCTGGCTTCCTTAAGCATCACCATGACGTTTTTGTCATCTTCATTTTTATTGACCTCTCTGGTTCATTCAACACTGGTCATCAATCCCCCTTTAAGCCCTGATCCTTTGGTTTGATGACAGTACACTATTGTGAATGATCTCCTCCCTTTCCCATCGTTCCTTCTTTTCTGTCTTAAGTAACTCTTCTGCATCTTCCATCCTTTGAGAGTAACACCTGAAGCTCAGGCTGTGGCTCTTTTCTTTTTCTATAGTCTCATAAACAAAAATGCCTTACCAGTGGCTTCAAATATCACCTCTATTCTAATGACTCCCAAGTTTATACTTTCTATTTTCTCTTCTGAGTTTCAGTCTTGTATTATATTAGACATTTTTACTTTGATAACTTTTATTTACCTCAGTATCAAAGTTTTTAATTAAGTATACAATTAAAGGAGAAGGGGAAATGATATAGATTAGAGGGCCAGTGGGGGGGGGGACCTATGGCCTTGAGGCCACATGTGTTCAAGTTTTACAGAACAAATCGTTTTGTTAAGGGGATTTGTGCTGTGAAGTTTGCATTCAGTCAAAGGGTCCTTACAAAGGACCTAGAGGGTCACATTGTGGCCTCGAGGCCTCAGGCTCCCCACCCTTAGATTAGACAGTAATACAATTGAATAAATTTGGAATTGTCTGGATGACCAGCCTCAAAAAGTCTTTTTTGTCAATTTTCAATTTATTCAATTTCAATTTATTCAATTTCAACGTAGCAAGAGAAGGGAAATAGCCCAGGAATATATACTTGGCTTTGTGCCAACATTTTTTTCAATGACTTGGGAAAAAATTTTAAATGTCTTCTCAGATGTGTAGATGACACAAAGTTGGGTTCAAGGGATAGCTAATACATTGGATGGCAAAATCAGTATCCAAATGCACCTTGGCAGACATACATTTGACTGAATATATTAAGATGAAATTCATTAGAAATAAGTATAAAGTCTTATACTTGCATACAAAAAAATTCAACTTTACAAGTACAGGACTGGGAAGGCATAGTTAGGTAGCAGGCATTCTAAAAAATATCTAGGAGTTTTAGAAGGACACAAGCAGTGTGATGTGGCAGCCAAAAACAGCTAATCCTGTCTTGAGCTGCATTAAGTGGAGCATTGCTTCTAGGAATAGGGAGGTGGTAGTGACACTAGAGTCTGACCTTGTCAGACCTCATCTGGAATATTGGGTTATAAAAATGAGGATTATAAAAAAGTCCTAAGGTTGTTCAAGGAGGACAATAAGGGTATCACTGACCTTTGAGAGATAAATTTGAGACCATATAAGAAAAATGTTAATGTTTCCTTGCCTATAATACAGTTTAATAAGGATATGGATAAGCTGGGAAGTACCCAGAGTTTGGAGACCTGCTGATTTTGAAGAGCCTTGAGTCACTGTCATATGGGTATGTTTAACCTTAAGAAGAAAAGAATGGGAATGGGAATGCATAATGGTTACCTTTAAGCATCTGAAACACTAGCCTGTGAAGAATGGATCAAATTTGTAGTCTTTTACCCCAGAAGACAAAATGGGTAGAAATTGAAGAGGTTAATTTAAGGTCAGTACCGGGAAAACCTTCCTAGCAATTAGAGCTGCCTCCAAAGTAGAAATGGGTTATTTTGAGAAGTGGAGGGTTCCCCTTCCTTAGAGTTCTTCAGGCAGTTTTGTCAGCCACTGGTCAGGTATATTATAGTAAGGGTCTCTTTCATGTATGGATTGAACTAGATGGCCCCTGAAGTTCCTTCCAGATCTTAAATGTTATGGCTCTATAACATAATTTTCTTATCCCTATCTCCCATATCAGCTTTATATTCAAATGCCTTTATCTCTCTCCATGGAAAACATCATCCCCCCCTTATCCATATATGCCAGCTTAGAGTTACTTGACAAAGCTCTTTCACCCTTGATATCATAAGCCACAAAGTTCTATGGACTTTATTATAAATAAATATCCAAAAGAACATATGAAGGAAGATGCTATCTGCCTCCAGAGAAAGAACTGATTAATAGAAGTATGCATAGAATAGTGTTATGTATAGATAGATAAATAGATAGATAGATCAATAGATCAATGTAGATGTAGATATACCTATTCAAATCTAATTGTTGCCATCTCTAGGGCAGGGGGTGTGGCGGGGAAGAAAAAAGAAAAAAAAGAAATTTACACAGTAATTTTGTTGTATTTTTGAAAGGAATAGCAATTTGTACTTAGTAGATTTGCATGTCATGTACAATCATCTTTTTTTACTGTACTATGTTATGAAAATGCTTCTTTTAATTCCATAAATAAAAAAGTTCTATGGACTTTTTATTTGAAATTCTTTTTCATGTCCATCTTATTGTCTCTATTCCCATTGCCATCACCTTAATCCAGGCCCTCAGGATTACCTATCTAGATAAATGCAATTGCCTTTAATTGGGCTCCCTTACTCTAACTTCTCTACTTTTTAAATCTATCCTATATAGTATAGTATATCTATCTTCTTTAAAAATTCTTTCATTATATCATTCACTTTTCTAAAAGCCCAAGTGTTTCTCCATTTTCTGTCATGTCAAATCTTAACTCTACTATCTGGATTTAAAGGCCCTTCAAAATGTGGTTTCCCTATAACTTTTTGGCCCTCATTTACCACTATTCCCAAATACCTACCCTTTCCTCTAGTCATATTGGCTTCCTTACTACCCCCAAAGTGTATCATGCTCATTGTAGTTCTCAAAGCTATACTTGCATATATTTTTTGTATATTCTGTTACCTATAATGTTTCTCTACTATTCCAACTTCAGTGCTTCCCCCAGTCCCATCAATTCCTACAAAAATTTAGCATGTACTACATAATTTCTGTTTTTCATTATTTTTAATGTGTTTTGCCCTTTAATTCTAAGGTTCCTGAGGGCAGGGATCATGTCCGATATAGTACCTCTATAGTATCACTTCAATCCACTTCACTTGCAAGTCACAACATCTCCTTTGTGATGTCACGATCCTCCTCGAGAATGAAGGACAAACAACAGCAATAACAACTGTGCCTAGCAGACTACTCAGCACAACATAAAATATTTGATTGACATAATAACGTACATGAAGTTTATTATATATAATTTATATTTATATTATAATATAAAGCTTATCACTTTATTTTTAGAATTTTAATATTTGTTAATACAACCTGAATTTTTCAATGTGTCTCTCTTCCTAGAAAGCCATCCCTTTCAAACAAAGAATAGAAAAAAAGAGGGAGGAAAAGCAGTTCAGTCATCATTTTCAATGTTCCACATCAATGACCTCTTCACTGTAGAAAAGTAGGAATGAGATGCCTCCTCATCTGGTATTTTAAGGCCTACCATGGTCATTTTAATTTTGCAGCATTCAATTTTGATTGTTTTATGGTTGATTTTCCATCTCCATCATTAGAATTCGAGGGAAAAAGACAGAATCTCAAGTGAAACAAAAGTAGGGCCTCTCTGTGATGAAGGCTGTCTTAATGTGTAGCATAAAGGGAGAGAGAATAGACATCTCTAGTCTCTTCTCCTCCTATTCCCATCCTTTTCCAAAGGGTACTTTTATTCCTGCCAGGAGGGAAAGCAGGAAGTTTAGGCTTGAGTCTCCTTAATTTTAAAATACCACCTACTTCCCAGGTTTGTTACTATTTGCAAAATGCTTAGCACAGTGCCTGGCACATAGAAAGCGCTTAATAGTGCTTTGTCCTTTTTTAAACTTTTTTCCCCTTCCTTCCTTCCTTCCTTCCTTCCTTCCTTCCTTCCTTCCTTCCTTCCTTCCTTCCTTCCTTCCTCCCTTCTTTCCTTCCTTCCTTCGTTCCTTCCTTCCTTCTTTCCTATCTTCCTTCCTTCCTTCCTTCCTTCCTTCCTTCCTTCCTTCCTTCCTTCCTTCCTTCCTTCCTTCTTTCCTTCCTTCCTTCTTTCCTTCATTCTTTCCTCCTTCCTTCCCTTCCTCCCTTCCTCCTCCCTCCATCCCTTTCTCCCTTGTTCCCTTCTTTCTTTCCTTCCTTCTCTTCTTCCTTCCTTCCCACATGCCTATCTGCCTACCTTGCAAAATCCCTTTCCCCCTAAGATGTGTTATATCCTCTTCTATGGCATTTCTATCTTCTCTGCTTATCAATTTGATCTTTGAGGCTTAAGGTAGCTTTTTTGCAATTGCAATCAGATAAAAGATTTTATATATATATATATATATATATATATATACATATATATATATATATATGTAGGATAATGTATTTTTAAGCATTTTGGAAAAATACACAAAATTTGCTAGAATGGTATTTAATTTGGTCCACTGGTGGATCTGTGATTTCTTTCATTAACAGAGGAAAATTATAACCTCTCCATGCTGTATTGTCCTGTTATCCTCATCCTCATCCTCATCACAACATCAAATATTTATATAATGCTGTAAGTTTCACAAAGTGCTTTACAAAGATCAACTCATTTGATTCCTCTACAAGCTTGAGAGATCAGTGCTATTGCTATCCCCATTTTACAGTTGAGGAAAACGAGGCAGATAGAGATTAAGTAACTTGGCTAGGGCTACATAAGTAGTAAGTGTCTGAGGCTAGATTAGAACTCAGGTCTTCTTGATTCCAGGTCCCATGCTCTATCCTCCACACCACCTAGCTCTCTATGAAGTTCTCGTCTGTGTTTTACTATAATCTTTCCATAGCAGACTTTCCTATACAGAGTATCTTGGGTGTACCAATGTGCCATTGAGGCTGGTCATCTGTTGTCTGAGGTTTGCTTTATATAATTGACCCAATAACTTTTCCATTTGTACATGATAATATTAACGTATGAAATATCCAGTTCAATATCTTCTAGCGGAACGCCCTGGAAGATCGCACTGTCCTTGTCTCCTCGTATTCAAGATATCCCTATCCTATTTTCATCTACAGCATTTATACTGGACTGCAGGGGACATTCAAATCTAGGGTAATTGGCATGCCCTCTGGTTGACATCTCATGTCTCCTCCTGAAGTGAGACTTGTCTTTGAGACTGATCTCATAATGGTCCTGCGGTGATCAGGTGCTACTCTGTTTTATGGAGAGGGGTTGGGCTGACAATGAGTTAACATTTACAGCCTACTCTTTTATGATCAGTGGCTGTTAGTAAGAAGAAAAGTAATTTCCCCTATTTACAAAAATCTAGTCTGTGTTGTAGCCGAAAGGCTCACTGGGGACACCCCTCCCTGTTTCATGAAAAGGAGAAGACAAGGATTTGGCCTGCATGCCATAGAAATCATGATACTGGAATAGGAAGATACTGTTACTATTTTCTTAGAATTTGTGGTTGTTTAACAAACATCTGATGGTGAATGTTCCAAAACCTCATAACAAATATCCTCAAGTAGATATCTCTGTAATCAGGAAGACTTACATCTTTTCAGGGCAAATCCTTTTGTTCTGCCTTCCCCTTCCAGAAATGCAGGAGGAAAATAGCCACGTTCATATGATTTGAAATCTTTATCTTTTTTTTCTTCTTCTTTCTTTTTGTCGAAAGAATGTAAGAAATCTTTGCAAATAACCCTGTAGGAGTCAAAAGAATATGGCAGGTTTTAGAAAATCTCTGCTCCCCCTGGAGTAGGATGGCTCAGTGAACAGTTACCATGGCTTAGGGCAAAGTAGGTTTTCTTAGATGCGTCTGCAGTTGCAGATTTCACCTTTAGAGCCTGATATCATTTTATGGATTAATTAATATTTGTGAAAGGCTTTGAAGATGAAAGGCATTCAATATGTGCTATGTGTTCTTATTTTAAAATAAAAGACAGAATATTTCTCTGAAATACCGTTTGATGAAACTGAACTTTCCTTCAAATTTAACAATTGCAAATAGTCCTGCTGTCAACTATAGCCATGCATGGTAGGATCTGGGGAAAATGCTTTTCTTAGCAAGTCTTAGAGCTGGAGGGTAAGATTGTTGTTCCTATTTAGTCATATTTAATGGTGTCTGACTCTTTGTGACCCTTTATTAAGGGTTTTCTTGGACAAAGATACTGGAGTGGTTTGCTATTTCCTTCTCCAGCTCATTTTACAGATGAGAAAATGGAGGCAAACAGGGGTAAGTGACTTGCCCAGGGTCATACATCAGGCCAGATTTGAACTCAGGTCTTCCTGACTCCAGACCTGGAATTCTATCCATTTGTGCTACCTAGCTGCCCTGAAGGGGAAGATAGGATTTGTAAAAATAGAGGCAATATTAAATCTTTCTCTTTCTAGCCTCAGTTTCCTCATCTGTAAAATGAGAGTTTTGAAGGAAAATTTGTGAGCATGGACCCTGGAATAAGAAGACTGAGCTTTCTGTCATTTTATTCTTCGTGTGAACTTAAGACAGTCACAGCTTCCCTGAGGCTCAGTTTTCTCATCTGTAAAATGAGGGAGTTGGACTGTATGTCTTTGAGGTCCCTGTCAGATCTAAATTCATGATCCTAAAATGACCTCTAATATCCCACAAAACTCTAATTGCCAGTTAAATTCAATAAACATTTATTGTTTACTGTGTATTCCAGCTATGATGGTACAAACCTGAAGTGTTTGTTGCCTAGAAGGCTAAAGCCAGGGTCTTCTCTGAGCTCAGGAATTCTGAGCTGCAGTGGATGACATTAATCCATCAGCACTAAATCTGGCATTAAGATGGTGAGCTTCCTGGACCGAGAGCCACTAGGTTGCCTGAGGAGGTAACCCAGGTAGAAAAAGAACCACGTAAATTTCATGGGTCAATCCATAGTTGGATGTAAGCATCCCCTGAACTTCCAGGCTAAGTGAACTCCAGAGACCCAGTACCAGATACTTTCTTGGCTTTTGTCTCCTATGAACTGTCTTTTTTTAAAAAAAATTTTAAAATTTTCAATATTTATTTAAAAATATTTTGAGTTCCAAATTATGATATCAATCAGACATATCAAATCATAAAAATCTTATTTCCATCTTAGCAATGTTGGGAAAAAAGCAAGAAAAATAAAGTGAAAACAAAGTGTGCTTCGATCCTCACTCAGAGTTCACGAGTTCTTTTTCTGGAGGTGGATAGCATTTTTTATCTTGGATCCTTTGGAATTATCTTGGATCATTGTCTTGATCAAAGTAGCCAAGTAATTCACAGTGGTTCTTCATCATGGCATTACTTTTATGGTGTACAATATTTTTGTGTTTCTAATGATTTTACTTTGCCTCAATTCATGTAAGACTTCCCAGGTTTTTTGAAACCATCTTGCTCATCATTTCTTATAGCACAATAGTATTCCATCACAATCATGTCACAACTTTTTAGCCATTCTCTAATTGATTGGCATCCCCTCAGCTTCCAATTCTTTGCTGCCACAAAAAGAGCTGCTATAAACATTTTTATACATATAAGTCCTTTTCCCTTTTCTTTGTTCTCTTTGGGATACAGGTCTAACCAAGTGGTATTGTTGAATCAAAGTATGCATATTATTTTTCACTCTTTGGGCATATATACAAATAGCTTTCCAGAATGACTGGACTAGTTCACAGCTCCACCAATGAAATAATACCAATACTAAACATATATGTACCAAGTGGTATAGCATCCAAACTCTTAGAGGAGAAGTTAAGTGAGTAACAAGAAGTAGAAAACAAAACAAAACTAGCGGGGGACCTCAACCTCCCCCTCTTAGAAACAGATAAATCTAAATACAAAATAAATGAGAAAGAATTTTAAGAGGTGAATAGAATTTTAGAAAAGGCAGATATGATAGTCCTCTAGAAAAAATTGAATGGGGATACAAAGGGATATATCTTTTTCTCAGTGGTATGTGACAGCTACACAAAAATTGACCATGTATTAGGGCATAAAACCTCATAATCCAATGGAGAAAGGCAGAAATATTAAATGCATCCTTTTCAGATCATGATGCAAAAAAAAAATCATGTGTAATAAAAGGCCATGGAAAGATAGACTAAAAAGGCAGTTGCCGCCCGGGAGTTTCTCTTCTTTTATCTCCGGTGCCCCATGGCCTCGCAGAATCTCGCCGCCGCCGCCGGCTGTAAAGGGGCCGAGCCTGGGGCGGGCACAGCCCGCGGGTCCGTGGGCAAGAGGTTACAGCAGGAATTGATGACCCTAATGGTGTCTGGAAACAAAGGAATTTCTGCCTTCCCAGAGTCAGACAATCTCTTCAAGTGGGTTGGGACCATCCATGGGGCAGCTGAGACAGTATGCGAAGACTTAAGGTACAAGCTCTCCCTGGAGTTCCTCAGTGGCTACCCATATAATGCTCTCACTGTGAAATTTGTCACACCCTGTTACCATCCTAATGTGGACACCCAAGGCAATATCTGTTTGGACATCCTCAAGGACAAGTGGTCAGCTCTGTATGATGTCGGGACCATCCTGCTGTCTATCCAGAGCCTGCTGGGAGAACCCAACATCGACGGCCCGTTGAACACACATGCTGCTGAACTTTGGACAAACCCTACAGCCTTTAAAAAGTACCTGCTGGAAACCTACATGAAGCGGGTGACTAGCCAAGAGCCCTGACCCTGGCTGCCCAGCCTACCTTCCCTCATCTTGTGTCTATGTGTATGTGTGTCTGTGTCTTTTTCCCTTCTTCATAACCTGTCTTCTTCCTCTTTTCCCTTCTGTACAGTACTCTGTGACTGTTCTGTGACTGTTTTCCTTTTCTTTTTTTTCTCAAGCTCCAGTCTAGCCCTCAACATTAATGTATAAATAAATAAAGTTTTGTTGTTTTTTTTTAAAGATAGACTAAAAACTAATTGGCAACTAAATAATTTAATCCTAAAGAATGAGTGGATCAAACAACAAATCATAAAAACAGTCAATAATTTCATTAAAGAGAATGACAATGATGAGACAACATACTAAAACTTATGGGATGCAGGCAAAGCAGTTCTTAGGAAAAAATTTATATCTCTAAATCATTATATGAATAAAATAGGGAAAGAGGAGATCAATGAATTGGGTGTGCAACTAAAAAGCTAGAAAAAGAACAAATTAAAAATCACCAATTAAATATCAAATTATAAATTCTGAAAATCAAAGGAAAGATTAATAAAATTGAATGTAAGAAAACTATTGAATTAAATAAAATTAAGAGCTGGTTTTATGAAAAAAAATCAATAAAATAGATAAACTTTTGGTCAATTTTATTTTTTAAAAAAGAAAGAAAATCAAATTACCAGTATCAAAAATGAGAAGAGTGAATTGATCACTAATGAAGAGTAAGTTAAAGCAATAATTAGGAGCTTTTTTGCCCAACTATATGCCAATAAATCTGATACTGTAAGTGACATGTATGAATACTTACAAAAATATAAATTTCCCAGATTAACAGAAAAGAAAAGAAAATACTTAATCCCATTTTAGAAAAAGAAATTGAACAAACCATCAATGCACTCCCTGAGAATAAAATCTCCAGGGCCAGATGGATTTACAAACGAAGTATACCAAACATTCAAAGAACAATTAATCCCAAGATTAAATAAGATATTTTGAAAAATAGGCCAAGAAGGAATCCTACCAAATTCCTTTTATGACACTAATATGGTGCTGATACCTAAACCAGTAAGAGCCAAAACAGAGAAAGAAAATTATAAACCAACTTCCCTAATGAATAATGATGCAAAAATTTTAAATAAGATGTTAGCTAAGAGATTATAGCAATTTATGATGAGGATAATACACTATGTTAAGATGGGATTTGTATTAGGAATACAGGGCTGGTTCAGTATCAGGAAAACTATCAGCATAATTGACCATATCAATAATAAAACTCACAGAAATTGTATGATTATCTCAGTAGATGCAGAAGAAGCTTTTGACAAAATACAGCATTGCTGTTAAAAACACTAGAGAGTATAGGAATAAATGGAGTTTTCCTTAAAATGACAAGTGTCTATCTAAAACCATCTACAAGCATTATATGTAGTGGGGATATTATACAATACATAGAGGAGTCTAGAGAATCAGCTTAAAAACTAGTTGAAATAATTAACAACTTTAGCAAAGTTTCAAGATATAAAATAAAACCAAATAAATCATCAGCATGTCTATATATTACCAACAAAACTCAGCAGGAAATAAAAGAGAAATTCCATTTAAAATAACTAGAGACAATATAAAATACTTGGGATCCTACCTGCCAAAACAAACCCAGAGATTATATGAACACAATTACAAAATGCTTTTGATACAAATACAGATCCTAACAATTGAAGAAATACTAATTGCTCACAGGTAGACCAAGTCAATATAATAAAAATGATGGTTCTACCTAAGTTAATTTACTTATCTAGTGCCATCCCAACCAAGTTACCAAAGAATTACTTTTAGCTCTAGAAAAAAAATCTTAACAAAACTCACATGAAAGAAGAAAGGGTCAAGAATATCAAGGAAATCAATGGAAAAAAAGGTGTAGAGGATAGCCTACTAGTACCAGATCTCAAACTGTATTACAAAGCAGTAACCATCAAAACAATCTGATACTGGCTAAAAAATAAAGTAGTGGGTCAGTGGAAAAGATTCGGTACACAATGCATAGTAATAAATGACTATAGTAATTCTGTATTTGATAAACCCCCATATTCAACCAAAAGATTTAGGGGCAAGAACTCACCATTAGACAAAAATTGCTGGGAAAACTCTAAAGTGGTTTACCAGAAACTAGGCACTGACCAACGGCCCACATGCAAGTGTAAGTAGTATCTGTCTAAAACCAAGAGCAAGCATTAGGTAGATAGATAGATAGATAGATAGATAGATAGATAGATAGATAGATAGATAGATAGATAGATAGATAGATAGATGTAGATAGATCTATATCTCTTTATATCATCCTCACTGAGTACTTTAATTTCTTTGATGTCTTTTTCTTGTTTTATTGCTATAGCTATCATTTCTAATACAATATTGAATAATGGTGACAGTGAATAGCATTGTTCACCCCTGATCTTATTGAGGAGATATCTAATTTGTCCATATTACATATAATGCTCACTCTTGGTTTTAGATAGATACTACTTATATTTGTCCTTTAAGTCCCAGCTCAGATGTTCTCTCCTCTCTGTCCAGATCTCTCCTCTGAACTCTCAGAATCCTTTATATGTCTCTTACACACACAAGCATGTGAAGACTTCCACCTGGCAGAATGGAAGGATAAGAACAATTTGTTCCAGCAGCCACAAAGGCCACTGAAGCAAGCACTGAAGAGCGCTTAGAACTTAGTCAGACATTGATGATGCCAAGGTCATCCACTGCATCCTGGGCCATCACCAATCCTCTTGACTCCTGTCTTGCCAGTGGACTTCAATAACTGTAAGAGACAGTAAGGCTGATGATTTTATGGAACTCAGCATCACTTAAATCCAATTCATGTACAAATCAATGACATCAATGACAATGACAAGTCAATGGCACATGATGATGTCATTAGTCCTCTTTGAAAAGGAAGGATGCACAACTTATTGTCTTAAGAAAACCTGCATTTTTCCTATAATTTTAGTGTTCTAAATAGAAATGGGTATTGTATTCTGTCTAAAGCTTTTTCTGCATCTATTGATATAATTAATTGTATGATTTTTGTTTTTGTTCAGTTATGCTTATATTTTTCCTAACATTGAATCAGCCCTGCATTTCTTAGTATAAATCCCACCTGGTCAGAGTGGTTTTTACATGATTTTGTGACATATTGCTATAATCTCCTGACTAATATTTTATTTAATTTTTTTGCATCAGTATTCATTAGGGAAATAGTTTTCTTTCTCTGTTTTTTGCTCACCATGGTTTATCTATCAAAACCATATTTGTGTCATGAAAGGAATTTTCTAGGACTACTTCTTTTTTTTTCTTTTTTTTAAATTTATTTTTAATATGTTTAGTTTTCAGCATTGATTTTCACATGCGTTTGAATTACAGATTTTCTCCCC
>CM053622.1:587046119-587123101 GCA_028646595.1 Phalanger gymnotis
TTGGTCTTCTTTGTCACCAAAGAAGGATTCCAGGGTCTGAGACTGAATCTGGGTGCATTTTCGCTGCCTGGCCATGTTCCCAGCCAATTCACTTGACCCTTGAGTTTTTCAGCAGGGTGTGACTGCTTGTAGACTAAAGAGTTCTATGTTCCACGCTTGGGGGGATGTGCCAGCTCTGCCTCACCAGCACTCCTCCTTCCCCAAGAACCCCCACCCAGGACTGGACTTAGATCTTCAGCAGGCTCATCACTCCTGCTCTGATCCACCACTTAAGTCCTCCTACCAGGTGGGCCTAAGGCCAGAAGCAACTGCAGCTGTAGTTCTGTAGCTGCCCCACCTCCACTTCCCCGGGGGCAGTGGCCAAATGGCAAACTCCCAGTCCCCAGCAGCTTTTCCCAATAACCTTCTCTGTTGTCTTTGCTGTTTGTGGGTTGAGAAGTCTGGTAACTGCCACAGCTCACTGATTCAGGGCGCCAGGGTACACTCTGCCCAGCTCCCGGTGTGGTTGGTCCGCGCCGCCCACGCTGGGCTCTGCTCAGCTCAGCTCTGCTCCCCTCCTCTCCCCTCAGCTCCCAGCTCTGCAGGGGACAGACCCCACCCAGAGACTATCCAGGCTGTCCTGGGCCAGTGCCCCGCCTCCCTCTGCTACCCTGTGGGTTCTGCCATTCTAGAATTGGTTCAAAGCCATTTTTTATAGGTTTTTGGAGGGACTTGGTGGGGAGCTCACACTAGTCCCTGCTTTCCAGCTGCCATCTTCTTAAGGAGTTATTTTCATCAGAGATGTTTTGTACATTTGACTGATTCTGTTTTTTAAAGTGTTATTTTCTTTATTTTTTTTTGCCTCTATTTCCAAGGTGTTATTTTAAAAATAATTTTCTTGTATCACTGCCATTTGTTTTCTCTTAAATTGTTGAAATTTTTTTATTTATATATTTGAACTTTTTTTAAAAAATGAGAATAGCTAAGTAATTCACAATTGATCATCAAATAATATTGTTGTTACTGTGTACAATGTTCTCTTGGTTCTACTCACCTCACTTTGCCACAGTTTGTATAAGTATTTTCAAGTATTTCTGAAACCATCTTGCTCATTTCCTTTAGCACAACAGTATCCTATTGCAAGCATATACCACAACTTGTTCAATCATTCCCCAATTGATGGGCATCCTCTTTTCCACAAAAAGGACTGCTATCAATATTTTTGTACAAATAGCTCATTTTCCTTTCTCTTTGGTATCCAGACATAGTAGTGGTATTGGTGTGTCAAAGGGTATGCACAGTTTTATAGCCCTTTGGGCTTAGATTCAAATTACTCTTCAAAATGGTTGGATAAGTTCACAACTCCAATGCATTAGTGTCTTAGTTTTCCCACATTCCCTCTAACAGTTGTCATTTCCCTTTTCTGTTATATTAGCCAATCTGATAGGTGGCAGGTGATAGCTCAGAGTTGTTTTAATTTGCATTTCTCTCATCAATAGTGATTTAGAGCATTTTTGTACGATTATAGATAGCTTTGATTTCTTCATCTGAAAATTGACTTTTCATATCCTCTGACCATTTATCAGTTTGAAAATGACTTGCATTCTTATAAATTTGACTCCATTCTCTCTATATTTGAGAAATGAGGCCTTTATCAGAGAAACTTGCTGTAAAAACTTTTTCCCAGAGTTTTCTCCTTTCTTTTTCATCTCAGCTGCATTAGTTTTGTTTGTGAAAAAGCTTTTTTAAATTTAGTGCACTCAAAATTATCCATTTTACATCTTGCGGGCCTCTCTGTCTCTTGTTTGGTCATAAATTTTTCTCTTATCCAAGACCTGACAGGTAAAATTTTCCACACTCTCCTAATTGTCTTATCTTCTTAATTTTTCCTCTGCCACTTTTGAAAATTTTGAAAATAATTTTTAACTCTTCTAGAAATTCTTGTTGAGTTTGTGTCCAAGTCATTTTTTTATTTGATGTTTTGATTGTAGAAGTTTTGATATCATTGTCTTCTTCTGAGTTTGTATCTTGATCTTCCCTGTCAGTATCCTACCTTTTTATGGTCAGGTTGTTGTTGTTTGCTCATTTTTCCTACCTATTTCTTGAATTTTTTGGAGGGGGGAAGTCAAGGCAGTTGTGGTTAAGTGACTTGTCTAAGGTCACACAGCTAATAAGTGTCAAGTGTCTGAGGCTGGACTCAAGTCCTCTTGACTCCAGGGCTGGTGCTCTATTCACTGTGCCACCTACTTGCCCCTATTTCTTGACTTTGAACTTGATGGTAAAGTTGCACTCTATTCCTTGGGGAGGGATGGACCAAAAGTAAGCTTCCGGATTTTTTGAACTGCTGCTTTCAGAGCTAGTTCTGGAGGTTTACAAGTTACTCAATATTTCCAAGGTGGTGATCCGGGGAGAGGCATGGTCACTGCTTCCTTGCAATCACAAGCAATACTGTTCCCCAGAGCCCCTGTTCCCTTGGACCACAAGTAATACTGCTTCTCAAGACCCTTGATCTCTTGTAACTGCAAGTGCTCTTCTACACTCTGGAACTGTGACCCAGAAGTGTGTATACAACAGTGGAGTTGCCACACCCAATACTAGCCCAGGGTTCCCTGTAGTCTCTTTTTGATCAGTTGCCCAATCATTTTAATGTCTCTGGTTTGAGAATTCCCAAAGCTACTTCTGCTGTTGCCACCTCCAAGGCCAACAGCTGGTGTTTCTGTCATGGCCCACACCCCAGTGTGGGCCTCTCCTTCCAACCTCCTAAATTGCCTTGGGCTGGAAAAATGTCTTACCCCAAACTTTTGTTGACTCTCCTTCTCCAGAATGCAATTTTGGGTGTTATTTTAGTTTTATAGAGAGAAATGTTGGGAGAACTCTGCTGTAGTGCTTTCTGTACTCCACCATCTTGCCTTGTCCCCTCCTATAACTTTCTAGAAATGTCAAATACTCTTCTATTTCCTATATTGCAGTAAATTTCTGTGGAAATGATTCTCAAAGGGTATGCCATGGGTTTCAGATTGCAAGCATTTATCAAACGAGTGGTAAGAAAATGCAGACAGCTCTAAGAGACAACTCTTTTGTGAGACTTGGCAGTGAAGGCAATGAAAGATATAGAATAACATAGCTTAGGGAGACAGTGGGATTAAACGAAGAGTTTTTGTTGTTTGTTTGCTTTGTTTTATTTTTAAGGATAGGTTGGATTTAGACATTTTTAGTGGGCAGCAAGGAATGAGACAATAGATAGGAAGAGACTGAAAATAAGTTTAAAGGAAAGATAGATGAAGCAGTCTCCTAGAAGTTATGGGAAGGGATGAAGCCAAGTCTAGAAAAAGAGCAGTTAACTTTGACAGAGTACCACATGGAGGCTGCTAGATTACAGTAACAATACTCCTTCCTCTTTTTTGCAGCATCGAATTAGCATAACTTCTCCTTCATTAGGTAATTCTCCATTTGCACTTAATGTACAGTGAAAGTAGAAGTAACAAACAAACCTAGGCATAGGTTTTACTTCCTTTCCCATTAAATTATAATAGACAATTAAATTTCTAGTAAGATGTTGCCCAGGACAGAAATGGGTGGGTCATTATCACTGAACACTAGTCAGACCAAAGCTCTACCTCTTGAGCAGAGATGCAACCAGACCCTAAGAACAGTGGAAAAGGAGAATCTAAGGAGAGGACGGATGTAGAGAGGGTATCCTCCCATTCTTCATAAATCATCAACAAAGAAAGAAGTACATTCAACTGTTGTCTGACTCCTGAACCAAACTTCTGATTGTCTAGCTACTATTTGGTATGGTGGTAGAAAAAATGCATCTCACTGGTTCAAAAATTAAAGCTTTATTTAAAAAAGGCTCATAAAGGCTTCTTAGACATCAAATAGCTCTTCCAAAACAACATTTTGATGAGTTAGGGCTAAATGAGTCAGAAACATACGGATTAAATTTCCCTTGAAATACTCAGGGGTTTTAAAATGAAGGAGGAAAGCACTTGGCAAAACATAATCAGTCCTTTGCCAAACCCAAAACATTCGAAAAACAGTTCAAGACATTTTGCCGAACCCTAAAGCCTGCCAGGTTCTCCCATCTCTGCCTTTAAAATAATAGAGTATGAGGAAAAATCTATTCTCAACACATGGACATCCAGTAGGATGAACAGGCACATACCTGAGTTTTGAATTTATACCATCTCCTCTGTAGCTTATCTTGGACAATCCTTAGTTGAACATTTTGTCCCCTATGGCACAAAATTCTTCTTAATATTTCGCAGATTCTTCTTCTGAGATAACCCCTGTTCCTTATTCATAGAACTTAGGATTTTTTTACTTGTATTCTTCAATTCATGTAAACACAGACACACACGCACATCATCCCATTTAGACATTAAGTCTAAAGCATCCTCTTCTGTGATTATTATAAGCCTCTAAAGCACTGGATTTCATTTTTGAGCAAAGAGGAAAGCTGATACAAAAGTATAAAATTTAGAAAAATGACTTTATTATTTATATTATAGGAGCTTTTGATGTTCCCTTTGGGAGGGCTTTGTTTTTGCTTGCTTGTTTTAATGAAGGAGAGTCACTACCACTTCCATGCCACACACCTGGCCAGCAGAGCCAGAACAGCAGGGGAAACAGCTGTGGAGAAGGGCAAGGAAGAGACAGAGAACCAGACACAAACAATGGATCAAAAGCCAGGAGAGGGAGAGGAACAGCAAAGAGCAAACACAACATCTGAAAATCGGGCACCTGCAAGACCATGGAAGAGAGGAGGGAAAAACCCACCTTTGCTGGGATCCCTCTGGAAAAGTAGAGGCAAGGGAGGTATGAGAAATAAAATATGGAAGTAGGGTTAGAGCAGAATATACTAACCGAATATGAAAACTTCCCCTCCTCCCTTTTAATTTCTTATATTTGATTATTTAATTATTATTTGATTTTTAACCAATTTCTTTATTCTAAATGAGAATATTGCAGCAAACTCGAACCTGACTCTGTTTCTGAAACTGGTTTAGGCAATAATCAAAATATGGGTTAAAACATATCCAAAGATTTTCTATAGTTAAGTATCAAAATAATTCCTGAATGAGCTTAGGAAACTTAGTGGTCTAATCAAAGCTGATTCCACCATGATTCTTATAGTATTTAGAAACTGGTGGTTGGAATAAGTCATTGCCAGACTGTGAGTGTAATGCAGAGTGAATGGATTTGAGGGAATTGAGAATGGGGTCATAAAATTTGATCCATCTGACTTAACCAGGAGCCCTTTAATGGTAAGCAATGGGGCAAGATTGGTATTTCTTGGTCCCTGCCTATCTCAGTGACCTATTACAAATTGGACAGACAATATATTTTGCTTTTACATCATTTAGTTAAAATTGGTAGATATGTCCTAATTGCAGGATTTGTAGACAATTCAGCCCTGCACTAAAAATACTGGCTTTTCATCCACAATCTAAAGAATAGTTTTAAAAATTTGTACTGTGTGAGGAGAAGGACTGGCAGGCATTGTTATATTTTATTTTATTTTTTTCTCTTAATCAATAATATGCAAAGTTACTGAGCACTATCAGAGATGTCGACTTGAAATAAAACAGAACAAAAACAGTATGATATTTTTATTATGGCTAAGCCCTTCATCCCCAATCCATTCAATGAATATTTATTAAGTGCCTACTATCTGCAAAGCAAGGGCTAAACACCGTAAGAAATGAGAGAGAGAGAGAGAGAGAGAGAGAGAGAGAGAGAGAGAGAGAGAGAGAGAGAGAGAGAGAACTTGTTTTTAAGGGATTTATGATTTAGCAGGAGTGATAAGGAGATAAAATAAAATGAGAGACTGAAGGAGTGAAAAATCATTTCTAGTTTGAGAGATCAGAGATGGAGTTGGCATTTGCCCTGAGTCTTCAGGACAAGGATGGGCAAGACTTCAACAAGTGGAGATGAGGTAAGGACTTACCTAATGGGATGGAAAAATATCTGACAAATGCATACCCTATTCTTCTATTCAGCTTTCTATTTCCAGAGCTAATTATTCATTTAACTAAAGACTTCTACTTGGGTAAATACTTTAGCTTAGGAATAAATACTTGTGTTTCACCAAAGTACATTCTGAGACTTTCATTTCACTTCAGGAAATTAGGAACACCTTAACAAACAGATCTTGTACTGTGATCAAGTCACAGCATCTTCTTGAGATAAGCAAACAATTGTTTTTGGAAGTAGAAAGTCAATTCACTGAATTTTTTCTCTTTCCTTAGATTTTAGCTGAAATTTAATTTTGGGCCCAATTGTTTGATGTGGCATACACTTACACACACACACACACATACATACACATACGTACACACAAGCACACACATACTTTTATCATAGTTATGTTAGATACAATTACAGTTACAGATAGAGAACAGAATTAAGTATTTGGTAGAAATAATGTATTAACGTTGTCTTAGAAACCAAATATTCCCCTTTCTTAATATAAGTTAATTGGCCACTGGTATTGAATTGTGTTTTTGAGAGCATCCTTTGGCCCTGCAGTACAATAAGAGGATCATTGGCCTGTGTGGTCAGAAGTCATGGATTCTTACCCAGCTCTTTCACTAATTACTTAGGTGACCTTGGACATGTTGTTGACCCTATCTAGTATTAGACTACAGGACACTTAACATTCCTTTCAACTCTGCAATTCTATGCCCATGTGGGATGGAAAACTTTAAGGGAGATGAGAGTAAAAACTGGTTCATTTACCTCTAGATAACTTGAATCTCCTTTGGAGTAAGCTATTTACTTGCACAAGAGCAAAATGTAATGATTCTGGGTGAATGATAGCTGAAATATAGAGGAGGCTGGGATGAGATAATTGGCAAACTTTTAGGCAAACAATTAGTAATCTAAACCGTGCTACCACAAATTAGAAAATAAGTGTTAGAGGAGTTCAGAGATGGAGAAAACAATTGAAATATATGCTTGTCTACTTGCTTACCTATCTACATACTCTTTTCCCTGTGCCTGAAATGCACTCTCTCCTTACCTTCTGCTTCTTCAAATTCCTGGTTTGCTCAGAATAGGAGATCTTTTCTGAAAATCTCTGCTATTAGTCCTTCCCTAGAATTATTATATATATATATATATATATACATATTTGTAATAATATATATATATATATATATTTGTAAGTGTACATGTTGTCTTTCCTAGTAGAAGGTAAGGACAGGAACTCTCATTTTTGCCTTTGTGTTCTTAGTAGTTAGAACTCTGTTTGACAGTGTAAGGATGGGTTTATAAAAGTTTTGATCAATACATATATGTAGTTAAAGTACAATCAACAAACATATATTATCTGCTATATGTTAGAAACTATATCTAGCATATATATATGATATATATATACATATAGGTATATATACATACACACATGTGTACACACTTAACACATACACAGAGTGTCCTCACAAAGAATTCCTTAATATTAATAGTGTCAAGAGAAACTATGAATATTCATTACTCAGGTTCTATTAGGCTTTTTACATGTGACAATTATGTTTGAGATGTCACTGTGTATCACAATGAGATGTCTAATAGAATTGTATTAAATGATTTATTGTTGTTCATGTGGGAAAATGACTTTGCTGACTATTATGTATAGTGGTTTGTTGGAAAGATCTGTGCATGACCAGTAGTCCTTCCCACATACAAGTGAAATTGTATAAAGTTTGAAGAATATTCTTTTACCTCTACACCTTGAAATTTGAAGTCAACTGTTCAGCCTTCACCAAAAGAGAACAACTTCGTTATTACAGATGCCATCCAAGCTCATCTATATGCTGTTATTGGTTATTATTATCTAAGCTTGTCTTTTGCATAAAGATTATCCCCACTTCAGTTTGATGTAAAACAGCTATTGGGAGACCCTGCTGTCAAACATTCTTCATATAGCCTTCTCAGTAGAATTCTGTCTGATGAGCATCACTTCGGTGCTGGTAGACTGGCTGATGCCCAAGACTTTATAGTGGGTGATCTTGTCCTGTCATTTAGTCAAGCAGGGCATTCATGAAATGACTCAAGAAGCCAATTGTGACATCTGAGGCTAGGCCATGGCTTATAGTTATACCGTGGTTTAGAACAGACATGTCAAACTCTAAGAGAAACAAGGACCACTAATCCACACATAAGGAATCCTGTAGATCGTGTATTGCTTTAGTTTTAAAATGTGATGTTGTCTATGTTTTACTATATTTTTATTTATTTTCTTAAATATTTCCCAATTATATTTTAATCTGATTCAAGTTGCACTGGGGAGTGGACTGCACGTTTGACACCTGGTTTAGAGACTTATCTGTGATTAACAGAGTTTCATTTTGGTCTAGAATCGGGGTCTTTTACTGTGTGTGCGTATGTGTGTGTGTGTATGTGATAGACACCTTTGGAAATCTGATGAAGACTAATGATACAATGGCTCTTTGAATACGTCATAGCTGAAGGCAAACCTGAATTTATGTTCAAGTTAAGAGAAAATAAGGTGAAATTTATCCATGGAGCCCTTCGATGGAAGGATCTGTGGATACCAGGTTAAAAAGCCATGGTCTAGAGTTTTGTACTAAATTACATAGTAAGTTGATCTAACCTGGTGTTTTAAAATAACTCCCATTAGGATAAATGTAGATAAGTATTTAATATAATAAAGGAGTTGATAAAAGAGCTAAGACTCATATGCCTGGCCCACTCTGCTATGGTGCTTGCTTTTTGTTTCAAATCTATTCTTTTCTAAGTGGTATTTAATATTCTTAAATAAAATAGAAATAAATTATTATTTGACTAGATGATCTTTTAGTTTCTTTTTGGCTTTAAATTCTATAGTTTTGTATTTCTTTTAGTTTTATTATCATTTGTCTTCTTTCCATCATATCTTCATCTATCACATTTTAAAATTGTGTTTAAATACCTACTCATTAGTATATCATGAATATTCACTTTCTCATCCTTATCCTGGCATGTATGCCATATTTCCCTTTTGGAGTAGGAAATATATTTCTTGTTGTTTCCATGCCTTGTCAGCAGGATTGTACATAGGTGAGAACAGTCTAGGGTAAATCATACCGTCTACCCCCTTATTTTCTTACCTTCACAACATTTTTATTACAGGTGATAGTAAACTTAAATCAGCATGAAGGTTAGCCCCAATGGGAGTGTCGTATTATATGCAACCCAAGAGGTGTAAACTGAAGTGTGAATGACAGCCTGATCAACTTTGAGTTGGGAGTTGGGAGCAGGATGAGAAAATGATGGTATGAGTCACTTACTTCTCTCCTCTTCTCCAGGTGACATGGACCAGTTTGGGGGTGCCTGTTAAAGGAGCACAATAATTTGGTTGGAAGGTGGGGGCCTTAATAAGTCAAAGGTTGTCAGTTCCATCAGTAACACCTGGCCCTTTTCAGTCTCACTCCTGAGGTGATTTACAAGAAAACAAGGCATATGATGCTGCTATAAGGTTAGGGATGAAGCTGGTGAAGACATCAACCTTTGCCCTATAACCTCTTCTATTCCATGAACAAGGTAGTGCGAGAAGGAGGAAATTTCATGACTCTTAGGTATAGCTCTGCCACTAATATAAGGCCTACTACAACTGAAAATACAAAAATTAATTTTATATATATGTATGTATATATATACATACATATACATGCATACATACATATTTGTATCTAATGGTAGCTCTCTCAGGGTGGAGGGGGGAGAAGGAAAAAATGAAAAAAAAGTTATATGATAAATTTGTTATATATTTAAAAGAAATAACAAGTGGCGTATACTAGATATTTAATTACTTGTGCAATCATCTTTTTCTATTCCACTGTTATGTAAATGCTTGTTTTGTTTCTTAAATTCAGAATAAAATACATTTTTAACAAAATAAAATATAAAATTAGGCCCCAAACTATAACCTCTGTACTCTAGGGTAGACGCAGGATTAGAAAGAATTCAAAAGTGAATACTGTTATTATTATTTTGAATATACCTATGATGTCTTTGCTGTAAGGAGCTTCTGGAGAAGAACTCACAACTTAGAAAGCTGCCTAGGGAACTGAGAAGTGCCTTCGCCTAGGGCCACACAGCTAGATTGAGAGTTGGAAATTAAATCCAGGTTTTTGAGTTTAAGACCAACTCTCTATCCAGTATTTTACATTGCCTATGAATATATTATTGTATATTATACTTGCATAATAATAATGACTGAAAGTCATGTAATCAGTCAGGATGCAAGACACCAATTTCTGGAAGCTGCACCCAATAACCTGGAGTCATGAACTTGATTTAGCTTGCCAACTGGAAGTGCTCACATCCTTAGAGTATAATGATTGGAGAAAACCTATCACTGAGATTCTGCAATATTTGGTATCCTAAGAAGACCCTAGTAGGGTCCTGTGGATTAAAGTAAACTCCCCACTGAGAAGGGGGAACCAATTTAGTGACACAGTTGATGCATGCTCATGATGACCCCTCCTAACCAGAGTTGTATTTTATTTCATGTCCTCACAAAGTTACTGTAACCACCTTTATTCCTTCCCCACTCCCTTCACTCTTCATCCACCATTTCTCCATCAGTCATGCTTTTGAAAAATGGAAGTTTTCTGTCAATGTAGGATCAGTAATTTTTTTTGTAACATATACATTTTAGTTTCTCTTTTCTCTCTAAGTCTAGATTTTGGTAATCACCTTCTCTCTGAACAGAAACTGTGCTTAAATTGAACTATGTGGATCTTTTCTGTGGTTACGTGGTGTAGTAGGAAGGCCGAATTTATAATCTCAAATATAATCATGTATATGTTTGAATGGTTCGAAATCGCAAGGTATGAGAGATTCTCTAAGTAGAAAACAACAAAAAATTTATTTAGGCCCCACGGCAGCTGATCCATGAACCAGCCTCCCCATTCCAACATCTTGACAAAAAGACTTCAGGCCCAGAAAGCCCGCCTCACAAGGGTAACCAGGAGGCCACAGAAAAACAAGATAGTATTTAGCCGAATCATTTTTACTGGCCTCAAGTTCCTGCTCGCACTCCTGGGTCTACACATGGGTCAGCTCTGCTTCCACAGCTTCCTGCCTCCACAGCTTCCTGCCTCCACAGCTTCCAGCTTCTGCAGCAGGTTCCACTTCCACTGTAGTTGTCTCTTGGCCCCGCCTTTCCTCGCAGCCGAGCCTCTGGCGTTCTCAAGCCCCGCCTCAACGACCAGAGACCATTGGTTCCCCAGTTGGCCCCTCTTAAGTCATTAATCTACACCCACACAGGTTTCACACCTGATAGGGCTTTGGGCCTGGGGCTTAGCACTTAACAGCTGAAAGTACTTCCACTCAAAAGAAACAAAAGCCATGCTAAGGAGACAATTTTGCTTAACAACACACGTGGCACCATATCTCACTCTGGCAAAAGGGGCAATCTCTGACTCCACAGTGTTAATTGTCAATCAGAATGATCTTTTGATGGACTGGCAGAGAAATCCATGAACAAGAAAAGGTGGAGGAAATATATAAAAATAATCGCAGAGAAAAAAAAGACATTTGAAAGTGTCAGGCCCAACATGACTGTCTATAGTTATAAAAGAATTCAGAAAATGGCTATTGGAACTCATGGCAATTATATATATACATACACACATACACATACACACACATACACATACACACACACACATATATATGCATATACATGTATATATATAATATATATATGGGAAATGAGGTCAATGCATGGAAAGACCCCATGTTAATTTTATGAAATCATCTTTAATATCATCATTATTAGCAAAGCAGCAGGGTATAGTAGAAAACAAACAAACAAAGAAACAAGACCTTGGTTCAGGTCAGTCATAGCTTTCCCATTTCCTATGTGTGTCATCTTAAGCAAGTCGCTTAACCATTCTAAGCCTCAACTTCCTCATCTGAAAATAAAATTTTCAGATAATATCTGCATTATTACATAATAATATCTACATTATTTCTCTGCTGTAAGGGCCAATTGTACTAACAAAGTGTTTTCTAACTGTGAAGTCATCATCATAATTATCTCCAGGGCTAGGCTTATAAATAAATTTCCTATGTCTCTTGTGTACTTTTCTGACTTTCTTATTCTATTGTCACCCCTAGTTAAAATCTTCTTACTTATTACTTGGGCTACTACACTAACTACCTCCTAAGTCAGTTTGTCTGATGCCAGTCTTTCCTCTGAAACCCATCCTCCATACTGACAAGTAAGTAATCTTTCTAATGCTTAGATCTTCTCACTATCCTCAAATCCTTGCTCAAAATACATTCTTTGTTTAGGAGGTAAAGTACAAAACCTTTAGCCTATTTTTCACAGGCTTTCATAAGCCTGGCTCCAACTTACCTTTCCATGCACATTTTCATTCACAAACTGAATGAAATCTTTGATCTTGTCTTGCCTTGTCTTGTGTTTCTCTGTTGGCACATACCTTCTCCCACGACTATAACACGCTGCCCTGCCAACCACACCTATTAACAATCTTCTCATCCTTCAAATACAGTGCAAAAAGAACTTCCCTAGGATAATAGAATTAGAATTAGAAAACACCTTACGGATAACATAATCCAGTCTCATCACGTTACACATGAGGGAACATGGGCCCGGAAAAGTGAAATGACTTTCCCAAAGTCATCCAAAGAGTGAAAGAGCAAGGTTTTGAACCTACCACAAAGCCTTCCTTCAACTCCTCAACCAGAAATGATCTCTCTTTGTATGTCTCAGGATTTTCTAACCTCCATTATGCACCCAAATTATGCCTTCCTTCCTTTATTCTATCCCACTTATCCTGTGCATAGTTTATACATATTTGTGCATAATTTATACATATATTTGTTTGCTTATTGTCTCCTCCATTTTACTGTGAGTTCTTTGAGGGCAGGGACTGTCTTTTGCCTATTTTGAATCCCTAATTCTTAGCAAGTGCCTGGTACGCAGCTTAGTAAATATTTATTAATTTATTGTTTTCTAATTTGTATCATAGTGATATATCTATATCTATATCTATATATAATCTCCTCCCCTCCATCCCATTACTATACATTTCTTCAGAGCATAGATAATTTTTTTCATCTCCGTATGCCACTTGCCCACTGTATGGATGATTTTTGTTGTTGTTTATTCATTTTTCAGTCACGTCTCAGTCTTTGTGACTCCTTTTGAGGTTTTCTTGGCAAAGATACTGGAGTGGTTTATCGTTTCCTTCTCCAGCTCATTTTATAGATGAGGAAACTGAGTCAAAGGGGGTTGAGTGATTTGCCCAGGCTCATCTAGCTAGTAAGTGTCTGAGGCCGGATTTGAACTGAGGTAGATGAGTCTTCCTGAATCCAGTCTCAGTGCTCTATCCGCTGCACTGCCCAAATGCACTAGGTATGAATGCTACTTTGCATATTTCAGGCACTTAATAAATGATTATTGGTTTGAATGGATTTGGATTACCCACTGTGATTTGAAGAATTCCATGTAATCCAGAATGTCCTTAAATTATCTCTACCACTACCTATAGGGCAGCTAGGTGGTACAGTGTATATAGCGCCAGACCTGGAGTCAGGAAAACTCATCTTCCTGAGTTAAAATTTGGCCTCAGATACTTACTAGCTGTGTGAGCCTGGGTAAGTCACTTTACCCTGTTTGCCTCAGTTTCTTCCTCTGCAAAATGAGTTGAAGAAGGAAATGTCAAACCACTCCAGTATCTTTCCAAGAAAACTCCAAAAGGGTTCACAAAGACTCAGACACTACCGGAAAACAACTGAAAAACCCTAACTATTAAAGAGTCTGAAATCCTCTCACTTGAAATTCATTCCTTTGGGTCCTGAATTCTATTTTGATCTTCTACAAAGATATAAATAATCCTAAAATAGTTAACACTTTCATCTTTTAATCAACTAATACCTTAGGAAGGATTATAGCAACTCACTAAGATCTAGACCCTGCTATCATATCCTAGGGGGAAGTGGGAACTCAGACTGAAATAAGAAAACATACCAAACCTATTGCAGAATTTCTCATTGGCCCTGCCCTACTAATGTGATAAGTTTACTTTGTGTGAATAGCACCAAGGTGAAAATCTCAGAAATTAGAATTATTTAATATGTCCAAGGATCTCATAGTATAAAAAGAGGAGACAATAGGTATTGAAAAGCTAAATGCTATCTCTAGAAGAGAGAGGCTAGATTGTTTCTTAAGTTGGCAGAGAGTTATTCCATAAATGAATATTTATTAACTACTATTTTCGAGACACTGTAATGGTGGTGTAAAATGGACACAAGTAGGAAGGAAATGAAATATCAAATTATAAAAAGCATAAGACCAAAGTCTAAAATGATGATCTTTAATAGATACAAATATGTCTTCTTACCTCTAGTTTAACAAAAAATCAATATAACAAGTACAAGATGTGTAGAGGCATGGCTATGTAGAAGATGATCTGAAAAGATTTGGTCTCTATTAGCAGATTATGAGCAAAACCTAGAGAGAACAGGATTTCTGGCTATTCATCAGTAATTCAAGAGTTTCTTAGATGATTATTCAGTCAACCTGCCACTTCCTAAGGTAAGTGAGTAGGTAGAAGGAAAGAGAAAAGGAGTTTTATGCCAGCAATGGTAGGTAGAAAAGGAGGGAGGGATAGGCATTGTATTATGGTTCATTTCATCATTTTGAAACAATTATACAAACAAATGACTTTAATGTTCATTCACATAAAACAAAAATGAAGGTACAGCCCACAAATCATTCCAAAATCTATCAATCTATCTCTTGGTATATTTAACTACTTGGGAAGGATATGACCTTACAGGCACTTGTGATAAGCTATAAGTGCATTATTAATGAAGTCCTATGACAGGAGACTTCCTTCCTGATAAAGACTCTTAAATGAAATAGGTTCATTCAAACTAATAATGCATAAGAGTCTGCCATGTGTTTAACAGTTGCATTTTTCTTACAGATGGTTGAAAAGGAAGGATATCTCCAAAAAGCTAAGATTGCAGATGGAGGGAAGAAACTAAGGTATTAAAGAATCTTTTAATTTGGCATGTCATGTAATTGATGTGGTCTGTTCATTCACATGATTAAACCTGTGTGTGACTGCTATTGTTTGGGTATTGTAAGGTATTGAACGATTACTGTCATTTTCTACTCACCTATCACCATTACCATCATCATTATTCACTATATTTTGTTCTGCTGCAGGAAACATACAAATGAGTGTTTCATGACTGCTGAGAACTTGCAATCTAAATGGATGAGAACCTTTCCCCATTTGTTTATAAAATTGATGGTTTGGGGGATTAATGTTTGCATTTCGTGATAATTTCATTCTTTGAAAGGTAGCAGAACCAACAAGGGTTTTTTGGATCTGCCATTTTGGATCTGATTCACATCAATATGAAGGATCTGGTTGCTGGGGTGGACATAATGTTAATGCTGGTAAAAGCAGCTACTCTATTTTATAAATTCTGAAGAATAAATTTCAAAAGGTTCAGAAGAAAGATAAGTAGGACCTTATGGACTACAATTCTTTCAGGATAGGCTGCACAGATATGATGGGAAACTCTCAAGAATAAAATTCTGAATGCAAAAAGAGAAAGAACTCGAATTAAGAGAAAAAACCAAAGCTCTATGAAGAGATATATGTAGATGGAGAGGGGCGTCATCAAGTAATTTTCATTAAAAGACATGTGGAGTAGAGGGAAATAAGAACTGACAGTAGAACAAAACTATAAAAGTGTTGTAAAGTTCTGAAAGAATAGTCTTAGGGTTGCTGAAGTTGTAAATTGGATGAAGGTAGGGAGAAAAGCCAACAAAAAGAATGCTTAAGCTATAATGGAAAAAAAAACCCAGAAGAGATTAAACAAGGAAAAGGACCATCTTTTGGGATAAATGGTACTGTGATATTGGAAATCAGAGAAAAAAAGAACTATTCAACTCTAACTTTTTTTCTGTTTTCTCTGCATTGAGAATGATTTTCAGCCAAAGTGATATAACAAAAATGGCTAATAGAAAGTTGATAAGTAGGGAGAGAGAAAGATATTAATTTCTCTTGATGAGTTTGAGTCATCAAATCTGGATGAATTGCAATTTCTGGTACTGAAGAAAACTGGAAAAAATGTAATTTTTGAGCCACTTTCAGTGACCTTTGAAAGATCATGGAGAATAAGAGATATTACAGTATTGGAAAAGGGTAAATATTTTCCCCAATTTAAAAAAATGGAGAATAAGCCTACAAATAATACAACAGTGAGCTTGACTTTGGTTCTCCACCCAATTTTAGAATTCTGGAGTTAATTTAAAATGATGACCTTTAATAGATACAAGTACATTTTCTTACCACTAGTTTAACACAAAATCAATATAACAAGTACAAGATGTGGAGAGGCATGGCTGTGTAGAAGATGCCCTGAAAAAATTTGATCTTTATTAGCAGAATGTGAGAGCAGTACAATGTGATGGTATCATAAAACCACAAAAGAGCTTGCTCAAGCTTAGCCTGCATTAAGAGAGGTCAGCGGTCCAGAATCAAGGAGGCGGTAATTCTGCCATACTCTGTTTGGTCAGGTCATATCTACAATACTGTATTCACTTCTGAGGATCATATTTTAGAAATAAATTTGGTGAACTAGAGAAAGTTCAAAATGGTCAAAGGAATTGGCAGTGCTTAGAATGGAAAAGAGAAGAATTGAGAGTGATGCAATAGCTACCATGATTTACATTTGTTCTTGGGGAAAGTCATTTAAGCTCTCCCAACCTGTTGCCTTATCTGTAAAATGAAAAGTTTGGAATTAGCTGATGGCCTTGTAGGTTCCTCATTTCTATATATCTAAATCTGAGTTGTTCTTTAGAATCTAGATGAATTCTTACCTCTTCCAGGAAGCCTTTCACAATTATTCTGATCCATACTAATGTCTCCTTTATTCTAATGTACTAAATGTACTAAAAAGTACATTCTAATGTATTTACAAACATTATCATACTGGATTGTTATAATGCATGATAATTAGATTCTAAGTTTGCTAAGGGCAAAGATGGTATCATACTCCTTTTCTCTCTCTCAATACTTAGCACAGTGGTAGGTAAATGTTAGGAACTTAAATACTTGATACATTGAAATACAATTGATTCTCTGCAATATTCATACAGAATACAGAAGCAGCATCATGGTATGGTGGATAAAGAGGAGCCTTCTGAATTAGGAGGAACTGGATTCAAGTTAAATATTCGCTCTCTGACCCTGAGCAAATCATTTAATACCTCAAGTCTGTCTTCTTTCCTATCCATCCTTCTAACTATCTGGTAATTTGATATTCCCGGAGCACAGTTTCTAATCACATCAACCCTTGGCTCGATAAGCTCCAGGGACTCCCTATTACCTTTAAGATCCAATATAAATTCTTTTTTTGATATTTAAATCTCTTTACAACCTGCTCCCTTTAGTCTTCTTCTGTTCAAAGTTCTGAATATACAGCTCTCCATCTTCCATTTCTGTGCTTTTGCATTAACTATCTCCCTTTCTTGGAATATACATTCTTCTTTCTGCCACTCTTTGGAATCCCTTATTTACTTCAAGAATCAGTTCAAATGCCACCTTCTTCATGAAACCTTTCCTAGTTCTCCCACATGCTAGTCCAACCTTTCCCAAGATTCACTTATATTCATTTTTTTTAAAAAAAAATATTGTCTACAACTGTGGCGTATAGACCTGTGACTGACAGAGAACTCATTGTCACACAAGGAGAGCATTCCATTTTGACTGAATCCTAATTGTTAAGAAATTTTCTCTTACATCAAAATAAAATGTTACTGAAAATCCCCTCATTGCTCCTAGTTATGACCCTTGAGGCTAAGCTGAATCTGGTTTGATCCCCCTTCCTATGACAATACTTCTACAATGCACGTTTACTAACTACTTATTTATTCCTTTGATTTTTTAAATTGCCCTCTTTAGGGCTATGGTAAGTAGATACAACATTTATTAGAATTTATCTCATTTCTACCTCTTTTTGTCCACTATCTAAATTAATTCTTCCAAAATGATTACGCTTGTATATGTATGCATGTGCATGTATAGATATAGCTATAGGCATGGATATAGATAGCTACATATATAGATATAGATGGGTATACACATATGTGCATAGATATACCTAGCTGACTAGCCAGCAAAAGCATTTATTAAGCATTTTTTATATGCCAGGCACTGTGCTAAGCACCAGTGATACAAAAACAATAAAGTAAAACACACTGTAAAATTTTCAAGAAACCTATCTTCTAATAAAGATAAAACATCTTAGGAAGCTGGAAAGCAGGGATGTAGGAGGAAGGAAAAGAGGGTAACTATGTGAGGGCCAGGCAGACAGAGTAAAGGTGGAACAGGCTAGAGGGTGAGCCAGTGTGGAGAGTGGCAGCAGCATTGCTAGGTCTTATGATCTGGAGCTTTGGGGTAGGGACTCACCATTCATTGAGTTAGTTTCAGGGTGAAATACTGGGGCAGGGTCAGGCAAAGGAATCTAAGTTCCTGTTTGTAATTCAGAAAGTAGGAACTAAAGAAAGGATTGACAGAAGATACTTCAGAGAGTTTGGAGAAGGGGTATTGTTTAAAGTGATTTTACAAAGTGGTTTTCTGCATTTATGTTTACCATTCTATGCATAATTAAAATTTCTACCATCTGAGTTCTACCTGTCTCTGAGATTTCTACGTATTAGAAACCATGACTGAAGATATACATTGCAAAAAATGTTGCTTATTGAGGTGCTTAATGATAGTGAATTATAAAATGCCAAAGCAGTCAGGAGTATATCAAAGGGATAAATTCACAGACCTATATTAAAATGTAATATTGCCCAAATGCTTTTAAAGTAACTTAGTCACAGAGATTTCAGAGGATATTGTTTCTCCTCTCATCACTGTGGAAGAATGGCAAGAATCAGAGGCAACAGCCCTGAGTCAGTTAGCAAAGGAAGTAAATTTCAGGAATATCCAAAATAAAATCACTCCCCCACCCTCCCACCCGACCCCCTGCCATAGCTTTTTGGCTTTTGTTGCTGTCATTCCTCACACAAGAAGAGGTGGCTGTGGGTAGTGTCAGTAATAGTGATAGAACTTAAAGGGTTCATCATATATTCACTTATTTAACAAAGAAAATTATGAAGGATTTGTTGCACAGTTAATGAGTGTGTTCTAAGGATAATCTTCCATTCAGCTTCCTTTAAAGAGCAAATGTGATCAATGTTGGTGTTATAATGTGCTGCCCTCCGGTGTCCATTTTGTAGAATGCAAAGAATTTCTATAAGGCTATATGTAGCAAATAGATGTCTTCCCTTTAAATTTCCCTGTGTGTTTCAGACCTAGTTTATTTTTATAAGATATTTGTAAGCAATTTTCTTTTGGATGCAATACCCTCCCACCTCGCACAAATAACGAACGGTAGTGATTTTCTTGTTAAGGATTTACTTCTCTGTCCGTTTGTAGTTGACTGATTTTATTTTTAACCTAATGATTGTTGTATTTAAATCAAATTTGAATGAAAACCAACATTCTCTAGTGCAGAGAAGTTTTCTGAACTGTAGGAAGAACAGTGGTCTCTAGTATTTCAGTTGTTTATTGGGGCATGATGTGGAAAATATCTCTTTAATCTGCTTTGGAGAAGTGGCCTGACTTTGTTGAAGTTATCGATTTCCTGATATGTATGAGTGTGTGTTTCAGAGATAGAGCAACTAGCACTCATATCTCACCTTTACCCACTTGAGGTATGTCCAGGAACATTCCCAGCAGTATAAAAGTAGTAAAATGATGATACCTTCTCTAAAACTGAAATCCTGACTCTATGTCATCGTGGATTAATGAACCTAACTGGGTCTAGGGTTAGGGTTACGGAATACTCGGGCCAGGCTAAGCATGTAGCCTTTCTTTAATGAAGAAAAAGATTCCAATTGCAGCTTCTTCACAGAAGAGACCATGTTAATACTTCTTCGTATGTCTCACTGAACTTAGTACAGCACTTAATATATAGTAGTCACTCTGGAAAACTTGATTCATCGATCAAAAAGGCCATTTTGACACTGAAGGCATATGGGAAGTATATTGTTGAGCTAGAGGACAAGATGGTCATAAATACGTTGAGAGGTCAAGAGAAAAATGAACTCAGGATGGACCGTTGTGACTTCTAGCAAGGAGAAAAGGCATATGAAATCTAAAGTTTTACCCATAAGGAATTAAGACACATTTAGGTGATTTTGGGCCACATCAATAGAAACATAGAGCTTAGAACAGGGGGCGTGATGGTAGTGTGGAGTAGAATGACCAAGGCCTCAAATGCCAGGACCAGTAGAGGATACAATGTAGAGAAACTGAAGCCTCCTCATAGAGGAGTGATGTGATCAGTGCGGTGCCTAAGGAAGATCACTTAGCAGGGATGTGAAAAGAGATTGGAGAGAAGGTAAACTGGAGGCAGGAAGCTCTACTTGGAAGTTATTCCAGCAATTCATGCTAGAGGCAATGAGGGTATGCACTGGTATGTGTGTGTGTGTGTGTGTGTGTGTGTGTGTGTGTGTGTAAATAGAAATAAAGTGATGGATCAAAATGGTTTTTCAGAAGAGGAATAGGCAGGACTCGGCCATTTAGATGGAGAGGGCAGAGTCAAAGACAATTCTCTTCTTTTGAGTCTGGTTTACAGAGACAATAGTAGTAATGTGCCTTCAACAGAAATGAAGTTGTTAGGGGCAGATGAAGCTCTTTATGGAAAAGCTGAACGATTTTGTTCTGTATGTTGTTTAGAAATCAGTGATTTATTGAAGTGGGGATATCCAACAACAAGTTGGAAATAGAAATCTATAGCTATAAAGATCTGAAGATAAAGCTAGAGACTGGAGAGTCAGCTATATGGACCAACAAACATTTATTAAGCCTCTACCATGTACCAGGCCCAGAAGAGAGTAAAAGAAAACTGGAAATGGAGAAAGACCAAGTTGTGAAGAGATTTAAATGTCAGACAAAGACAGAAGCCACCAGAATAGATGAGATCATTATAATTGAGTAAATAAAAATGGATGAGATGAGAGCCAAAGGGTGAACCTTGGGGACTCACATTTAAGGCAGGGTAGAGGGAGATTCAAGAAGACTGAGGAGAATTGGTCAGAGAGGTAAAAGATGAACCTCAACTGTGCAGTGTCACAGCAGCCAAGAGAGGAAAAAAAGGTAAGGTGAGATGATCACCTAATGTAAAAGATAGATATACATATAGATAGAGATAGAGTATATATAATACATATATAATAAAGAAAAATGAGAACAGAAAAATAACATTGACTTTAGAGGGGGGAAAGGTCATACTTGATCTTGGAAAGAAATGTTTAAATAGAGCAGTGAGGCAAGAAGCCAGATTATAAAAACTAGAGGAAGGAGAGGATGGGGAATGAGAGGAAGCAGCAGGTGGAGTATTCATTCTAGAAGTGTATCAGTGAAGGGGTAAAAAAGAGATAAGATAGTATGCCTAAAGTAGTAGCTGAGGAAAGAGAATTTTAAGAATGGGGAAGATCTGAGCATACCTGTAAGACAAGGAGAAAGGGTCCAGGGAAACTGAGAGATTGAGAACGTATGGAAAGATTTGTGTACTCTAGACCTTCTCAATTCACCTTCAGTTGCCTCTCCTCTCTAATTGGAAGGCTGGAGAGTGGAGCTTAAGTTTAGGAGTTTGGTGCTCCTGAATCTCCCTTAAAAGAAGACTCAAAACTGTCCTGCTAATTCTATTCTCCATCAGCAACTCTGTTTGGTTTCCACTCCACAGAACAACATGTCTTCCCTCCTCCCGTCCCTTGCTCCCCTCTCCTACCCATCCCCAAACCTTTTTAGCCTCCTTTTGTGTATTCTTTTCCCCCATTCGATGGTAAACTCTTTCAGGGCAAGGCTTGTTTCTTTTTCTTATTCGTATCCCTAGGGGTTAGCACAGTGCCTGGCACATAATAGTTACTTAAGAAATATTTATTAAGTTGAATTGAATGAGAGAGAATGAAAGATAGAGCAAGATCACTGAGGAAAGAGGTGAGGTTAAGTTTAAAGACACAAGTAGAGTGGTTAGACTTGGTAAGATTAAAGATCTCCCAGTTTTGAGATGGGTTAGATACAGAGGTGGGGAATCTGGGGCCCTGAGGCCTCATGTGGCCCTCTAGGTTCTCAAGTGAGGCCCTTGACTGAATTCAAAGGATTGCACTCAAGGACCTAGAGGACCACATGTGGCCCCAAGGGAGCAGATTCCCCACCCCAGAAAGAGGCTTAAAGGAGAGGAGTTGTGGGAATGTATTACAGATGTCTTTAATATTCTCAGTAAAGAACACATACAGAAATTAGGGGCTGGGAGCAGAAGGTGCAGGTTTGAAGGTTTGGATGAAAATAGGGAATGCAGAACACCTGGGCATATGTTAAGTTAAAAAGAGGTAAAGGATTATAATACAACAGTCAAATCCTCACATCCTACTACCTTCCCAAATGTATCATTGTTCAGTTGTTTCAGTCAAGTCTGACTCTTCGTGACCCCATATCGGTTAAAAGATATGGGAATGGTTTGCCATTTCCTTCTCCAAATGTGCCCCACTGTAAAGCCATACTGGATTATTTATTGTTCTCAAGCACATCCCAGGATTCTTCACTTCTTAGTCATTGCTCTGATGGTATTTATTCCTGTCTCTTAGAATTCTTTCTCTGGTGTCTACTAATTGAAATCCTACCCATCTGCTAAGACCGGCTCAAATGTCACCTCCCCCATGAAGTTCTTGATACCCCTCAAAGGATTTGATCTATCCTTTCCCTAGATTTTCAGAGCATTTTGTGTACTTCTTTTAAGGCGCTTAAGATATTCTTCTATGTATTCCAGTTATTTGGGTACTTGTCTTACCTGTGCCTACTAAAGTATAAGTTTCTTGTGAGAATGGACTTCATCTTATCCACCTTGTATCACCTAGAGTTGTGCAATGTCATGCAGGTAAGTGCTCCGTAAGAATATTAAAGATAACTTAATTTGAACCGTGAACCCCAAAGTCTTATATGTTCATCTTTTAAATTTGGGAACTTGAGATAAAGAATGTGGGCTGAATTCTGACCTGTAGATGTTTTTGGCTAGTGCTGTGAAAGGGAGAAAACCCTCATGCTGTAACTCTTTATTTTTTAAACTAAAAAGTTTATGTTAAAAAAATGCAGAAGCATAAAATACTATTTCTAAAATAGTTGATGGGGTACAGGCTCTGGGAACCCTTTTGAACTCTCCTTGAATCTTCCCACTTGATCTGGCATTCCCTTGAAGCCATAAGCCTTTCATTATCACTATGCCTCAATCTCTGTTACCTCTGGATTGCCTCCTGCTACTTCTAACCCTTGATCCTATCGAAATCTCATTCTCTTGGTTCCTGAAGCGTGACTTCTAGGCATCCCAGCTTACTGGCCACTACCATCAAGATCCTCCCTGGACCCCTTCTCCAGTTACCCCAGATTACTTAGCCACCCCTAGATCCCTCCCACAGTCTTTCTGTATATACAGTCCATCTTGCCTCGGTGAAGGTGCTCAGATTCTATCTAATCTCCTTACAAAGGCTCGAAGTTCAATCTGGCCCACTGGCATTAGTGATGCAAATGGTTGAATTCCTTAAGAGTCTACCCGATATGGCAGATCTTTAATAAACTTTGTTTTTCTTTGGCGGAAAGAAAGCTTGGGTTGAATTCATTCGGGCAGGACCTGGTTTGTCACTATTTTGGGGTCTTGGCACTGCTAAACCTCAACATAGCCAATTGCCTTACAGTCTTGAAATGCAGAGCCATGCAAAGAAGAGAAAGTAAAACTTGGAAAGAATCCTTTCCTATCTGACTGTCTGCCTCTCTGTCCTATCTGTGATGTCAAAAAGCACCAAAGCCTTCATTCCATTGGCTGCTCCCAGGTCCATGGTATTCAAGGCATAATCATTTATTTGAAACCACAACTTAAGTAGGCACAAATCATGTGATACAATATTAATGCACAGGGGATTTGTCTAAAGCAGACAGCCAAGGATAAATAACAAGGAGCCAAATAAAGCAGTAAGAGCTCTCACCACCGATATACCAAAGCCACCACTTCCACATAGAAGTCATCCATGGAGTGTTGGTTTCAGATCCTGATAATCCATTCTGAGCTTATTTTGCTGCTTCCACAACATAGCAGAAGTAGCATACCCCCAATCAGTCAAGATAGGCTGGTGGGTGGCATCTGCAGACATAGCATTAAGTGCATTGAGCTTTCGGCATGGCACCTCATGCAAAGGACACTCAATTAAAATTTTTAAGCAATTTTAAGTCCAAAACTCTGGAGGCAGGAAAAAAATTGACCTCAAGTGGGTCAAAGACCATGTAGTTCATATAAATTGTGTGTAACAAATGCCCAAGACAGAGATATTTCTTGAATGTTTAACCCAATTTTAGTTTGAAAAGTTCAAGAGCAAATTTCCTTTTGCAAAAAGTACCCTTTTTGAAGAAGTATGCCTTCAATCAAGTCAATAAGTTCAAATGAAAAAGAGGAAATGGAAGGTACAATGTTGTAAAACTTAATCACAAATATATTTTGTAGGTTTTCCTGTGGGTCTCTTTAAAAAAAATTCCCAAAGACTTCTTTGCTCTTTGTGTGAATTAAACCCTTCCTTCCACTTTATGATCTGAAAATGGGAAAAAATGATGTATCAGGAAGAGCATTGGGTTAGGAACTAACTTAACTCTTCTCTCATCCTGACTCTGACATGAATATTTGACATTAAGAAGCTACTTAACCTCTCTTGGCCTCAGTTTCTTAAACTTGCAGAGGATTGAGGAGGAAAAGGAGGAAATGTTGAACTAAATGGTCATGGTTTTCTTCTTCTTTCAGGATTCATTCCATGAATTGTAAGAATAAAACCACCCTTGGGTTCTAAATTAAGAGGGAGATTGGCTGGTTATCTTTTGGGAATCATCTCCTTTTATAATTTAGGCTATCAATTCAGGATTGTTGATTGTTTAGAGAGATGTATTGTTTTTTATCGCTGTGTGCCTTCTTGAGTGGAATTCAATATACTCTCCAGCACCTCTGTCCTTAAAGCTCGACTTTTACCACAATTAAAACATATTCTTAAAAATGCCTTTTATTTGGATTCTGACCTATAGTCTGAATCATGCTTATCCAATGAGCAGATTTAATAGTACAGGTAAGGTCTCAGGCTTATGTTTCCATTTTAGCATTGTCTTGCTGTAAGACCTTGGTCATGCTATTTTCTCATTTACAAAAGTGATATTTCTAGTAGCAAGTCAAGATTTTAGGAAGATTCAAGAATTAAATTTACACATGACCTTATAATTTAGAGGAAAACATCCCTAGGAAAGAATACATTTATTCATTCATTGAACGTATACTACGTGATTTCAAGGTACTTACTAGATAATAGGAGGAAAAGACACTCAAACCAATAACTATGGTACAAGGAAGAGTTAGATAAAGCGCAAAAGAGAGATTTGGCCAAAGTGTTATAAAAATGCAAAGTACTATAGAAGACTGAGGAGGGAAAAGTCCCTTTCACCCAGAAGGGAAGGGAAGGTTTCAGAGAGTAGATAGCACCCAAGTTTTTATTATTACAGAATATTTTTCCTATTAAAGGAGCTAAATAACTAAATTAAAGGAAACTAAATAACACTATTACCAGTGTGGTCCTTGAATATATACTGATCAGCCCTTAATAGACAACATCTTAAAAAAAAACTGGTTAAAATTTTTCTTTAAAAATTTGTACCCAGTACCTAAAATACATAGAGACACAATTATGATATGACTTCTTCAATTCAAAAACCTGTTTTGCTTTATTTTTTTAAAGGAAAAACTGGTCTACTTCCTGGATTGTCCTTTCTAATCGGAAAATAGAATTCTACAAAGAATCTAAGCAACAAGCTCTTTCTAATCTGGTAAGTAGTTATCTCTTGATTGCTCTCATCTTTTCAGAAAGATTATTAAATATAAGTTTGGTATCATCAAAAATCTCACCATGCCTTCAAGCCTCTAACATCTGAAAGTAGATTCAGGAAATGACTCAATAAACTTTTAATCAGATGAAGGGGGAATGGAACTTAGTGTCTGTTTTATTAAGTGGTGCATTTGGAGAATAATTGCAAAGCGAGATGAATGGTGAGTGGCTATCTAGTAATGTGAAGGGAACACTTTAAATTGAGGTGCCATTTATAAATGCTTTATTCTTATTTATGAAATGATCGCTAAATGCACCTACTTGCTCAAATAATGTATTATAAAGTATGTTATAAAATGCATTAGTAATAAATGCTTAATGGATGAGGCTATGGGAAGCTGTTGTAAAGAATATTATGAGACGTAAATCGTATTAAACCATATATGTGCATTTTTAATACATGAATTTAAGTTGTTATCTAGCATGCAATAAAGCGCTTCGCACATTAATAAATAATAATCAACTGTTTATAAATGGCACCTTAATATAGGGTATACCGGTGGGGAAACATTGTAAGTTAGCAAAGTGATTTTTTATCTTAGTCTAACGGTGACACCCCCATATCCAGCTGACCTCACTGAATATTTTTTATGACTCCATCTAATGCAACTAATGTAATTCTTGTATCCAAGAGCTACTAAAAAGTCAAATTTGTAGCATCTCAGTATTGTACCTGGAGGAGAGGCCACAGATGTCTGTCTTTAGGAATTTGACAGTCAGAACAGAAACAGTAATGGCATATAGCCCTTCAGTGCTATCATAGGGATGCTGTGGCCAGCAAACTCCTCCACGGTGTCCCAAACACAGCGGAAGTCACTACTGCAGAAGGACCAAAGACACATTTGACAGAATCTGATTGTGAATGGCTCCCAAGGCTGAGCTAACCTGCCATACCGTGTTGAAGTGATGTGTAGCTGGGAAAGGTGCATGCCTGGCAGGAGTCAAAAACAATAACCTAGTTTATATTTGGCAGGTAATGAAATGCTGGAGAGTTCTCTGCGCTCCAGCCATGAGTCATGTTTCCTATGTAATCCTTTTTAAATGGGAAACACAAAATCATTCAGTAAGGGACATTCATTAAAGGAGGAGATTGGAGGAGGAACAAAAGGTGGCATTTGGTTTGTTCTGGTAATTGCAATAGCCCTTTATCCCCAAGTGGCCAGCTGGTTTCAGAGTTTTGATGTGGTCCAATCAGGAAATTAATTATGAATAAATTAAATATACTTGAATCTTTTGTAGTGAGCTACTTTTGACTGTTGCAGAAATTTGTGTCAGTGTTTTTTTGGCTAGGGTAAATTTAAAATAATCTCTTTTAAGGGAATGAAGTAACCTTAAGGGCAATCTGGAGGCAGGAAAAACAAAAACAAAAACAAAAACAAAAAGCTCTCATTCCAATGCCATCCCCTTGGCTTTTTCTTTGGATGAATTCTGATGGGGGAAGTGGGGAAATGAAGGGAAATTGTTTGCATTGCTCAAGCCTTGCTGCTGAGAAGGTCATCTTTGTCCTGCTGAGTGAGAACAATACTGTTGGAGCTGAGTTTATATGAATGTGCTGGGCTAATGGGAGAGATTAGGTTCCAAGGTTTAGTTTAGTTTCTCCCCCCTCCCCCTTAAATCTCTCTTACCAGGAGATGCACTTATCAACCGCTTAATTTTATCCAGGTGGGAAAAAAAACTCCATTTTAAGTTATGCTTAATATTTAAAAACCCAGCTCACTAATTTGGTTTCTTTAGTTTAAAAGCAATTGGGTCTTCAGAACTATTGCAAAAAAAAATCACAAACTCTTTTGACTTTTAGGAGAAGAAAGAAGAAATTGGTAAACATAACTTGGCAATACTAACAGAGTACTCCTGGCTCTGTTTTCAGTGCCCTTATTTATTTATTTATTTTTTCCCAGGCACTCATTGTCTTCAAAGGGAATTCAGGGCAGGAACTAAATGTGAGCTTTGGTAATAGAGATGAGAGTTAAGAGCTCTTTGTTTATACAGCCTGAATTGTCTTACTAGTTGGCTTTTTGGATTTGATTCTAAGTAAGTATTAGAGCCTCAGAGGGATCAACCACATTGACCAGTCTCTTTCTCAAAAAGATGATATGCCGATTTCCAAGTGTTGATTAAAGATCATGTGGTTTATTTTGAAAGAGTTTCATGATAAACTTTTGAGATTTTTGTTCTTACCCACTTAACACATGCTCGCATGTGTTTTATTGTGTTGGGGTGGGGGAGGAATTCCTCCCTTTCATCCAAGAAGTCATGTGAAACTGCTCATGACTAATGACAGAAAGGGGTTGAAAAATGTAAAAGGTATGTACATCCTTAGATTTAACAAATGGCTTGGTTCAGCCTATTTTGGCAATTTGGGTACTTGAATGCTTGGTGAGAATTGAGCTAATCTAGGCATTCAAAGCAGAGAAAATATGCTAATGGACAACAGTCCAAGAAAATTACCACCAGAAACCCTCCTCAATAGGAAATGTATATTCATGTTCTATACAGAGCTTATTATCCTTATTAGTCTTTTTCCTAGTATAAAATGTAAACTCTTCAATGTGACGTTTTAAAGTCATCCACAATACAGCTCCCTCCTATCATTATAGACCTATGTCATCTTCCCACCTATACTACTGCACTTTGGGTTCCAACTAAACTGACCTAATGACAGCTGTTCGCCAAACTCAATACTTCACCTCTCATCTCTGTGCATTTGCCAAGAACACACTTTAACTTTGCCTCTGCCTCTCAGTCTCCCTGGCTTCCTTAAACGTTCAGCTTAAGTTTACTTCCTTTTAGAAAAGATAGTATGGTATCTGGTTTTGCTCCCACACAAGCTATCCATATAGCTGAGCTAAAGTTTATTTACCAAGACAATGGCCATCCCCATCAGGGAAGCTAGACAGGCTAAATCTGTTGAACCAGTGCAAGCTTATCACGGCAGTTCAAGGATCAGGTCTTGGTCAAGTGTCCAGGCCTACGGATCTGCATAATTTGCATATGTTAAAGAGGAAAGGTAGGTAAACGAAGAGTGTAGATTCATCTTAACTCAGACAAGGAAGATAGAACTAATTAATTTCACTTTTACTTCTGTATCCTTACTATTCTATCTATGTAAACTGTATAACTTAAGAAAAGTATGTAGGAAAGTAAAGAATGTAAACTAACCCTACTTCAAACAGGAGTGGAGGAACTGGTTACCCTCACTCCTGCTTCTATATCAGTGTGAGTATTCCTAGTAAGCACTGTACCTTCTTTCTCTTGAGGAGCATAATACATGCCTTCCTCTGTCCACGCTGGTCCTGAGTTCTTTGGATGAGAATGGGCAAATCACATAGACCTTCCTAAGGTTATGCTACCAGGAAAGTAATGAGCTGCAGAAGCACATCTCGGGCTTACTTCCTGACCCTGCCTTGGGGAGTCCTGTGATCCCCACAGATTAAGGGGAACTACCACTTGGTCTTCCTCAGGGAGTCCTGTGGCCAGCACAGCCTTCCTTAGGGGTTATCACTTGGGTCTTTCTTAGGGTCCAACCATGAGGAGTCCTGTGATCGCCACAACTGTACTAAGGGGCCATCACATGGTTCTTCCTCAGGGTCTGACCCTGCCTGGGGGGTCCTGTGATCCCCACAGACTAAAGGGCCTTCTCATGGTTCTTCCTCAGGGTTTGGCCTTGCCCAGGAAACCCTGTGATTCCCCACAACTGCGTTTCTCACATTCCTACAGGAAGCCCTTCCTTCTGCTTTAGCTGTAAGAGAACTCTTTCCCTCCTTGAATCATCTGGTATTTGCTTATTTTTATACATGTCATATCTTTCTAATAGAATCGGCAAGTCCTTGAGGGCTGGTGTTGTTTTGTTTTTAATCTTTGTATTTCCAGTGACTAATATAGATAATGCCCTGCACAAAAGACCACAGATTTTGAGTTGGAATAAGCTTTAGAGAGTATCTTATCTAGTATTCTCTCTTCTACCTTACAAATGAGGAAACTTGAGTGAGAGAAGTTCACTGACTTGCCCAGGAGTATAAAGTACTGATTCAGTCCTAGAATTTCAGTCTTCTTACACCTTACTCCCCCAAATATGATGCTAGATCAAGAGACACTAGCCTCCTGGCTGTTCCAGGAAAAAGACATTCATTCCATCTCTAGGCTCTGGGCATTTTCTTGGACTGTCTCTCATACCTGGAATACTTTCCCTCCTCCCAACTCTCTCGCTTCTTTTGAGTCCTAATTAAAATCTCATCTTCTACAGGAAACCTTCTCTGATCCCTCTTAATTCCAGTGCTTTCTCTCTTTTAATTATTTTCTAATTATCTTGTACATAGCTTACTTTGCATTCTTCTCCCCCATTATAATGTAAGCTCCTTGAAGGCAGGGACAGTCTTTTACCTCTTTTTCTATCTTTAGCATTTAGCACAGTGCCAGGCACACAGTAGGTACTTAATAAATGTTTATCAATTATGAGAACAATTTACAGAGAAGTCACCAGTGCATTCACATAGAGATAATGTAGATAAGCATCTACTAATATTAACATTTACCAAGACAACCAGCAAATCTGAATTTCTGGTTACCTTTCATTTTTAAATTGCATAGTTCAGGATATCTAGAGGCTAAATGTGCCCAGAGCCATAGCTTGGGGGCTAGAGTTTGAATCCAAGAATAAATCACTCCATTCAGGTATCCCATCTGCTGAAATATTTTATAAAGCTGAAATCTATTTAAATTGAATATGAAGGAAAATTTAGCAGATTCTATCTCAGAGGTGAATAATGTAGTAAGAGCATAAGATGACTGGCTTTAGAGCTGGAAAGCATCTTAGAGATGAAGTAACCTAGTCCCATCAATTTATAGATGATGAAACATTTCCGAATCTATCTGTTGAAACTTACATAATGGATGGTGTTGATTTCCCTGTAATCTCAAATTCACTTCCTTCTGCTGCATTCTAACTTAAATGATTTTCAGATTAATAAAAATTGCATTATTCAAGACAAGAGTCTTCTTTCATTTAGAAAATATGCACTGAGTGCCTCAAGGCCTCTGAGGAACAGGAAAGGGGAAGGGAATAAGCATTTATGCAGTGCTGACTGTGTGTCAGACACTGTACTAAGTACTCATTTTAGAAATACTGTGTCATTTGATCATCACAACAATAATGTGAGGTAGGTACTATTATTATCTTCATTTTACAGTTGAGGAAACTAAGGCAAACAGAAGTTAAATGACTTGCCCAGAGTCACATAGCTAGTAATTGTCTGAGAATGGTCTTCCTGACTCCAGGTCTAGGCCTCTATCCACTGTACCACCAATCGCCCTTAGGAAGATAATCAAGATGTGGGGAAAAAATCTAATGTTATTAATACACAAAAAAATGGTAACTGAGAAGATAATGACAATTAGCAACATATATGTGCCTTCTTTTAATTCTGCTAGAGGTGGGCCTAAAGTTAGCAGTCTCTCATCTTTGGTACATATTACTAGGAAAGGGAATCCTTTTTCAATAAACACCACTGGGAAAACAAGAAATTAGTCTGAAAAAATGAATGGTGTAAATTCTAGATGTATAGATTATCCAAGTATAAAAAAATCAGACCATAAAAATTTATAGAATCGAAGTTAACAGAATTCATAATTGTGAATGGGGTAAATTTATAAACAGATAAATGATAGAGGATAACGGTAATCTTAAATTATATGAAATTAAAAAGCTTTTACAAAAATAAAACAAAATTAGTCAGACTACGAGTAGAGAAAAACATCGTATTAAAAATATCTCTAATGAAATACTAATATACAACATCTATAGGAAATTGGCATAAATAAATAAGATTAAATACCATTCCCAGAAGTGGTCAAAGAACATGAACCAATAATTTTCAAAACAATAAGTAAAAATGAGTATTGCTTAAAACATTTAAAATAATTAACAGTGAGCAAATATAAATGAAAATAACCCTAGTATACCAACTAACAATCATGTGTCTAGCAAAGGCCCTGAAAGCTGAGAAACTCATTTTTGAAGTGATTTTGGGAAGACAGGTGTGTTAAATCACTGCTAGTAGAGTTGTGAATTGGTTTCACCAGGAAAACAATATGAATTATTGAAGAAAGTTACCAAATTGTTCATAACCTTTAACCCAAAGACTCCTCTACTGGGACTGTATTCCAAGGATATTGCTGACAGAAAGAAAAAATCTACACATACAAAAATTGTTCATAGTACCATCATTTACAATGATAAAATGTTAGAAACAATATGTGTGCCTAACAATTGGGGCATGGATGAATATATTGTAATGTATATGTGTATATGTGTGTGTGTGTATTTGAATATTAATCTACCACAAACAATGAAAATTATGAAGAATTAAGGAAAATATAGGTAATCTTGCATAAAGGGATGTAAAATAATGGAAGCAGAGTCAAAAGACCAGCATGCATAATGACAGTAATATTTAGAGAAATAATAAAATTCGGGTCAAATAAAATAGTACTGCATCGATAAAGTTAAAGGACACAGTCCAGAATGCCTGTGTGAAAATTATGTTTTAATATGTGGTCAGAGGAACTGACACTTGTCACTTGTATAACTTTGAGCAAGTCATTTTACTTCCCTGGACCTCAATTTTATTTTCTGCAAAAGAAGTGGGTTATACTGTGTGGATACCATCCATGTTCACCTTCAGCTCTATGTGATCTTGTGATCCTGTCTATTAATGATAAAATGTTTTCTTGGAGAATATACTGAATCAATGAGTTTGTTTGGATATTCTGTCAGAATAAAATATATCAATTCATTCATGTCAAAAAATTATTTTTAAAAATCGTTGCTCAGTATTTTTTAAGAGGAAATGACTAACAGAATGAGGGGCTATAGTTTGCAGGAATGAATAGGATTAAAAACACCTTATAGGAAGTAGGTTAGGAGTGGAAAAGAAAAGGACAAACTTAGAAACAGGAAGAAAATTCAGGAAAGCAATTTTGTAAATGGAAAAGAAAATAAATTGAAGGAGTAATTGTTAGATGAGAACTCCCACTAAAGCAGGAGATGAAATTATTTGCTGAGAATGAAAGAGCTAGGGAGAAGTTATTTTAGCACTTTTCCTGCTGGATTGATTCCCCTTTTCATACATAGAAGTGCCTAAGGTTGAGCAGTGTGGCACAGAATAATCTTGAAGCTGAGGAGGGCAAAGAGGTGGGAGCATAGTGTGTTGCATTAGTAACTGAAGCAAGTGTTGAAGTCATTAAGGATGATGACAGGGAATAGGGTAGAGAAAAGGACTGTGAGCGAAATACTGCATTTTCTTGGAAGTTGGTAGATAATGGTGTGGAATTAGCTATCATGCATGTCCACTGCCTCTTGACTCTGCTCCTACAGGCTCCTTCTTCCATTGGTGGGTTCTTCCTGATGCCTCCATTTTGCAGATCCTCAAACCAGTCATCAAGACTATGCCACTGTGCCTCAGCTGCCTCCTGACTCCAATCTTTCATGCCCTTTCTCCTATTGTGGATTCTTCTTGGAACCTCCATTTTGGAGAAGGACGAGCCATCCTTCATTCTCTGGACTTAGCCACCATGCTCTCACTCTCATTTTTCAGGTCCCCTTTTATGTGTTGTCTTCCCTTAGTAGGATATAATCTCCTTAAGGCCAGGGACTATTTCCTTTTTCTTGTATTTGTACCCTCAGTTGCTTGGCACTTGGTAAGTACTTATTATTAAATGCCTGTGGACTGACTGATTGTTGTGTATATATATATATATATATATATATATATATATATATATATATATATATATATATAGTAAGTAGTATACATTTTAAAAGCAGTGATATAGTTGAGGTGTGGTGGAATAGGAATGAGCATTCTCTGCCTTGCTTTCCAGTAAATCAAGATAGTTGAAAACAGCAAATTTAGGGAAAGAGGAAACTCAGATTTCAGTTTAAAGTGAGGAGGTAAGAGGAGTGCTTTCACAAAAGCTTGATGATTTAGAGAAGTTTGGTCAGAAATAGGATTATAACTCTAGGACTGGAAGGAACCTTAATATCCATTATTATACCCCTTAAGTTTATATATAAGGAAACTGAGGTATGTAGATGGAAAATGACATGGCTGGGATCACATAGTAAATGTCTGAGGTGGTTTTCAAACCCAGGTCCATTCTGCCATTCTTCTTCTCAATAGAAAAGACCATCAACAGAACCAAGTGGAAAGATCTTGTAAAAATTGGGACAAACAGCGCAAGGAGTAGGACTATTGTGGAAAGAGAGTAAGAGAGTATAGGAAGAAGTAGCAGGGATGAGGAAGGTAAGCACCACCAGTAGGCACTGATTAAGCAAGGGATTGGGAGGTTGAGCTGAAAGAATCTGGCAATAGGTGAAAAATTAGATCTTTCTCTATGTATTGATTGGTTTGTTGGGATGCCTGTGTCATGCACAGATGCTTGGGCTTTTCTGTGGTTTATCTTCTGAGAACTTCATATGGAAAGTGAGAATGTGACCATGAAGGGGAGCTAACATTTTAGACACTATTGTCTAGGTGGCTCAGTAGATAGAGTAGCAGACTTGGAGTCAGGTATACCTGAGTTCAAAACTGACCTCAGATACTTACTAGCTGTGTCATTCTGGGCAAGTCACTCAAGCCTGTTTGCCTCATCTATAAAATGAATTGGAGGAGGAAAAGGTAAACCTTTCCAATATCTTTGCCAAGAAAACCCCAAATGAGGTCATGAAGATTTGGATGTGGCTGAAATGACTGAACAACAACTGTAAATTTGCTGTGGGATGAATAATGGAAGAGTGATGGACTGTTTAGACTACAAATTTAGATTTAGGGTGGTTTTTAACACCTTTATGTACCCGGTATGGCTCAACTTTACACCTTGAGAATATCATGATCAGCTTTCTCAGCCTGCACTCTGCATTCAGGATGCAGTTTCAACTTTTGAATTCAATGTATGTGGAATAGGAGAATGCTGGCAATAATCAATAAGCACATATTTAAAATCAGAAAATAACAAGAAGGCACCATTCAGAGAGGTATTCAGGGAGACAGGGATTTTTATTTTGGACAAAGGAAAATGTTCGCATTTCAGTCAAGCAACAAGAATTTATTAAGTACCTACTATGTGCTGGGTGCTAGGGATATGCTATAAAATTTTTAATACGAGAACATTAAATATTACAGTTGCAATATATTATATTACCCTGGTTGGAGGGGAGTTGGGCACAGTGAGGATACAATTGGACTTTGAGTCAAAAGATAGAGTTTGACAGAGTTCTGGGTGTGTGTGAGGGAGTACTGGAGGTCAAGAATTTTAATTTTGGATTTGTTGAGTTTGAGATACTTGAGACCTTCATCTTGAGATGTCTCATGTACAATTTGTGATGCAGAACTGGAGCTTAGGAGAGAGGGGCCAGAGACATAGGCCTGGAGAACATCTTAATTCAGATAATAATTGAAACCATGAGAGCTGAGGTGATTGCCCCAAGTGAGATAGCATAAATGGAAGAAAATAAGGGACCAAAACAACTTTGGGGGATACCAAGGTTAGTATGACCTGAGTGAATGTTGTGCCAAGGAAGATGTTAGGTAGGAGAAATAGGTGAGAGAGCAGTGCCATGAAAACCTGGAGAGAAGAGAGTATTCAGAACATGAGGATGATCTAACATGTCAAAGGCTGCAGAGAATGTCTGTTAACACTATAACATACTGCATAATTTCAGAAACAGTATAAATATATTAAGCACTTAACTTGCCCCAGAAAGAGGTCATTTAGCACCCATAATGTTCAGAATAAACCACATATGTTAAAAGTATTTTTAAAATTATATTTTATACAGCACTCAAAAATCTTTAACAAATAGTAATAGTAGGTCAACAATATCACTTTGAATAAAAGAAAACTTTTCAAGACATTTAATGCACTGTTTGCTCTTTGAAAACACTCATCCTTCCATAACCTTGAAGGCTAAAAAGAAATAATATAAAAGGCCTCATTAAAATAATCTGTTTACTTTTTTAACATTGTTTACTTCCAAGAAGAGTGAATTCAAGCATTACTTAAATAATGTAATAAAATCAATGTTCATTCAGTATAGTATGACTTTAATAGCAAAATGAACTTATTTATGAGCATAAAATGATCTGATTTAGCAAAAAGATCAAAATAGTTTTTAATCAGAAAACTGTTCATTAATAATTAAATATTGTGGGCAAAGTGAATATGGGAAGGCTTTAGCTTTGCAAAGAAAACGTCTTTCTTTATCTTTGCAAAGAGGGGACCTTTCTTCTTACCTTCCTGCCTTCAAAAGAGAAATTGGAAATGTATCACCCAGCTTCATTCATCATCCTGTTGAAGGAAATTCAGGCATTAAAAGACATCTTATTTTTCACATCTAAGCTCATATAAGAGATCCTGTATCTGGGAGGAATAGAAGTATAGGTATCACTGGGGAAGGTTGTTTTTTTTAATTGTAAATATAAGGTCTTTCCCCCCTCTTTTTGTGGTTTACAGTACCATACGGCCTCATCATTTCTAATAATTAGACAAAATGATAACGTAAAACCTAAGGGGAAGAGGAAAGGAAGGGAAGGCAGAGAGAGGGATAATGTATTCCTGCATTTTATTAACAAAAACCTCTTTCTAATCAGAAATTAAATCAAGCAACTGATATAAATACAAATGAGGTCTAGTTCTCTGCATTATACAATATAGATGGATTTTTATAATTTTCTCCAGATCTGATCATTAACTACCATAAATACTGCATCTTACATGACTTTTAATAACCAGAAAACCTATGAAATTGATATGATGCTACATAAATGGATAATAGTGTACTATCCCTAAGCAAACTTCACCTTAGGCTGTCCCAGAGATCTATTTTCATTATAAAGCTTGACTCTCTGAGGTTTATCATTTTGGCCAAAGTAATACAACTGAATTATAGTTGGTCACGTGATATAATATGCTTGCGTGCTTAAAAAATGACTTCAGAAATTCAGTAATTTTTTTCCCTGAGCAAGTATTTGCTCTTGGGTATTTAATATTAGGTTATTGGTCCTTCTGGAAGTTTACTTAGTGAATGAAAACGCTTTTTGTATCCATATTCTAAGAAAGTAAGTGCTGGGTACATTTACTCAAGGCACAGATCAGCAGCCATTTTGTAACAGAGATTCTACCGCAACAAACAGAGTTTTGTTTTGTTTTACATTAGCAGAGCATTTCTACCTGCTGGCCCCTCCAACCACCACCAAGATGTCAAGCCTATTGTAAAAAAAAAACCCAAAAACCTTTTTTTCATAGCTTTGCATCTCTACCAATCCAGTGGGATTTGGACATGTAAGAAAGTAATTCCAGAGTGTAAACAGCTATTATACACTTATGCCTTCATGTTTTAAAAATTTATGTGTACGTGGCCTTCCACATGAAAACAAAGAATATAAAGCTTTGTTTAAAAAGATTAATATGACCACAACAAATAAGAAAATTATAAAGAAATGCAAAAACCCACACGAATTAATACAAAGTGAAAACAAAATTAGAGTAATAGATAGCATACAACTATGTCGTTATTAATGATTGTAACAAAAACAGCAACGAAATCTAGGTAAAATGCACAGAATAGCATGTACGATATATATGCACACCTCATATTCAACTGCTCTCTCCAACCCATTTTGAGTCAGAGACTTGGTGATTTTTATCCTCCTCCATGATCAGTTTGGTGAAACTATCAAATTTTAAAGACTGATTTTAGGTTTCACATTTCTCAATGACAGAAATGAATCTCCACTTACTTTCTAGAACACAAACTAATAGTAATAGAGTTATAAGAGACATAGTGTGATGTGATGAGTAGTAGCCCTCCCTAGGAGTCCAGGTAAACAGAGTTTCAAGTCTCACCATTGACCTGCTGTGTAACTGTGGGTAAGTCACTAACAACAACAGCAAATCATCATCATCATCATCATCATCATCATCATCATCATCATCATCAATAGTTAACATTTATATATGGCAAAAAGAGGTTAAATGACTTGCCCAGAGTTACACAGCTAGTAAATGTCTAAGGCTGGTATTGAACTTAGGCCTTTCTGACTCCAGTCCAGCTATTTATCTACTGTACCACCTACCTGCCCCCAATTTATTAATGCCACAGGGAGTCCTCTAAAATTAATGAGCAGTAGGGATTTCCTTACTGGTAATTACACAAACTGAAGGAATCGAAGACTTAGACCTCTCCAGCCCCACCAAAAGTAACACAAGCACACACACACACACACACACACACACACACACACACACACATAAACTTATTTGATGCCTATATGAATTTATTAGTGAGCCCTTCTTTGCATTTCTCACGTTGAAAGTACTCTTGGACCCTTTGACCCTCATCTTATTGGTTGATTCCTCCTAGAACTTCTGAGGCACAGGCCAAAGATGTCTTCTTTTCTCTCTAGGCTTCACTGCTGCTTTACCTCCACCTGACTTCCTCCACCATGCCCAGTGCCAGGTGCCTTCTCTCACTCCTCCCCCTCTCCCGAAATCCCCATTATGTCCCTTTTCAGCACCCTTTTCTTTATTGTCTTCCTCATTAGAATGTAAACTGCTTGAAGGCCAAAACCATCTTCTTGCTTGTATTTGTATTTCCGGCATTTAGTGCAAGGCACACTTAAGAAGTGCTTATTGACTGACTGAATGACTTTAGGTATTTGGGATTTAATTCAAATAAATTTGTACTAAGTGATTGTTTCCATTTTCAGTAGAGAATGTTAAATAACATCCCAACAAAGGCCTCCCAACTTTTCTAAAAAAATGCATTTCAGAGTTTAATGACTCAATTTCAAGCCTTCAATTTTTTATATTGTTATTAACCTGAGTTTCCAATATTGTTGTTTAGACCTACACTGTTTTATTCAAACATTAGTGGAGTTGAGCTGCTGGTCATGATCTTCTATGTAAAAGTATAGTATGCTCACAAAATGTTTTTAAATCACCCCTCAGCCTTCTCTTCTGTAGGACTAAGAACACTACATGGCTTAGCTTTTCCTTGTATGGCTTACAAAACAACAGCACGGTCACCATCTTTGCAGTTCTTCTCTGAAATCTCTCCAAATTCTTCCTAGCCTTCTGTGGTTATGGAATCCTAAAATTAGCTCAATCTTCCAGTAAATTCCTACCAGAATAATGTGAGGATTGCTCTCCTATTTATGTGTCCCGTCATTGTAAAAAAATATTTATTTCTTTATTTGTTTTATGGGCAGAATTTATTATGTCTCTGAAGTTTTTCTATCATCATTGTACAATGTGCCTACTTGTAATATTCTGTCATTCTCTATAGTGTTTTGCAAATGAAATTGTATTGCAAACAAGGAATATGTTGCCTTTGGTTTTCATGTCTTTTCATGTGGCGAGTTGCTCTAGTATTTACTGACTGCGGCTGTTTCTGGGGCTTAATTTTCTCTTCGTGGTAGTAACTATTTTGTTCTCTCTTTACTTTTGTCCATTTATAATGTATTGTTTAAGTTGTGCAGGTAGGAGACGATATAACTGCATACTAGAGCTTCTTTTCATCATCCTTTCTTCTGGTGTGTTTTCGATTTTGACCTTTGCTTTGATAATACTCTGACTCAACAGGTAGCTAACAACTCTGAGGTGATACCCTGGGAGAAGAGCACTGACTTGGAGTCCAGAGATACCTAGGTTCAAATTCTGCTCCTATTGCTTGCTAGCTGAGTGACTAGGAGCATATAGCTTGCCTTTCCGAGCCTCAGTTTCCTCATCTGTAAACAAAGGATAATAACACCTGGAGCATTTACTTTATAGTGTTGTTATGAGAATTAAATGAGGTAACATAAAGAACTTTGTAAGCTTTAAAGAAACATTTACATGTCAGATATGACTATCTGCTGTTAATCAAAAATATTTACTGAATACCTACTACGTGCTAGACATCGTGCTAGGCACTACAAATATGAAAGAGGCTTACATTCTAATCTGTTACTTCTTGTATATCAAAATAGTTATTTTATTTTAAAAAGATTTTTTGGTGATGCTGGCTGAGTTTAATGGCTTATAAAATAATTGTCTAAGGAAGTTGGAAACATGAATCTTTTGAGGAATCCACAAGACTCTTTGATTTCTCGATCTTGATATAGTGAAGCATATGTTTCAAATATATTGGAAACATAGTTTTCACTGTTCTCCCCTTTGCCCAATTTCACTTTGAAGTTTCTAACTCTCAAGATACATTCTTGGAGGACAGTAAATACTTAACAAATGCTTCTTAGATTAATCCTGTCAAGTTCTTCCTAGAATTTCTCTTCTTCACCTAGGCCGTGCAGTGGATGGAATGCTGGGCCTGGACATGGGAAGACCTGAGTTAAAATCCAGTCCTAGACATTTAGTAATTGTATAACCCTGGGAAAATCACTTTAACCTCTGTTGCCGGAGTTTCTTCAACAGTAAAATAGAGATGATGGTAGCAACTACCTCATAGAATTGTTTTAAGGATCAAATGGGATAATATTTTAAAATGCTTTGTATGGTGCCTGGCATATAGCAGATACTTAACAAATGCTTGTTCCCTTCCATTCCCACTTCAATTCTTGCAATAGATATTGGCACAAATGATGCAATTACCATCATGCTTATGGTCATCATGACCATGTAAAGAACATAGGATTGTAGATTTAGATCTGGTAGAGATGGCCAAGTATCTCATGAAATGATAGACAGAGATAGATAGATAGATAGATAGATAGATAGATAGATAGATAGATAGATAGATAGATGGATGGATAAATAGATGGATGGGCAACTAGATGGCACAATGGATAGTGTACTTGCCCTGGAGTTAGGAAGATCTGAATTCAAATCTAGTCAGACACTAGTTGTATGACCCTGGGCAAATCATTTGACCTCTTTTTGCCTCAGTTTTTTTTAGCTGAAATGGAGATAATAATGGTACCTACCTCCCAGATTTCTTGTGAGCACGAAAGGAAATAATAATTATAGAGTGCCTGGCACGTAGTTTTTTTGTTGTTCAGTCGATCGGTCATGTCCAACTCTTCATGACCCCATGGACCACTGCATGCCTGGCTCTTCTGTCCTTCACTGATTCCTGAAGTCTGTCCAAATTCATGTTTGTTCTTTCCATGACACTATCTATTCATCTCATCCTCTGCCATCCCCTTCTCCTTTTGCCTTCAATCTTTCCCAGCATCAGAGCCTTTTCCAATGAATCCTGTCTTCTCATTATGTGGCCAAAGTATTTAAGCTTTAGCTTCAGTATTTGTCCTTCCAATGAATAGTCGGAGTTGATTCCTTTAAGTATTGACTGATTTGATTGGTCAACCTGACAAAACAAGAAAATCATAAATGCTGGAGAGCATGTGGGAATATTGGAACACTGTTACATTGTTGGTGGAGTTGTGAACTGATCCAGCCATTCTGGAGAGCAATTTGGAACTCTGCCCAAAGGGATACAAAAAAGTTCGTACCCTTTGACCCAGAAATACCACTTCTAGGGCTGTATCCCAAAGAGTTCACACAAGTGGCTAAGGGACCTGTGTGTAAAAAATATTTATAGCAGCTCTTTTTGTGGTGGCAAAGAATTGGAAATCAAAGGGATGCCCATCAATTGGGAATGGCTAAACAAGTTGTGGTATATGAATGTAATGGAATACTATTGTGCTATAAGAAATGAGGAGCAGACAGACTTCATAATAACCTGGAAAGACTTACGTGGTCTGATGCTGAGTGAAGAGAGCAGAACCAGGAGAACAGTATATATGATTACAGACACATGGTATCTATGATGACTAACTTTGATAGACTCGGCTCGTCTCAGCAATACAAGGTTCAAAGACAGCTCCAAAAGACTCATGCTGGAAAAAAAAAAACTATGCACATCCAAAGAAAGAATTACAGAGTCTGAATGCTGATTGAGACAAACTATTTGATCTCTTCTTTTTTCCCTTCTTTTTTGGTTTTGTTTCTTCTTTCTCATGATTCGTTGCATTGGTTATAATTCTTCTTTACAATTTGATTATTGTGTGAATAAGTTTAATGAGAAGGTATATGTAGAACCTATATTGGATTACATACTGTCTTGGGGGGAGAGAGGAGGACAAGAAGGGGGAGAAAATTTGGAACTCAAAATCTTGTGGAACTGAGTGTTGTAAACTAAAAACAAAACATAAATTAAAAAGTACTGACTGATCTGATCTTCTCCAGCACCACAATTTGAAAATGTCGATTCTGTAGTCCTCAGCTTTCCTAATAGGCCAGCTCTCACAGCTGAACATTACTACTGGAAAAACCATGGACTTTTGTCTGCAAAGTAATGTCTCTGCTTTTTAGTATGCTGTCCAAATTTGCCATAGCTTTCCTTCCAAGGAGTGTCTTTTAATTTCATGGCTATAGTCATCATTTAAAGTGATCTTTGAACCCAAGAATATGTGGCTGCAAGAGTTGGACTATCAGGAAAGCTGAGCACTGCAGAATTGACATTTTCAAATTATGGTGCTGGAGAAGACTTTTGGGACCAGATGCTATAATCTTAGGTTTTTGTTTTTGTTTTTAAATATTAAATTTCAAGCCAGCTTTTGCAATTCTCCTCTTTCCCCCTATCAAGAGGCTTCTTAATTTTTCTTTACTTTCTGCCATCAGAATAATATCATCTGAATGTCTAAGATTGTTGATATGTCTCCCAGCAACCTTAATTCTGGCTTTTGATTCATCCAGCCTAGAATTTTGCATGATGTACTCTGTATATAAGTTAAATAGAAAGGGTGAAAATTAATAGCTTTTTCATACTCTCTTCCCAATTAAAGCAATCAATTTGTTACATGTTCATTTCTAACTCTTGCATCTTAACCCACATACAAGTTCCTCAGGAGACAAGTAAGATGATCTGGTACTACCATCTCTTTGAGGACTTGCCACAATTTATTGTGAACTCCATACTTAAAGATTTTAATGCAGTCAGTGAAGCAAAAGTTGGTAGTTTTTGTTTTGTTTTGTTTCTGGAACTCCCTTGCTTTCTCTATAATCCAGTGGGTATTGGCAATTTGGTCTCTAGTTCCTCTGCCTCTTCAGAAGCTAGCCTGCACCTCTGGTTATTCTCAGTTCACATATTGCTGAAGCCTATCTTGCAAAATTTTAAGAAAAACCTCACTGGTACATGAAATTCACACAACTATTTGATAGTTTGAACATTCTTTAGCATTGCCCTTCTTTAGGATTGGGATATAAACTTACCTTTTCCAATCCAGTGGCTACTGCTAATTTCTCTAAATTTGCTGGCATATTGAATGCAATACTTTAATAGCAGCATCTTTTAGGATTTCAAATAGTAGATCTGGAATTCAGTCACCTCCACTAGCCTTATTGTTAGCAATGCTTCCTAAGGCTCACTTCACTTCACTTTCTAGGATGTATGGCTCCATATCCATAACCATACCATCAAGGTTATCAGTGATGTTAAAATCTTTCTTGTACAGTTCTTCTATGTATTCTTGATACCTCTTCTTGCTCTATTCTAATTCTATAAAATCCCTATCATTTGTGTCTTTTATCATCCCCACTTTTGTGTAAAACATTCCTTTGATACCTCCAATTTTCCATAACAAATTTCTTGTCTTTCCCATTCTATTGTTTCTTCTCTTTCTTTGCACTGCATTTATCTCTCCTTGCTATTCTCTGGAATTCTGGGCATACCTTTCCCTTTCTCCTTTACTGTTTGCTTTCCTTCTTTTCTCAGCTATTTGTAAAGCCTAATCAGGTGCCATTTTGTTTTCTTGACATTCTTTGGGTTATTTTGTTGTTGCTGCTTCCTGTACAACCACCTAATCCCTTAAATCTTTTCATCACCTGTACTACATATACAAAAGGGATACTATTTAGGTCATACCTCCTTGCTCTGATGGTTTTCCCTACTTTCTTCAATTAAAATTAAAATTGTGCAATTCGAAGCTCATAATCTGAGCCACAGTCTGCTTAAGGTCTGCTTTAACTGACTTTACAGAGTTTCTCCACCTTTGACTGCAAAGTATATGATTTAATCAATCTGATTTCAGTAATGACTATCTGGTGATTTCCATGTATAGACATTTTTTGGGTTGTTGAAAAATAATGTTTCTATGAACAGTGAATTATCCTGATGAAAATCTATTAGTCTCTGCCTTGCTTCATTTTGTACTCCAAGGCCAAACCTGCCTACTTTTACAATTATCTTTCGATTATCTACTTAGGCATTCCAATCCACTATGGTGAATGTGACATCTTTTTTATGTTATTTCTAGAAGATTTTTTAGATCTTCATAGAATTAATCAACTTTGCCCTCTTTGGCATCAATGATTGGAACATAGACTTGCATTAGTCTGCTATTGAACAGTTTGCCTTGGATTTGAGCAGATATCCTTGTCATTTTTGAGATTATGCCCCAGCACTGCTTTTCTCAAGTTCATCTTTACTATGAGGGCTACTTCATTTCTTCCGAAGGATTTTTGCCCACAGTAGTAGATGTAATGCATGGAATGCACACAGTGAGCATTATCTAAATGTTAGCTTGTAGTAGTGGTAGTAGTAGCAGTAGTGGTAGTGGTAGTAGCAGTGGCAGCAGTGGGAGCAGCAGCAGCAGCAGTAGTACTTGTTGTAGTAGTTGTAGTATCAGTGCCATTATTATTATGGATAGAGAATATATTAATTTTTCACAGTATGCCAGGTTCTATGCTAAGCCCTCATAATACAAATGGGAGCAAATTCTTCAAAGAACTTATATTCAGGTGGGAAAAAGACAACACATAAAAGGGGACCTAAAGGGATGGAAAGAAGCATACCCACAAAGTGGTAGGCCTTCTGGTGAAGGAGAGAAAAAGTGCAGAGAATTAGAAGGAGAACTGGGAGTAAAGTGGGCATGTTCTGGGCACTTCATAAAATGGCAATTCAGGCAAGGGACTCACCAATCAAAAGAGAGGATTGTAAACTGGAGGCATATCTATGGTGAGCAGTCTGTTAATAAGGAGATAGAAAAGTCAGGAGATGGAAGGATGGAGCTAGGAATAAAGTGAGCATGGCCTAAGCACCCCATGAGATGATCATTCTTAGTATGTTAAGAGTTTTGGACTCTTCCACTTCAATGGCAACTGGTTGGTATAGTAGGTAGAGCAGCAGGCCTAGAGTTAGGAAGACCTGAGCTCAAATCCAACCTCAGGCACTTAGGAGCTGTGTCACCCTAGGGAAGTCACTTAACTGTCTTTGCTTCAGTTTCCTCTTCTATAAAATGAGTTGTAGAGGAATTGGCAAGCCACACCAGTATCCTTGCCAAAAAAACCCTAAATGGTGTCACAAAGAGTTGGACATTACTGAAAAATGATTCAACAATGGCTTGATTTAATGAAATGCATAAAGAAGTAATATGTACTAGAAATAACACAATTCTAAAAGCCCTCAGGTCTGGATTTACAAGGCATTTCACAAAAGATAATTTTTGAAAAGAATGGAAACTCCACAAAGGATACTAAACCCCTTATTCCCTCATTATCCTTCTCCCTCCACAAAAAAGATAACTGAGAAACTACGAGCTTTTCTTAGCTGTTAACCCATATATCTACTTGTTCATCTCTACAAAATATTTATGAAAATAGTCTCAGCATGCATAAAGGGCATCCTTGATGAAAACTTTAACAGGCAAGCTTTTTCCGAACCTTGTTTATTGCAGGTCACATCTTCACAGTCATCCTTTTGATTAAGATGGTGGTGAATATAATATTCTACTATTTATTGTTTATTTACAAGTATTTGGTTAATCTAAACAGCTTTAAAAGCTACACTTAGGTAAGATGTTTCCCACACATATAAGATCATATAGGTTAGTATGACAGATATGTCCACATCTTGACTTTAATATGAAAGACCACACAAGAAGGCAAAGTTTAGCTTTGATACTGTAAATAAGGAGGATTTTGTATTATTTTGAGAGTTTAGTTCCTCAGGATCCATGGCCATAACAATCTCTAGTCCCCAGGTGCTAGATAACAATTCTCTCAATTGTGGTTCAAAACAGTTTCCACAGTTGTGTAGTGAGATATAGGGGTGACATAATGTGATTTTTACTTCACTTGCACTCAATGATGATATTGCTAAAGTTAACCTGTGAGGCTATTGCTGGAGTATATCTTCTTTGTCTGGAGCCCTATAAAGAAAGTGGGCACTGGTCAGTAAGTGGGGAAGCCATTTGGGATTTGGGTAATGCGTAGAGGAACACATATACCTCCTTTGATTGGCCCCCATCAAGACTTGGGGGAACCCATAGGGGAATGACAATATAATGCTGGCCCCTGCAAGAAGGATGATTAGTGGAACCTGTAGTTATTGGTGCTCCCATTATCAGCAACCCTCTTGGGAAGACTAGACCAGAATAAAGTAAGATTATTAACCCCTCCAAAGCTGTCTTTCTAAACATCCTGTCTGACCAGATCAAGAGTGAACCTGTTAGAGGCTGGAGTCCAAAAACTCCACTGCCTTCCATGTATTATTTGTGAAACATTTTTAAAGACAAGGAAAGACTATTACTGTAGGTTGATGATTACAAGACAAACTACAGGTCTATTGCCTTTCACAGTCATGATTAAGTAACAGAAAAGTACTGACCCCTTTACACCATTTTTAAGGGGCTGAAATAGGATGACTGCAGCTGGGCAGATATCTAAGCATCTTCCCACTCTCACGAGGGTATTTTCAATGTGTCACCAGTATGATAACCCACAAGAAGGCAGCGAGGGGAGAAATTTGATGAGTGTGTACCTTTTTCTTCCAGATATCTTTTGGGTGGTGGTACTCACCCTGGTATAAGATCTCAATTCAGCAGAAGGGAGAGTCTCTAGTGACAGGACTCAGAAATAATCTAGACTACATCCTACAAAGAGAGATTCCAACTCCTTACCCTAAGGGTGTTTGAGAACTCTAGATATGATAGAGGCATAAAGCATGAGGATCTTTGTTCACATAAGGTTTTTTACCAAAGTTGTGGAAGATTTCTTCTTTTTCTGTATATATTTTATTTAATATTTTAGTTTTCAACATTAATATCCACAAAATTTTGAGTTACAAATTTTCTCCCCATTGCTACCCTCCCTCCCATTCCAAGATGACATATATTCTGATCGCCTCATTCCCCTGTCAGCCCTCTCCTCTTTCACCACATTCCCCACCCCCCATCCCCTTTCACCTTACTTTCTTGTAGGGCAGGATAGATTTCTATGCCTTATTCCCAGCTGCATGCAAAAAAAAATTATTTTTTTTAAGTATCTGCTTTTAAAACTTTGAGTTCCAAATTCTCTCCCCTCTTCCCTTCCCACCCACCCTCCCTAGAGGAAGGCAAGAAATTCCACATAGACCACTTGAAAAACACTTCCACAATGCTCATGTTGTGAAAGATTAACTGTATTTCCTTCCATCTTATCCTGTCCCTCTTTATTCAGTTTTCTCCCTTGACCCTGTCCCTTTTCAAATGTGTTTGCTTTTGATTACCTCCTCCCCCTATCAACCCTCCCTTCTATCACCCCTCCCTTTTTATCCCCTTCCCCTTACTTTCCTGTGGAGTAAGATACCCAATTGCATGTGTATGTTATTCCCTCCTGAAGTTGAATTCGATGACAGTAAGATTCACTCATTTCCCCTCACCTGCCCCCGCTTCTCTTCCAACAGAACTGCTTTTTCTTGCCACTTTTATGAGATAATTTATCCCATTCTATCTCTCCCTTTCTCCCTCTCTCAATATATTCCTCTCTCACCCCTTAAATTTATTTCATTTTTTATTCATTTTATTCATTCATATTCAACTCATCCTGTGCCCTCTGTCTATATTCCCTTCAACTCCCCTAATACTGAGAAAGGTCTCCTGAGTCACACACATCATCTTTCCATGTAGGAATGTAAACATAACAGCTCAACTTTGGTAAATCCTGTATGAATTCTCTTTCTTGTTTACCTTTTTGTGCTTCTCTTGATTCTTATATTTGAAAGTCAAATTTTCTATTCAGCTCTAGTCTTTTCATTGAGAAAGCTTGAAAGTCCTCTATTTAATTGAAAATCCATATTTTGCCTTGGAGCATTATACTCAGTTTTGCTGGGTAGGTGATTCTTGGTTTTAATCCTAGCTCCTTTGACCTCCAGAATGTCATATTCCAAGCCCTTCCATCTCTTAATGTAGAAGCTGCTAGATCTTGGGTTATTCTGATTGTGTTTCCACAATACTCAGATTGTTTCTTTCTGGCTGCTTGTAGTATTTTCTCCTTGACCTGGGAACTCTGGAACTTGGTGACAATATTCCTAAGAGATTTCTTTTTGGGATCTATTTGAGGAGGTGATCTGTGGATACTTTCAATTTCTATTTTGCCCTGTGAATCTTTGATAATTTCTTGAAAGATGATATCTAGGCTCTTTTTTTTTGATCATGGCTTTGATTCCTTAATGTAGACGCTGCTAGATCTTGTGTTTTTCTAATTATGTTTCCACAGTACTCAAATTGTTTCTTTCTGGCTGCTTGCAGTATTTTTTCCTTGACCTGGAAATTCTGGAATTTGGCAACAGTATTCCTAGGAGTTTTCTTTCTGGGATCTTTTTCAAGCGGCAATTGGTGGATTCTTTCAATTTCTGTTTTACCCTCTGGTTCCAGAATATCCATGCAGTTTTCCTTGATAATTTCTTGAAAGATAATGTCTAGGCTCTTGTTTTGATCATGGCTTTCAGGCAGTCCAATAATTTTTAAATTATCTCTCCTGGATCTATTCTCTAGGTCAGTGGTTTTTCCAATGAAATATTTCACATTGTCTTCCATTTTTTCATTCCTTTGGTTCTGTTTTATAATATCTTGGTTTCTCATAAAGTCACTAGCTTCTACTTGCTCCAATCTAATTTTTAAGCTAGTATTTTCTTCACTGGTCTTTTGGACCTCTTTTTCCATTTGGCTAATTCTGCCTTTCAAGACATTCTTCTCCTCACTGGCTTTTTGGAGCTCTTTTGCCATTTGAGTTCATCTATTCTTTAAAGTGTTATTTTCTTCAGTATTTTGGGGGTCTCCTTTAGCAAGTCATTGACTTGTTTTTCATGGTTTTCTTGCATCACTCTCATTTCTCTTCCCAATTTTTCCTCTACTTCTCTTACTTGCTTTTACAAATGCTTTTTGTGCTCTTCCATGGCCTGAGACCAATTCATATCTTTCTTAGAGGCTTTCGATGTAGGCTCTTTGACTTCATTGACTTCTTCTGGATGTATGTTTTGATCTTCTTTGTCACCAAAAAAGGAATCTAGAATTTGAGTTTGAGTCTGAGTTTGTTTTGGGTGTGAGTTCATTTTCATTGCCTGTTTATGTTCCCAGCCAACTACTTGGACCTTGAGCTTTTTGTCAGGATATGACTGCTTATAGAGTATGTCCCAAGCTTTAGGGTCCAAGCACTGCTGTTTCCAGAGCTACTTCTACTCCACCATCACCCCAGGCTCTGTCCCAGCAGCACTCCTCCTCCCCCAAGAACTGCCAACCAGGACCGCAGTTCAGATCTAAGCAGGGCACAGCAAGAGAATCTGCCTTTGTGCCCACAAAGGGCTTCTTGCATTCCCGGTCTCATCTGCAGCTAGATTTCTCCCACCTTGTGAGCCAGGGACTTGAGAAGCTGCTGACGCTGGTGCTCTGGATGCAGCCTCAGGAACTTCCTGCTACCGCCACAGCTACACGACCTCTTCCACCCCCACAGCTGGTGGATGGACCGCTCTGAACTCGATTCCAGTTTCCCCCTAACCTGCTCTTTGGCGTTTCTGGGTTGAGAAGTCTGGTAACTGCCACAGCTCACTGTTTCATGGCCCCAAGGCCTGTTCTGGCTGGCTGATTCTGGGTCTGGTCTGTCCCAGAGTGGCCCATGCTGGGCTGCCCTCCACTCTCAGCACCATGTGATAGACCTTTCCCAGATACCATCTAGGCTTTCCTGGGGTGGAGATCTGTTTTCCCTCTGCTATTTTGTGGGTTCCACAGTTCTAGAATTTGTTCAGAGCCATTTTTTACAAGTGTTTGTTATTGTTTGTTTGTTTGTTTGTTCTAAAGAAACAGGAAACAGAGGGAGCTCTGAAGCTAATAAATCAGATATTCTGTACTAAACTGAATCAGATTTTCAGACTTCAAGTATACCTTGTTCCTTGCTGGCATATCCTACGTGGGAAGGCAAGAAATGGAACTAGTAACCAGGCCAGAGCCCAACCTCTATGTGCCATGTCTACTTCACATTTACTCCCTAAGCTTTCATTCTAAGTGACAAATGCACTGTTATGGTCCTCAAACTTTATATTTATCCTAAAATCTCTACCGAGCTCACACTTCCAAAGCCATTCTCCCAAAATGCCCATCAACATATAAGAACAATGAGGCTACTTTCTCACAGATGGTCATTATTCCCTCACATAATTGCAAACATTTGATTCCCTTTGCAACATGCCCTGTGTGATGGAAGGATATGCTTATAATGAGATACACTCACATCCTTCTTTTGTCCACAGTGTTCCAAATTCCTGATACATACCTATTAAGACAATTTTCTTTTTCCTAAAAAGAACATTGGCTTTGGAGTCATGTGTCCTGAGTTTGAGTCAGAGCTCTTCAACTTACTATCTGTGTGATTTACTGCAAGATATTTTACTCCTCTAGATTTTAGTTTCCTCAGATGAAAAATTAGGGGTTTGGACTAGCTAGTTCCCCATGTCCCTTCCAAATTCTAGGTATAAGACCATATTAGGAAAGTAAAGGTCACAGAGGTATGACTTACTCTAGGTAAACATAATTAGTGAAAATCCAATTGTAAAAAATATAAAAGAGTGATTATTAATTGTTTTTAAAAAAGCTCTATGAAAAATAAATGGTTGGATAAGATCCCTTTAAGTGGCAAGTACCCTTAGTGTATGAGGATTTAGTGATTTAGTTTCCAAAAAGTGAATTTATAACATAGTTTTATTTTTCTAAAATGATGCAAACCTAAGCTTCCTCAGTGAAGTTGACTAAATGAGGATATACGTATGTTGTAGGATATATGTATGTTGTATTGTAAGACTAGCACATGGGATGGCTGCTAGCTTAGGTTCACTCTTGATCTGGTCTGAAAGGAAAGATACCTTCAAAGGGGTTAATAATTTTACTTTATTCTAGTCTAATTTTCTCACAAGAGGGTTGCTGACAATGGGGGTACAACTCCTAAAGCATTCCCTGCCCACACTTCTCACTGGCCAAAAGAGGGGTGGCAACTACCCCTATGTTTCAGTGGGGTCAGTTGAGAAAGGTACAACTTGTGCACTCCCCTAAATCCCATCAGGACTCAATGGAGGCCAGTTGAGGCAAACACATATTTCCCCTAAGCCCTGATGGGGGGCCAATCAAGGTACACATAGCATTCTAGCTTGTGCATTCAACCGCAGGGGTTCCACATTCACTGACCAGTACCCACCTGCTTTATAGGGCAACAGACAAAGAAGGCATATTGACAGACTATTGCCTCACAAGTTTATATCACCTCATCCCTGTATCTCTCTGCACAGTCACAGTGGATGTTTACAATTTAAGCACAAATTTTTATATTGTTTATATATATATAATGCTGCATAAGCATGGTGGAGGTGTTTTGAACCATAATCATGAGAACTTATATCTAATACCTGGGAAGAAAAGATTGTTATGGCTATGGATCCTGGGAAACTGACTCTAAGAAAGAATAACAAAAATACACTTTACACACACTAAAATCCACCTTACACAAAAAGCCACCTTACTTACATGTACATTATGGGGAGGGGGAGGTAAGGAGGAGGGAGGGAGGGAGGAGAGAGAGAGAGAGAGAGAGAGAGAGAGAGATGCACATTTTTCCTGAGAGTAAATGAACTGTTGAGATTGTTAACATTTCTTGTCTTATAATTGGTGAATTTAAAGGCTCATTTAATGGCACAAGGGAAAAAACCATTTATTTCATAAAATCCCAGATCTAAAAGTAGAAGGGAATGAGAATTTATGTAGTACCTACTATGTGCCAGGCATAGTGCTAAGCACCTTACAAATATCATCACATTTGATCCTCACAACAATACTACGGGTGCCAATTTTACCTTGAAGGAAGCTGAGGCAGTCAGAGGTTAATGACTTACCCAGGGTCACACAACTAGTACCAATCTAATGCCACATTTTTACTCTGGTCCTTCTGATGTGAGGCTCAGTTCTTGTAACAACAATGTTGCTTGCAGCTGCTGTGGAGGTGTAAGGCCAATAACACCAGCATACAAGAGGGCTGATAGCACAGGTTCTTTGATCTGCTTTTCTAAGGAAAGCAATTTTAAGGAGTTTACAATCTCACTTTAATTAAACATACATATATCATTCACTTAGTTCAGGGGAAAAAGTTATCACCCTTAACTTCAGAGAAAACACAAATAGAAATAACAAGCAGAAATTATATAAACAGAGAAAATAACACAAATCAACAGACAGAGCTTCTAACTGTCTGTCCATAGCAATACATACATAGTTACCAGAGAGAGAAGCACCAATATCTGTGTTTTCAAAGCTAGAGGGCTCCTTAATGGTCACCCAGAGTCTTGTCTGGCCAAATCACACATCACACTAACACTCTTTCAATGAGTGAGCCCCAAAGCAAAATGCTAACTTCAGAGTATATATCCACTTCTTCAGAGTCAGAGGGTTATCACAACCATGTGACTCAAACTCTTGTGACTTAGGCTTTCTTGAGCCTTAAGCAGGTCATCAAAGACTCTTTATTCAATTAAAAGCAAAACTCAATCAAAGCACTTGATTGCCTTAGTGCTGAGAACTAGAACTCCCAAAGAAAAAACAGCAAAAAGTCCCACTTTGCTTGCCCTTACAGTTCTCTATTCAATGCATCACCTACCTGGAATAAGAATGTAACTGATGTTCCAGATGAGGAAACTGAGAGAATCAGAAAGATCAGGTTTGATATAGGTCTCTATTAGTCTAATACTCTTTTCACAAGACCACAGTTCATCATATCTAGACAGTAGGACTCTAGAACTTATCAGTTCTACTGATCACTGAATCAGTGTTATAAATAGTGCATAGGAGTGGGAGGGTAGTCTGGATTAGTGAAAAAGAAGCATATCAAGATGCCATAATTTCATTCGTTCTTTTATCTTTTTTATTGTATAGAAACTCAGAATTCATCTTAAATACTATTCTTAATTATGTGTTGTGAAAATAATCTTAAAGTGAGATCCCTAAAAATTGAATTTTTACTAGAAACATGACAAGGCATGTTACATATATGTATATAATATGAACATATCATGATGCTAGAAATAACACTATACTATTCAATTGGTAGGAGAAAATTCTTGAGCTTTAGAATGCTTCATTTTTTAAACTTTTTATTCATATTTAATTTTGTATATAGAAAACTGGGCAGAAACCAGAATGTTTGGATTTGTGTGGAGCTCATATTGAATGGACCAAAGAAAAATCAAGCAGAAAAAATGTCTTTCAGGTAAGTGTACTGCACATATTCAACCTATTAGTGTCTCCTTTTATGAACATGAAGTCTTTTGGATCAAATCCTATGTAGTTTAAAAGTTTTAGTAGCTATAAATTAGTTGAGTAAAGACTGCTGATTCTTCTAGTTTTAAAGATCTTCTTTTGTTGTTGTGGGTTCCATTTTTTAGGGCTTTTTAATGAATAAAAGCTCTGGCGACTGAATCCTATCAAACACTAAGGATGTGTTGATTTGTTGATTAATGTTCTGTGTGTATTCAATTGGTTTTTGCAAGCTGATAGGTAATTGTTTTGGGTTTATGCCTAGAATTCTTGACCTAGAGAGCCTTAATAAATAGAAGTTCCCAAGATGCTTACACAAGTTGAGCTCCAACTGTGTATGGTTACCTTATTGTTGTCGTTATGGTTGTTTTTCTAAATTGCTGTTTATGGTTGTGATTTTCTCAGTATGTTCACTGGTGGGAGATGGTAGGATAAAAGGGACCCAGAATTCATAAATGAGGTTATTTCTACATTTTAAAAAAATTGCATTCAACAGAAAATAAGCAACTTTGTATGGAATATATACGTATATTTTGTGTGTGTGTGTGTGTGTGTGTGTGTGTGTGTGTGTGTGCAATGTACAAAGTTAATTCCTTGGAAAGAGACAATTTTAAATTTTGAAGGTTTACATATTGTCAGATTCTGGGAATGGAGTAACTGATGACCCTAAGATATGATTGCCTTCATCCAGAATAAGGTCATTCTTTATCTTAACATTATGTGTGATTTATCTTAATTTTAGGCACCCAATAAGTTGTCCTTTACCTAAGTAGTCCATAAATGGTATCCTCAGCATTTAGCACAGTGTTTTGCACATATTGGTCACTTAATAAATATTTGCTGATTGACTGATTGAAAATAGTGCTCCCTCTTCAAATTGCCTTTTTCTTATTTACCTATGTAAATGTTTTATCCTCTCTACCCTTACCTCCATCTCTAAGTGGAATGTAGTCATCTCTTTGCAAACAGGATCTGTTTTTCATTTTATCTTTATATATCATGTACCTAGTATAGCACTTTGCATATTGTAGGTACATGATAAATGCCAATTGTTGTTGACTTAATAGTCATACTTGGGAATGCAAAGGCTGTATGATTACATATGTAGGACATGATGGGATTAGGCATTTTGTGATCTCTATATGAGGAACAGGTTGCCATGGCCAAATAATTTATCACCAAGTGGCCAGCCTTATGATAATGAGATTCCCTCTAAACTTGGATAGGTTGGTCCGGAAAAAGTCAACATGGGTGTTGCTAGAACTGGCTTTGAAGCCCTTCATCTGTACAACTTGGCAGAATTTGCACTCCCCAGGATAGCCTTCTAAAATCCAGAGTCAAATTTAGACCAGGATGTGGCATTGGAGTAAGTCTTTGTGGAGAACAAGAGAAAGGCTTCCAGTACGTGGAGTGAAGCCCCTATGAAAAATTTAAGGGAGTCCAAGAAGAGTTGTGAACCAGGGGAGGACATATTTGACTTAAGCTCTTTATCTCTAGAGGTGACTATAAATATACTGGTGTGTATTTGGATAAATAAAGAATGTTTCATACTAATTAATAAACCAAAAAAAGTTCTACATTTTAGTGCCCTGGGAAGATCTTGCGACTCTATCCTTCTTCACATCAAACATATTTGTTCTTATTTTAATTTTGACTTTATCCCTGTTTTATCAACTTATCTATATGTGGTTACTTGAATATGTAATCTATTCTTTTTCACTAAAGCATTAAGATGTAATAAGTTTAGACTGAAAAATATGCACTCTGAACCCTTTTAGGATCCATGATAGAACATATCTTCTCGCTCTTGTTATTTTTTTTTTGGGGGGGGGGAAGAAACTTAACAAACAATGTAATAAACATATTTTTCTTCATTTATTTTGTTTACATTTATTTTATTATCTGCATTACTATATTGTAAACTTATCGAGGATAGAGACAAGGTCCTAATAAATGCTTCTCAGTTGATCTTTATATCCTGCCCAGGACCTAGCATAGTGTCTTACATTTAATAGGTGCTTAGTTAAATATTATTGAGTGAATTAATGAATGGACAAATGACCATATGTTGTAAGAGCAAACCCTAAAAAAATGAGTATAAAGGATTTTTGCAAATGTCTGGACTATAGTCCTATTCAATATAAATTTTGTATAATCCTTTTAATGTATTATAAGGGTGAATCACTCTATTTTTTTCGTATGTTGAAAACACATGAACGCAATAGATTAAATAAAAGTCAGTAATGCCCATCTATTGATAGAGCACATAAAACGAAGTCTTTTGAGAGGCATATTATAAATAGCATTCATAGTCCTGTTAACTGAAAGAAAAAAAAAAGGATCTAGAAGGATTTGCCAGAGAGCTAAATCTAGATGACTTGCATCAATATTTGATTAGATACATTAGCTGGCCTCCCTCAAATGATCAGAATAAACATGATTATATCTCAAAAACATGGTATTAAAGCATTGTTGTGTGTTTTGAATGTGTGTGTGTGTATGTGTGTGCGTATGCACGCGAGCGCATGGATTTCATTACCTACAGAATAATAAAGTGTTTGTTCCTGGCTGAAATAAGACCATGATGACTTCAGCTGATATGTGACATTAGAAATAGCTTTAGAATTCCAAGTTTGAATTAGGCTTGATGTTCAATCTGAGGCTATGAATTATAGATTACAGATAGCAAATGACTATTGAGATTTTTGGTTCAAGAAAAATCAAAGAAGCAAAATTAGAAGTAATTTTAAATTTAGAAATCTATCTTGAAAAAGCAGATGGATTACCAATTATATACCACTGTAATTAGAGTGAATGTAGGGAAATGGAACAGGAAATTAATAGGGAAAATCATTGTCTGTGTAAGATGTGCTTGAAAAACTCAGAAGCGCCCATGTGCTATACTAAACTTCGAGGCATTTCCTGCATTTGCATATATTGTTGGGTCACATGAATTTACATGTTCCTAGTTTTTGTTCAAAGAGTAAGCATTTAGTCTTGTGCTTCCTTTACCATCAAAGTCTAAATGTGCATTTGATATTTCTTAAAATAGTAGGGAGTAGTGCGAGAGCGATAACATTAATTAAGTATTAATGTATAGCCACCGAACAATCCTGAATAAATCATATTGATAGCCACAGGGCTGATTTCAGAGAATCCTATAGCTTATCAAAGAGTAAAAATGATTCCTCTTCATTGATATTATTTCATACAAAAATAGAATATTTATCATGGTGTTTAAGTAGCTGAGCAATAGGTTCCACACATTTGATGAATTTAATTCCATAAACGTTTATTTAACACCCATGATGTCTAAGATACTGGAGTAGATACTGTGGAGGCAACAATGATTTTGGCCTCAAGAAGCTTACATTTTAATAGGAGAGAAAATTCACATAAACAAATAGCTATAATACAAAATAGAAATGGTTATTTAATTCAATTTAACAAATATTCTTTGAGGACCTACTATGTATGTGGCATTGTACTGTCCAAGGTTTTGCAGAAACAATGGTTAAAAATAATGTGGCCTCTGCCCTTACAGAGATAGATACTACATTTATAGAAAGTACGATATAGGATAAAATGTGATGACAGCGAAAGAAGTAGACAAGTATTATTTGAAGAGAGAGTTATCACTTTTACCTGAAAGGGAGAAAAGGAAGGAGTCACAAGAAGCTTCCTGGAAAGGGGTGTATATAAGAAAAAGAGGCTAATAATAAAGTGAAATGAAGATTGAAGGACTTGCAGTAATTTTTCCTTTGCAGGTCTGAATTTGTGTGCCTCTGCTATGTGTGACAGACTTCATGGCTACAAAGGGCAAGCTAAGTTCTTAGCTAAATGAGTGAGGTTTTTTTGTTGTTTTTAACTTTTGTTTAATTCGGCTTTTGGCGTGACCAACAAGAACTATGATGTATCTAAAGATGCCAGAGACACCATTTAGCAACGGAGTGATTTGCGGTGAAGTGCTGAACCAGTTTCCCTGGTTAACGAATGTGCTACACTAGGTTTTCATCAGAGGAGGGGTATATAAAAAGATTTGTGTTTGAATCACATGCTTTAAACATTCTTGCTAAGTGCTAGTTTGCTCTTTGTTGTTTAGCCTGAAATTTAAAGCACTGAGGATTAAAAGGATTACAACATAATCTTAAATAATCCTGAATGTCATTTACAAAGAGACAGTTGTAATAACTAAATAAAACCATGTTAAGGGATGGCAGTATTGTCAGGCTGTATTTGAAACTGAAGCACTACCCCTACCACCTTCTTTATTCTTCCACCCTGGTGTAATCAGGCATTTTAGATTTCTCTGGAAGGCAATTACAAGTAGGAAGTAGGACATAAAGCAAAAGAAGTAATGGCTGATGTAAGATTTAGAGGTAAATAGGTATTCTGTGCCACCACCCCCATCCACCCACCCAACCACTGCCCAGAAATGGGTATGGAACTTGGCTTTCCTTAGACTTTAAAAAAAGTCCCTGGAATCAGATTGCTTTCTGGCCCTTTGACTCTTTGGCACAAAAATATAGGGAAGTATGTGCAGCAGCTATAAAATCTTCATCCTGGGCAGAAAGTCTAAATGTCTGAAATTTGTGAGTCAAAGGCTAAAGCAGCCTTCTCCTAAGTGGTTTTCTCACCTTCTAGAAAATTATCTTCCCCACTTGTGTTACCACTGCCTTTAGGAAGCTAGGAGGCACATTGGATAGAGCACTGATCATAGAGTCAGGAAGATCTGGGTTCAAATTTTACCTAGGACACTTACCAGTTAGTAGCCACTTTCTGGCCCAACCTCCTACTTCCCTTCCTGGTGGAAATCAAGGAGATGTTAGTGATTCTTGCTTCCTTGGGACACATATTTCCTATGGATCTGCATGGATATACGTAACCTATACAGAACAACAGGACCTCCGCCCCATCAACCCCTTACCCATATATAGGTTATAGGAGATATATGAATTAAATAAAAACATAAAAGGTAACTTTTGAGTAGAAAACACTAATAGCTAGAGGGAGGTGAGGAGAATAAGAAAAGGCACCCTCAGTAGGTAGCACTTACTGGGTCTTGAAAGAAACTTTACTCAGTGGACAGCTCTGTGGACACTACCACAATGTCTCTCTGGGAATGGTTACGGTTACTCAAAATTGGGTAGAAGATTACTATGAAGTAATTCACCATCATTTCAGTTGCACAAATGCAACCTCTAGTCCCTAAGCAATAATAATATGAAAAATAATAAGAGAAAAATTGGGAACTATCATATATTTGAAGCTTCATTTATTATTTGCTTTCAATAATCATTGCTCTAAATCTTCATAATAATGAATCTTATAATAATAGCTGCTATTTATATAGCACTTTAAGACATTTGCAATGCGCCTTACAAATATTTTATTCTCACAACAACAGTATGATTATCATTTTTACAGATGAGGAAATTAAGGTTAAGGTTAAGTCACTTGTGTCTGAGACTGTATCTGAACTCAGATCTTCTTGTCTCTAGTTCCAACATTCTGTCTACTGTGCCACATAGCTGCCTAAATCTCAATCTCTCTGTCCCTCTCTCTCCCTTTCCCCCTTTGTGTGTGTGTGTGTGTGTGCATCTCCCCCTTTCTCTCCACATATGTTTGTATATGGGTTGTGTGTGTATGTTCACAATGCATACTGGTAGGAGTATGGCATGGTATGACAAAGAGTAAGTCTCAGAGCCAGAAAAACTTGAGTTCAAGTCCAGTTTCAGGATCTGGACAAGTTGTTTAAGCTTGTGAGTCCTTGGCCAACTCTCTAGGACCTAAACTATGGAATAGTTTCAGAGCTCCACCAGTAGATTTAATTTCCTACATGTTTATATGTATGTTTATCATTTCTTTTACACCTTTGCATAGAATATATTAAAGCTATACACGCCCTGTTTTTCACTGATGGGTATTACCTTTGATCATGATTTCTTGACTGGGCCAGAGGTGTATTTGTCTTCACTTCATATTTTGAGAAGTATTTTAGTTTATTAATTATAAGTAATTTAATAACACCTGGGGAATCATTAAAAATAAAAAGGAAAACTATTAATGTTATGGTTTTATCCATTTCTTTTACTAAGAAGTAATCATTTAAAATGAACCTGAGCTTTTTTTCCTGGTTTTTTTTTCTACCATTTTTCTTTCATTCTTTAATACTTAACATTAGGGTAAATGCAAATGATGAATCTTCATATTCCTAGTTGCATTTAATTTACGTATGTAAAGCTGGTTTTGCTTTGGAGAATCACAGTATTTGAGAAGACATAAAAGTAAACCAGAATAAAGAAATATCAATGCCTGATCCAGACACTATTTTCCCCCTTCATTATGTGGTCCAAATCTTCCTATTGATCTGTCATCATCTCTTATTCAACATGGTTGAGTGCAAAGGACACTGTGTTTTCTGCCAGCAGATTTGAGTCTAAGTCAGGACTAGGATTTTTTTTAATCTTAGAACAAGAAATATCTAGTGAGGAAGAGGGTGTATTGAAGAACCATGTTCAAGGATAAAGTCATCTCAATGCTGGAGGTTAGAGAGGAGCACAAGAAAGACTCAGCATGAGAGCAGCCCCTCTGGGGAGGACAAGTGCCCGAGGAAGGCGCAGTGACAAGTCTCTAATTGTTCTCCCCTGGGGCCAATCCCTTTTGGGTCTGCCCCATTCGTGGCTGTAGTTCTATTCTTGGTTGTGTAGTGTCACACTGCACAAGTTATTTCTCAGTATCATCATTTGTAAGATGAAGACTTGCTACACCTACCTTCCAGAATTATTTCCAAGATAAAATGAGTCAGTGTATGTGAAAGTATTTTAAATCAAGACATCGCCCATCATATCATTGGTCCTCTTCAAAAATGAAGGATGAAAAACCCCACAACATTTTTTTCCCAGGGAAATATCCAGAAATAGAGTTCAAAATATCTTTTGGACCTGAAGAATAAAGCCCACCCAGCTACAAAATTGTAATGCTTTCAACAGTGCCTTATTTTTCCCTGGCCTTCTATACACACACACACAAACGTACTATGAGCAAATATATCCATAATTTTTTTCCAAGGACATAGTGAAACCTAGATAATTCTGTGTTCAAAAACTTCTTACATGTCTGAAATAGTCTGTTTTGTACAAGGGGCATTGCCTCTTTGAGAAAGTTTGTCAAACTGAAGATATACTCTCAAGCTATTGTTAGAGAAGCAATAAAGTCTGTCAGCTACCAAGGAATATTATGTTACTTTATAATTGTACCCCCAAAATCACCTACTTTGGGGGTAAGAAAGAAAAAAGGAGGTATCTACTTCACTCATGCTCAGGCAGTAGAGCCTTAGTTCCTTCTAAGGAATAACAGACATGCAGGCTTTTGTGTTTAAGAGTGTTATTCTTATATAAATAAAAATCACCAAATACAGGAAACTGAAGGGACCTTGGGAATCTATTTGTTCAGACCCAACAATATGAGGAAACTGATATTCAGAGGTGAACAATGTCATGCCCAAAGTCACAAAGCTAGTAAGGTGAGGTGTCAGGATTTTGAGCCCAGATCTTCTGGGTCTCCTTCCTTTGATTGTTGCACCTTTTTGTCATGATCTTTAATTTCAATTATATGTGAAGAAAAGAAATTCTAAGGGGGAGGAGCATGAAAAATATGACTGAGGTCCTTCTTGTACCAATCGCCTAGTCAGGTACTGAAGACAATTCATAGCTTGAATGTGAGGCAGTAAAGGCACTGGCAATGAGGGAGAAGCAACCCAGTTGCTTTTGACACTAAGTCATCAGGAAGGTGATTTAAAAAACATTGAAATCTAAGATGCAGAGGGAGAAATATGAAGTATTAGTGATAAAGGTATCAAGTTGTACCATAGGTATGTATTTCACAGGGTTATACAGTTAGAATTGGAAGGCACTTTAGAGATCAGCCAATTCACCCCCCTTCTTTTACAGATGAGGAAAATGAGGCGTAAGTGACTTGGCCAAGGTCACACAAATACTAAATGGCAGAGACAAGACTTGAGCCCTTGTCTTCTCACTGCATGTGCAGTAACTCCTTCCAGTGAGGCATTGGCTCCCCTCCTTTAAAATGTCATCTTGAAACTAACTATACTTATGGTAAAGAAGATGTGGAAATTTTGAAGTAATAAAATTGTGGGAGCTTGAGCAGAGATCCTCGTCTATTCTTTCGTAAAAAAAAAAGACAAAAAAATGCCCTCCACTAGAACACAAAATCCTCAAAGAGAAAGATAATTTTGTTTTTGTCTTTGTTTCTCCAGTGCCTAGCACAGTCGGATGCATAATGTTAATATTTTGAATAAATGTTTGTTAAATTAAATTGAATTGAATGTCTTGAATTTTTGACCACCTGACTGAAGTGCCGCTGCCATCTGGTGACTCTATACCTATATTTCAAGCTCATTTTGTTTTGGAGAGGAGAATAAGGCCCTTTTGGAAGTTGAATTGGCAAGTCTAAAGTTATGAAATGAAATATCACAGAAAGCTTTTCTTTAAAATATTAAAGGTAATAAGAATAAGTATGGAGGTTGATCAAGTTTCCTTTGGGTCCTCTGAGTAATTTGGGAGGAATACCATTGGTACATGGGAAGGCTTTCATATAAATAATTCCATCATTTCCTTAATCTCTAAAAGAAATGTTAATGCATTGTTTTAATTAGTTTTTAGAAATGCTAGCAAAAAGAGATTAATATGCTGCTAGTGGAGATCGACAACGCAGACATAAGCAGACTTCTAAATTTTTAATAGCTAAAAGGTGTGTATGTTCCCTCTTGTAAGTAGCTCAGGTTATTACTTAACCTTCCTGAAGAGATAATAACTGCATTGGTAGTTTGGTGACTCAGTGGATAGAGCATGGAGTCAGGAAGAGTTGAATTCAAATTCAGCCTCAGACACTTGCTAGCTGTCTGTCACTCTGTTTGTCTTAGTTTCTTCAACTATAAAATCGGGGTGGTGATAGCACCTACCACTCAGTATTACTAGTAATAACATCTACCTCTCAGGGTTACTGTGAAAATCAAGTGATGCAATATTTGTAAAAATCTCCTAGAACCATGCCTGGCCTATGATATAGTTGTTGTTTTTTTAAACTTATTTCCTATCTAGATAGTTAGAAGTTCCAGGTTATCTTTATTTTTTAGAAGAGAGCAGGGTATACTCTTTTCCTTCTCTTTCCTTCCCTTCTGTTCCCTCTCCTTCCTTCTCCTTTTTCCTTTCTCTTTTTCCTTTTTTTCTGGTTTTTAGGAGTTGCCTATGAAATGAACTAGTGATTTTATCATGGATTTATACTAAGTCATTTAAATAAAAAATTGATGGTGTTCAGGTACTACCTGTAGGACATGTTCTTTGAACTGGCTTTTGTTGTTGTTCCACCCAGAACAGTTAAGGATGTCCATTCTACATGCACTTGTACCTAAGATGTGCATTTCTGGTATGTATAAGCAGGCTTAGGGATACATTCAGTCGATCAGTCTGGTCAACAATCAGGCATTTATTAAGTTCTGAGTGTGTGCCAGGCACTGTGCTAAGCAATGAGGATGCAAAGAGAGGCAAAGGTCTGTCCCTGCTCTCAAAGAGCACACGGTCTAAAGGGGTAGACAACATGTAAAAAACTATGTAGGAATGAGATATGGACAAGATAAACGGGAGATAACCAATGGAGGGAGTTGCTAGCATTAAGGAGGAATAAAGAAAGTCTTCTTTTGGAAATTGAGATTTTGGATGAGATTTTAAGGAAGCCAGGGAAGCCAGGAGACTAAGAGAAGAAGAGAGACATTTCCAGGGATGAGGGAAAGCCTGTGAAAATGTATGGAGTTTATTTACCTGATTCACAGGAGCCATCCAAGGATCTTAGCTGGTCTAACCAACTAACAAATGGTCCAACAACAGACAATAGAAAAAGGAGCAACTCTTCTTCTTCTAACACTGGCTGTAAAAGATGAAGTGAAATCCACAGCCTAAAAAATACTTAGGAAACCTGTCGCTGACACTGAAAGACAAACATTCAAAATGCAAGACACCTTCTTATTTATTTAACAAACATCGTTCATATTTTCATAAGTGTAACTGTCTATTTCATTCCTAACGTGATTTTTTATAATGAATAGGTTTCCTCCAGAAACAAAAAAGGGGGGGAGGGGAGAGTAGTTTTTAAGCTTTAAAACTGTTTTTTATTAGTTAGGACCTATAATCAATATTGCATTTGTTCTTTGTCTATAGGAATTAAACAGAACAAAATAATATCTAGTATTTTTTAGATAGAGAAGAATCACTGGAAGATACATAGCTAAAGCTATTCAGTTTTTGAAATGTAAAGTAATGAGGCTGGATCTGAAGGCAAGAGAAGGAGAATATACTAGGAGTGTTTATATGCTACAAATCACTGAGCAGGAGAGAAATCTGGGGGCAGTGGTGAGTAAAACTCTAAAATCTCAGTGCAGGGCTTAAAACAGTAAGAGGAAAACAACAGAATAAGCACACGTATAAACAAAGGCTGGAATTGAATGCAGAAAAGCTCTAACTCTAAGGTGAAAGAAAGATGCTGTGACTTGTAAAGCAACTGCTGGAATGCTATTCACAGACCCTGCCACTTTATTGGCAAAATGTGCTCTTGAAAACGGGGAGGTGAACAAGGTGACAGACAAGGATGTGGAATGATGGCGCCCACTTGAGTATACCAGGTATTTGAAGGTTTGACGCTTAGTCTTAGCAAAAGAGGAAATTGAAAGGTGACCTCTGATAAACAAAGACCTGCCCAGATGTTAGAAAGAAATAGATGGACTGAGGAGACTTGAACTGTTTTCAGATCACAAATTAGTATGTTGTTGACTTGAGCTCAGGCGAGTACAAACAATCGAGGAGTTCTGTCAGATGTCTTTACAATAGAGGGCTGTTAACTTCTTGGCGCTAGCAATTTTACCAGCAATTGGCCTTACATCCCATCAGCAGTGATAAGACAAATGTCCCAAACCCCGACTCCCTGGGTGTCTATGTACAATTGGAACAATTTAGCATGGCAAAATAACAGCCATTTGTACAGACTACTTTACAAAGGAGAGAAACACAGATGTGGTGAATTCTAAGGCCTCACTTAAGAAGGAAGAACCCACCTCTCCCATTTAACTCTAGCCCCAAGTCACATGAGGCCTGATGAAACTTCATTTTCTTTTGATCTCTAGTCCACAGGATCCCATAAAGCAGACCTGTGAAGCCATTTTGCAGAAGTGGATTCTGAGGTTTAATGGAAATTAAATAACTTGCCCAAGGGTCACAGAGGCTTTAAGTGGCAGATGCAGATTTGAACCCAGGTCATCAGGTCCCAGAACCAGTATTCTTTCTGCTATACCACACCGAGTTAAAATCATACTATATTTTTAGTATTTCCAGATGCTCAGTTGTAGGCATCCAATCAGAGGTTCTTTTGACAACAATCCCTGTTATTAAAAGGAGAAGTAGAATGGTAAGGAGGGCTTCAGCTTTTTTTTTTGGAGGGGGGGAAGGCAGGGCAAATGAGATTAAGTGACTAGCCCAAGGTCACACAGCTAGTGTGTCAAGTGCCTGAGGTCACATTTGAACTCAGGTCCTCCTGACTCCAGAGTCCGTGCTCTACTCACTGTACCACATAGCTGCCCCAGGGCTTCATCTTTACCAAAAGACAGTATTGAATGTGCTGCCTGATATTTGAGGGATCTTTGGATACCTTTCTTACCCTCTTTAAACATAACCGTCTATAGAGTAGGAAGCAATACAAACTCACTTTTTTTAAAAAAAAACTGTTAAATATACTTAGATATGTGGCAAATACTTATGTGAACTATTTACCTTTTGACAACTACGCCACACCATTCACAACTGCAGATGCTATTTGTCCATTAGACAGCAAAACATTTGTTTCAAGCCACAGGCATTTTCTGTGCTATCAGAACAAACCTCAACTGCAGTTAATGGGTAATATGCATGTGAAGACCTAAGTTGAGGGGCAAGGAAAGTCCAGGGGCACATACATATACATTGATAACTGTTGGCATGACCTATAGATAGGCATGGGGATAATGACTGAATTCATTAGAAGCACTTCTGTCCTATTTAGAAAAGTAACCATTGTTCTGACAAATATGTGAAATGTTAGCTGAGTAGCACATAGGATTGCATTATTCACAAAAACACATTGCTGCCATCTGGTGGCTAGTTAGCATGTCAACACTGACTTTTCCCCCTAATTTGATTTTACTGAAAAGGTTCTCCTGTGAACTTTTACAAGAGAGAAGCTTTATTCAAGGATATACCCTTGTGAAACCCTATCTGAAGCCAAGATAGTTTACCTAGCGGCAGACTTTCTCTTCCACTCCGCAGGCATCTGGATTGACCTTTGAGTGATGGAGACAGGAGAGACAGATGCGAAAACTTGGAGTCTTCTGTCCTGAAAGTGAAGCAGTTTTGGCAAGGTTTACTCAAGGAAATGGGATCTTTTTGGCTGCAGGTGGACAGCCAATATTATTTACATTCTTTCCAATTGGCTATTAAGTGTCTGTGGTGTGGGACGGGGGGAAGGAGAGGGCAATGTCTGATTTGATAAGAAGATTGCTATTGAAACTAAAGATGAGCTATTTTGCCTAGTCGAGAATTCACTTGAGATTCTCAAATCCTTAGTTTAGATCCAAATTTGAATCTTTTCATACTCATGTTTATTAGATTTGGCTCTGGAAACACATATTTTCTAGGATTAAAGGAGAAAAGATTTAAAGAACTATCACAAAGGTTTTGATTTCTTCCTGTTCATAAAATAGTCCTCACAAACCATTCTAATGAGTTAAGTGTTAATGAATCAAAAAACATATGGAGTAAGTTCCTTTTGAAATCCATATGAATTTACATATTAAGGAGGGATAACTATAATCCTCATTGGAGGTTTTGTTGAACTTGAAACCATAATTTAGGAAATTTTGCCTATATTAGAATTCATTAACTCATTCCTAACTGTAGCCAGTTATCACAAGATGGTTATTATTAAACTAGTTATATGTTTTAAGCATACTATACTAAACTAGATTTTTGCTAATGAAAATCATGTACTTTACTACATTTTCATGAAACTCAATGAAAATGAAATTCAAATTTATGTGTACCTCGATTGTTTTAATGTTACGGGACATGGAATGTTAATCAACATTGTTGGGTTGAAGGTGGTTGAAGCCTGGAGTACTTCCTTGAGGTATTTCTTCAAAGGTACTTTGAGGAGGTGACATGTTGAATTGGAATGAGTCCTGGACTTGGAGTCAGAGGCAATGAATCAAAAGTCAGCTGTGCCACTTATTAACTGTGTGATATTGGACAAGGCATTTAAACTCTGTGTGCCTTAGTAAAACAAAGCAAATGAACTAAAGGAACTTTAAAATACCTTTAAGAATATTTATAATAATACTAACAATAACTAACATTTACATAGTGGTGCCAGGCACTGTGCTAGGTGTTTTACAATTATTATCTCATTTGGTCCTTACAATAATCCAGGTGCTATTATGATCCTCATTTTACAAATGAGGAAACTGAGGCAAACAGAGGTTAAGTGACTCACTCAGGCTCACACAGCTAGGAAATGCCTGAGGCTACATTTGAATTCAGGTCTCCCTGACTCCAGATTCTCTGCTCCATTTAGTGAGCCACCTAGTTGCCTTTATAGCTTGATTTATGTTCTTATCACATGACAAAAACACCAGTAATTAATATTCAATGCCTAGCATATATTTGTCCATATTATCGGATTTCTTGTTACTTATGTAATAATAGCCACCCTGGTCCCTACTCCCTGAAGGCCAGATATGTTGGATATATACTAGATATACTGGTAAATCAAGGCTATATTCAGATATACTGGATTTCGTATTTCCCCCAATGTTCTCTGTGACCTTTAAAATGGTTTGGGGGTGTGCCTAGGCTCTCTGTAAATGGCTCCAACCCCCAACTAAGGGGGTTCTTTGAAGTGTAAAGGTGGTCCCTGAACCTCGTTACCATTTAGCCACTAATAAAGTAGCTTTTACAAAGGAGTGTGTGCTTCAAAGGTAGAATAACAAATATATAAACAGCTGATTCTTCAGCATGTGGGGTTTAATCCTTCCCCCTGCTCTAACTCAGTCTCTGGGGAGGGAAAGGAGAACAGCTTCACAGATTATCTCATTTCTCATATAGCATATTTCCAGGTCCAGAACCCTTCTTGGGCCTGAGTTCCAGGCACCCTGGCTTCTCAAGGCTTCTGTGCTGGGCAGCTCAGGGTCCTGGCTCCAAGGCTGCCATGACTTGAACTCCCGGGATCCACTGGGGATCACTGCTGACAGCTGAAACTATGCAGGAGAAAAGAGACAGAGGAGAATAAAATTCTCTGAAGCCATTTCTAGTATATGGGGTAAAAGGAAAAGGGAGCAGGGGAGGGAAGTTCTTCCCTTCTCAGGGGTTTAATTTGTGGTGCAGGCACTATGGATGATCTGTGAACTTCACCCTCAGGAGGCAGCAAGAAGGAAGACACAGTAAAGAGTGTAAGCCAGAAAGAAAGATTGTCCCAGTTACTCAGTTGAGACATAATCTTTCCAGCTATCCCAGACAATCAAAGGAGGCCATACCCACTCACGTGGAAAGGCACTGAAGGTACCTCCACGTTGCAAGACCTGGGTGTGCCCAGATAAGCCTCGTTATACTTGGAGAAACATGCAAAGGGAAGTCCCCTAAATTCTTGCCACCAATACAGATCTATACCCCTCTGTGAAGATGATCCTAGGAAGTCTGCTTATACATAAAGCTTAAGTGGCTTGCCCACTTATCACACACCTAGCAAGTATCCGAAATGGAATCTGAGCCCAGGAGCTCCTGATTCCCAGTCTAGTCTTCTATCTACTGCACCACAGCTTCACGCCTTATATAATTTAGAAAAAAACAGTGAATAAGATCTTGTCTTCGGCTACATATAACAAGTTCAGAGAATTAGAATATTATATTAATAATCTCCCTTTAAAGTTCAGTCTTATTAATCCTTTCCATCTCATTTTAATATTTGGGTTTATTACATTGACTTAGTAGCTAAATACTTGGAATTTCCTGACTAGACTAAGTATAGTTTATCAAGCTTTGCCATCTTTCTGTGCAAAGTTTCACACACCTAACTGGTGATCAGTACTATATTATCCTTAAAGTGAAATACTGACAAGAGTCTAGCAATTGTCCACTGAAAGACTATATTTTTTCCTGAATTCTTCGAAGTCAGGCAAAACAACAAGTCCATTCTAACTCTTACATTTTTGGTTTATGGAAAGCACTGGATTTGAACTCAGGAGATCTGAGTTTGTTCTAGTGAGTTCTGCCAATCACTGTGTGTCTTGGGCAAATAAGCTCTTTAATGTTCATTTTCCCCATCTTTAAAATAAAGAAATATACTAAATGATCTCCCTTGTGACTCTAACAAATACACACATGCACACACATATACATGTATTTGGTGAGCCAGGTGACTGTAAAGTCGTATATCTGATGTGAGAACACGTAAGGTTTTGGATAGGAAAAGCTTGTTTTAAAGAAGTTTATCAAAGAACAGTGAATTTTGGAGAAGACTTGCAAGAAAAAAGGGGAACATATCAGGGACTTCTTACTAGCCAAGCCCCTTTAAGTCACTTTGAAAATTCATTACTTTGGCTTTGCTAATAATAGGATCAAAAGAATAATATTATTAACATTTCAACCTCAGTGATTTGGTTTTAATCTAAAAGCCCAGAATAACACTTATTCAACATCCAGGAAGATCCCAAAGACATATTTAATGTAGTAGTGCTGTGGACACAAGTCAATGGAATTAAACCAATTAAGGATTGCTGGCAAACTGATGCTTCCAAGGTGGGAGAATTCAGAGAAAAGGCCCTCCATGTAAAGCAGTCCCAGAATCTGAGAATCACTTTGGGATTTTGCCTTACTTGATTGGAATGTTTGGAGGAGGTATCATAATTTAGCTTGAAGATCGTAGTGAGAGATGTAGGGGGATGAGCTTAAGGAACACTATGTTCAGCGATAGTGTTTCTTAGCCTCCCGAGGAGCAGAGAAAATTATGAATCCCTGCTATTAGACATGAAAAGTCTGCACCTGTAGAGACCAAGGTTCCCACAGAATGTTGTTAGACCAGCAGCTGTAGAAGTTCTAACACTAAGATTTGGCTGTAAGTAACTAGAGAAACTGTAGTGGCTGAAAGAAGGAGCCGCGAATATGACAGAGACCCAGCTACAGCAGAGAGCTTAAGAAAAGTTGGAATCATATGATTTCAGTGGCCGTGCATACAAGAGATCAGAGACGACTCTGAGAAGTTGCTTTCGACATATTTTCATGGCAAATGCTGTTGCTCTGTTTCTTTTCACAAGTGACAAATGATGTTTTATCCCAATGATAGTAAGTTGAGAAAAAGCAACAAGTGTACAGTGATAGAGCAGTGAAGGGAAAAAAGAAAATCTTCATATAGCGATTTTTAAAAATAAATTTCACTCATTCATTCAATTAATTCAACAAATACTTATTAGGATCCAGCAATATACTCTACTAGGTGCTAAGAATACATAGATAAACACTAAATAGTCTTTTTCTATCAAGGATTATTGGGGGAAAATAATACAAACATAAAAAAATAAATCATCATTTATGTTTATGCACATATAAAAGTATATAGACAGTATTACATACATGTATATGTATATATATATATATGTATATAAAGGGATAGATGAATAAAGATGTAGACATAATATAGATAGATAGATGATAGTAATTACCAGTCCAGGAGGTAGCAAGGGCAGAATTAACTAAATAATGTTAGCATTTTTGTTTCATTTTTCTGTAGTGCCCAGTTTTGGTAATTAAAACTCAGTTTGATCTTCTAAGTAGCTCTTAATCTGTGTATATTGATCAATTACTTCAAAGAACATTGCTTTTGAATTACTTGAAAAATTATGGGGCTTGATAAATGACTGAAATTACTAGAGGATCTTCTGGGTCAGAAATCTCTTTTCTCTCTCGTCTCTCCTCTCTCTCCCTCCCCTTCCATTTCTCCCCTGACCTGGAAAATCCTAAATGCATATATATTCTATGTGTATGTGTGTGTGTGTGTGTGTGTGTGTGTGTGTGTACACACAATGGAAATTCATTTGTAGTTTAAAACTCAATTGATTGAAAAGGATCTCATAATTTCTAGCTGGAATTATGAGAGGTCTAATCCTCTCGTTTTACAGTTGAGGAAGCAGGATCTCAAAGACATTGTGCCTTACCCCAAATGATGCAGGTATTCTCAAAGACAAGACTATTATCAAAGACAGACTGTGCCCTCTAACTCCAAGCTCAGTGCTCCTCTCATTACTTTATGCTGAGATTTCGCCTCTATCCACATTTAAATAAGTGTATGAGCATAATATCTTTCTATGCAAGTAGAAGCTGGATGGTGTGAAAATCACAGAGGCGGTGTGATATAAAGAGGAAATCGCTGGATGTGCAGCAGAGGTCCTGGTTTCAAATCCGTAGTCTGCTACTTACTGGCTGTGTGATCCAGAGGAAGTCATTTAACCTTTCCATCCCTCAGTTTCCTTATTTGTAAAATTAGAAGGTTTGATTAGGAGATCTCTAACATAAGCCTATAACCTATTCTTTTATTTAGGCCTTAAATTGTGCTCACTTTCCTTAGGTGAACTGAAGAAACTATATCACCACATTATGGGTATAGAACAGGGATTCTAAACCTAGAGGAAGTGAACTTTAAAAAAAAATAACTTCACATAAAATAACTGGTTTCCTTTGTAATAATGTATGTTTTATTTTATGCATGTAAAACCATAGTCCATAGGCCTCACTGGACTGAGAAGAGGGGCTTAAGGACTCCTGGTATAGACAGTTCTTTCCCACCCACTCCCAATTATGAGTAGTGGTTTTTTGTTTTGTTTTTTAAGAGTCAAATTTTAATGCTGATCTAGCTGACTTTAACAGAGTAGAGTGGTTTCTGTTCTGAAAAAATCAGGTATAGAAGAGATAAAACTACAGAATCTAAGAGACTGATGGATATTTTCCCAGTTCAGAAACTGTACAAACCTTTTGAGCTGCAATTTCTCTGTGTTAAATGGACTTCAGATAGTCTGAAACATTCATGAGGCTTTAAAACTTAACATACAGTCAGGAGTTTGCATCTTGCACAAATATTTTTAAGTAGTTTTACCTTTCAATTTAAATTAAGAATACCTTTCTCACATCTCCATTATCTTCTTTAGGAGCATATACATTTTGGGCTAGTCTAAGTCCAATATTATCAGTCCATTTAAAGCACAGGGCCCTGACTTGTGATTTCAGTGATACAAATAATTCCAGGATGAAGAAGTCCTCTGCTAATGTACTAGAGGACCTCCCTGGCTTCCATTAAGTCCCATCTTCTCCAGGAAGCCTTCCCCTACCCCTCTCCATTCCAATGGTGCTCCTTCTATTACTATTTATTTTGTATATAGCTTGCTTTGTACAGATTTGTTTGCATATTGTCTCCCCCATTAGATTGTAAGTGGCTTGAGGGCAGGATTTGTCTTTTGACTCTTTTTCTATCTCTAGAGCTTAGCTCAGTTCTTGGCACATAGTATGAGCGTAATAAATATTGATTGATTGATTTTACAGTTGAACAAACTGAGGCAAAAAAGAGATTAAATTGCTTGTTCAAGATCACATAGCTAGTAAGTTGTCAAAGGTAGAATTTTGAATCTTCCTGACTCCAGTCCCCGTGCTCTATGTATTACGCTGCACAATTCTGTAAAATGTTCATTATAAAAAGTTCCTAGGAAAAGCATTATGTGTTTTAATAGCTCTGTCTCTTGCAACTAAATCTCATCATGTGATATTTAATAAATGCTTATTGATTGACTCTTTGCCCAAATCTAGGTTGGCAAAACTATATGTGGATGATTTAACACTTTTTTGGAGTAAATCTGGATTTGCCTAGATAGCAACAGGTGCCTCCTTTCTGAATTTTTCTTCAAGGTTTTATGTAAGGTGTGGCTATCATGCGATTGATATTCATTTTCTTCTGCAGCTTAAGGGATCGGCTTCATGTATTCACAGTCATATCAAACACATATGAAGATCTTCCGTCTGTACTATTTCCTGTGGTTCTTGTAGGTGAAAACTCTTCAAAATCAGGTTCTTTTTTTTAGATATGTTCTCTTGGATCAGGACTTGCCTTACACTGAATTCTGAACTGTGCTAGGGGTTTCAGCGTGATAAGATGTACAACCTACCCAGAGGTCAACTATGTGGTATGGTGGGAAAAATGCTGACCTTGGAGTGAAGGATATATGAGTCTGAAATCTGCCTCAAGCATTTAGTAGTTGTTGTGTGATTCTGGGCAAGTCACATTGGAAGGAACAAATTTTCTCAAAGGACCTAGCTTCATCCTTTCCCCCCACCTCCCACCTCACAAAGTTTAGTAAGATAAAACAATTTTCTTGCCAAATCATAATATTTCTTTCATCAATTGTCACCTGGCTCTTCTAGCATGAACCTTTCTGCCTTAGTTCATTTGTAAAATGGAGTTAATAATAGCACCTGTGTCACAGGATTCCAGTGAGGATCCAATGAGGTAATGTTTATAAAGCACCTTGAAAACCTTGAGGCTGTATATAAATACTAGTTATCACGTTATTATTTTCATTATTGTTGTTGTTCCAGAAAGTCAGCAGGGTCTAGTGAATTAAAAGACCTGGACTTGAATCCAGTCTCTAAGAAATTCTGGCTAAATGACCCTGGGAAAGTCACTTATAATATCAGTGACTTAGTCTACTCTAAGTTTATAACTTGCATTACAAGAGCCGTGATCTATCTATATTTATAGAGTGAGTTTCTCCACCAGGAGTTGCCTACAATCGTACTTGGGCAGGGAATGAGGTGGGAATGTGAGCCATCATTTTTGGCTTGGACTTAGGATTTTATTGATAGGAGGATAGTCATCATTGACCTTTACCTGGTACTAAAGTTTAAAACTTAACAGCCCTGTGAAGTAGGTACATATTTCAAGTATCACTGTCTTCTCCTTTTTTTACCAATGAGGAAACTGAGTCTGGGAGATGTTAAAGGACTGGATGGTCAAGTAATTAGTGTCAGAGATGAGGTTTGTACTGAGTTCTTCCTGATGCTAAGTCCATGCAGCCTTCCAAACGGGAAGAGATTTGCTTGAGCCAGTTACTTCGTGTTAGAGGCAAGATGCAAACTCAGGACTTGCTCTCTTTGGGGCCAGACTCCTGTCCACTATTTTATACAGCTTCTCATTATCTGCATATAGTTGTCAATTTATCATGTATGTAAGTCAGCTAATCACTTATTAATTATTTGTTAATTTTTGACTAAGAGCCAGGCACTACCGTAAATGCCAATGACACAAAGCAAAATTGTTCCCTGCCCTCAAAGAGCTTATATTTTAATAGGAGAAATAATGTGTGTGTATATATTTATATACAGGCATATATATGTATACACACACACACATACACACATATATTCAAGATACAGAACAGATCCAAGATAATCTTAGATGGGGAAGTCAATAGCAACTAAGGATACTAAGACCTTAGGGGAGCACACATTTATACTTGAATTAGCTGGACTTAGCCAGTGAAGTAGCCTATGAATTAAAGAAAGGAAACAAGTTGAATCTATGGCTGCCAAGTTGTTGCTATTGAGGTAATAATTATTTTGCAGAATACAAATATCATGCATGGCAAATCATATCACTTTTTCCCCAACAAGCTGCAACATTTCTGAATTTTACCCTTTGGGTGTGTATACTGAAGAGATAATATTACATGTGTTGGGAGGAGAAACAAAGGCTCTTAATGTAAATTGCTAAATAGCAAAAAAGAACACATTTTCCTAGGGAAAAAAGTCTTCTGCATTTTCAGAATGAGCATAAACTATGTTTTTAATGTTCTGGATTTGTTATATCAAGTAAAAACTCCTTTAATTCTAGCAAAAGCACAAACTAATGTTGGAGAAAAATGATTGCAATTCAGCAGTATGTATGTACTTACCATGCCAATGTAATTTTACACAGTTTAGTGTTTCTGACTTTCAAGACATCGGTTTTAAGTTCTATTTTTCTTGTGTGGTGCATATTGGCTTTTTTGAAAATAGGCCCTTGAACAACAGTGCCAGTAAACCTCGTTGCAATTAGCTACCACTCCTGGGAAATTTTCTAGTGGTATGTTACTGGCATTTGAAAAATTTACACCTTCTGAGGAAAGGCAGGAAAATTCTGTCAAACAATTAAACTGATTGGTATTCCCAAGATTGGAAAAAGAATGAGTCCTATGTTGGGGAGGAATAGCAGGGAGGTTTCTATAAACAGATATTAGTGAGAATGAAAGGGGTGGGGGAAACCATGCCTTTGACCTTGTGCAAAGTTGCTTTTGTTTTGGGAAACAAACCCAGTGTTGAGTCAGATTTGAACTCTAAAGGGTAATTTTTAATCTAAATTACATACCCAGGAGTGGGAAAAGTAGAAATATTTAAGGGTATGTTCTACAGTGGACCCTGAAAAGACCCTAGTGTGATACGCTACATCTACATCTTTTTGATTTTTGGATGGAGATAGGTAGTTACCTAAATTTACTGATATATATTTTGAAGATCAAGTTTTATGGAATAAAATATAGAAGACAAGGACTTTACAATGTAGTGATGTAGGTACTACCCTCAACTGAAAAGGATGAAAATTTAGGTGACAAAAAATGACACTTCATTGAAAACAAATGTAATTAGGTTAGGGCATACTGTGTTAGCATTATTGATTTATAAAAATCATACCTTTTTTTAAAGGAGAGGCTGCCATAAGGTTTCTGTTATGAGCTCACCATAGATCTCATAGTATTAACAATAATCTATCATAAAAGGAGAGACAGGGCCCATATTTCTACATATATATGTGACCTGTGATATCAAGGAATCTGCAGAATAGTGCCAGGGCAATGTAGCATAATGAAAAGAGACTTAGAGCCATGAAAGCCTAGTTTCAAATCCCAATTCATCTCCTTACTAGATGCGCAATCATGGTCGCAATCACTTAAAGATGTTGAAACGATATCCTCATTTTTAAAATAGAAGTAAAAATGGTTTTGGGCAGCTAGGTGGTACAGTGGATAAAGCTCTGGGCTTGGAGTCAGGAAGTTTAAACCCGACCTTAGACATTTACTAGATGTGTGACCTTGGGCAAGTCATTTAACTCTATTTGCCTTAGTGTCCTTATTTGTAAAATGAGCTGGAAAAGGAAATGGCAAACCACTCTAGCATCTTTTCCCAAGAAAGCCCCAAATGGGGTTATAAAGAGTCAGACACAATTGAATAACGTGATAGCTTAAGTACCTACCTCAGGATTATTGTAAGGATCAAATGACATATAATAATGTGTATAAAGTATTTTGCAATCTTTAAGGCACTACACAAAATCCTATTGTTATGTAGACCACACCTTTGATTTCATTGCTCTAGAGAACTCTCATTGAAGAAAATCCTTCATCCAACACAAATCTGTATCCATTCTGCAACTTACGATCTCAGCTTCCCGGAGGCATTGGAAGGTTAAATCACTTGCCCGCAGTCTCACAGTCAGTAGACAATAATAACAATAATGATAATAATTCGGTAGTAACTATAGACCTCCTCTTCCTACTTCTTGAAGTTTTGCAGTTTTCTGAAGCAAGTAATACAGGTACCATTTCATAAGTGAGGAAGCTGCATCAAGAAAAAAAAAGAGCTTGTGGGAGTTTTGTAGTTGTTGCTATTATTAAATAAAATGTGGTAATTTTTCTCAGAGGAAACAGTGGAGTCATTACGATTTTTGAATTCTATAAATATTAATATCTATGTTTCTACCACACATCTAGATTTCTTATGTTGCTTATTCTGCCTCTTCTGGATAATTCACTCTGTTTTTTAGAGATTTGGTATTATAGAAAGAATTATCCAAAAGTCACCTCTCTACCCCTCCCAAATTAAGTCAGTTCCACAAACTTTTATTAAGCACACACTATATCTAAAATGTGTCACCCCAAACCACAGACAGTTGCAGAAATACCAGTTTAGCTAAGAACAAAGAAGCTCATTACAGTAGGCTCATCATTTGGCGATGAATTCTTTGGCTATATCAAGCCAGGAAACAAAAATACAAAATGGCCCTCAAAATGGCCCTTTCACTTCTTTTTTTTTTTTAAATTTTTTTTTATTTTTAGATTGCAACAAACAGTTCAACATAATTTTGCGTTCCAGATTTTCTTCCCTCCCTCCCCCCCCCTCCCCAAGAAGGCATGGCGTCCCATATAACTTCCAGGTATAACT
>CM053622.1:587123601-587193868 GCA_028646595.1 Phalanger gymnotis
TACACCTAATAGGGGTTTGGGCCTGGGGCTTAGCACCTAGTAAGGCTCAATGAAATACATTGAATTACTCAAACAAAACAAAAGCCAAACTCTTCAAGGGCACTTGCTGAACTAAGTGCTAAGGAGCCCATTTTGCTTACCAACACAGGTTGACTGATCTCTGTGGAGACTAAAGAGAATTTAATGACTGGGTACATTGAGTTACAAGGTTGATGAAATGAAAGAGGTTGTTCGTGTTCAAGAATGAGTTTAGTGATTATGTGAGGGTATTAGCCTTTTACAACAAGCCTGAAGTGAAAAGTGACTCTATCTCTTTTCATGAACTATTAGGTACTTGTATTTTCTAGCTGAAAACAAAGTTATCAGAAATATGAAGATTAATAATTTGTATGTTTGGATAGGATTGCTAAAGGGACATTTGAGAGATATTGACAAAAGTTATGTATATATATATATGTATATATATATATCTCTTGGAAAAAAATTGCACAATTTTAGCTTAAATTCTTTATTTAAAACATTTATGAAAATGACAGTGACAGTGAAATCTCCTTCTTGTTCTTCTAAGGAACAAAACAGTTGTCCCAAAAAATTCCACTTTCTATCTTTTATGTGTATATTGGATGATCTTGAGGTAGCATCTGCCATAATCTTCATAAACTTGGAATTCAGAGGCACGTAAGGGTTATGATTAGAAACAGATTCACTGAGAAGGAATCTGTAAATATGAATTTTAAAAAGGCAAACACAAAGTAAAAGACCTTAAATCATATAGCATCTTGTGCTGTACTTTTTAGTATTTTAAAATTTCTTTATATTTATTATCTTTTTATATCTTCATGATAACCTTTTGGTAGGATAGGTAGATCACTGCAGACTGTGAATGCAGCCATGAAATTAAAAGACACTTGCTCCTTGGAAGGAAAACTATGACAAATCTGGAAAGCATATTAAAAAGCAGAGACATCACCTTGCCCACAAAGGTCTGTATTATCAAAGCTATAGTTTTGCCATAGCTGCGAGAGTTGGACCATAAGGAAAGCTGAGGGCTGCAGAATCGACACTTTTGAATTGTGGTGATGGAGAAGACTTTTGAGAGTCCTTTGGACAGCAAGGAGGTCAAATCAGTTAATACTTAAAGATATTAATTAAGGTTATTCCCTGGAAGGTCAAATACCAAAGCTGAAGCTTAAATACCTTGGCCATATAATGAAAAGACAGGAATCACTGGAAAAGACCCTGATGTTAGAAAAGATTGAGGGCAAAAGGAGAAAGGGGTGGCAGAGGATGAAATAGATAGATGGATAGTGTCATAGAAACAACAAACTTCAACTTGGACAGAGCCTGGCATGTTATATGGGGTATCCATGGGGTCATCGAGGCAGACACAACTAAACAAGTGAATAACAGGGCAGGTGGTAATATCTCCAACTTTTTTTTTTGGAGGGGGAAAAGCAAGACAATTGGAGTTAAGTGACTTGCCCAAGGTCACACAGCTAGTAAGTATGTCAAATGTCTGAGGCCGGATTCGAACTCAGGTCCTCTTGACTCCAGGGCTTGTGCTGTACTCCCTGCACCACCTTGCTGCCCCAATTGTCCTAACTTTTAAAGGGAAAAGTAAGGACTGCATCTTCACTTTCCTTTTACAAAATTTTATTGATATCTTTTTTTTTACAGCTTCTTCATTTTCCAATATTTTTCTCTCCCTACCAATTGAGAGCCACCCACATAACAATTTTTTTAAGAGAAAATCAACATACGAATTATCTATTTGTATGTAGTGTTCTATCTGGCAGCGAGGAGGCACAGTGGATAGAGCACTGCAACTGGAGTCAGAAAGGTCTTCAGTTCAAATTCAACCTTATATACTTATTAGCTGTATGGCCCTGGGTAAGTCACTTAACCTCTGTTTTCCTTGATTTCCTCATCTGTAAAATGGAGGTCATAATAATGTTGTGAGAATCAAGTGAGCTAATAATTGGAAAGCACTTAACACAGTGCCTGACATATAGTGAGCACTATATAAATGTTATGATCGTAGTTCCTCACCACTGCAAAAAGGAGAGTGGCATATTCTCATATCTTACTCATGACACAGCTTGGATACAGTATCAACTTTCAATTTTTGTTGTCTTTCTTTCCATTTCCATTGTTGCACATTTGTCATTGTGCACACTGGTTTTCTGGTTCTGCTTACTTCACTTTGTATCAGGTCATTTAAATCTTCCCATATGTCTTTGTATTCTTCATATTCCTTGTTTCTTTGAGCCAGTGTAGTAATATTCCATAACATTCATGTGACAGTTTGTTCAGCCATTCTCTAAACAATGGGCATTTCCTTTGTTTCTGGTTTTTTATCTTTGACCTCCTTGGAGTATATGAGACTCAGATTTTCTAAGATTATATATGTAATTCACTGGCGGAGTGAGTATTTGAATAAATATCCATAGAATCATAAATTCAGATAATGCAGGGCCCTGGTAGGTTAATAAATCCAACTGCAATCTTTTACAGGTAAAGAAACTGACATCAGTAAGTTTAAGTGACTGATTAAGGTCATATAGGTAGTAAATGCCAGAACCAGGCTTTGAAGTCACATCCACTGAACCTAAAACCATCAGGCTTTTCATTGTCCCAGGCTGATGGTTCAGGGCTTTTTCCCACAAGATCACCATTCAGATTCAAGGCTCTATTTGGGTAGCAAACAGAAGGCATATAGTTGAAGATAAGTTCAGTAGAAGAGGAGGGAGAAGAAGGTGATTTGAATAGGAAGTCATGTGAAAAAAAAATTCTTTCCTACAGGTTTTCATCAGCCAGATGTGTGAAGTACTAGATATTTTATTCACTCGAAATTTTTTCTAAAAACATTTTTAAGGAAATGTTGTGCACATAGCACTCATTCCAGGCATTTTTAGTATTAAAGTATATTTGAGTTTAAGCCCATGTTCCCAAGAAGATTACCTTCTGGTTAATAAACTTAAAATATACAAATGCAAATAGTTTCATAACAATAGAAGGTGGAATTTAATGGATGGCAGATAATTACAAATTAATAGAATTTCTCTGAGTTGGTAGGTACCTTCAGGGGCTATATTGTCCATCTTATACAAAAGGACCCCTTTCTCCAATATTTCAAACTCGTAGATGAACCAGTCTTCATTTGAACTTTACATGGCAGCCTCCAGTGGTGGGAACTCACTAGATCCCAAGGCAGCATAGTCTTCTTAAGGAAGGAAGGAAGGATAGAACAAAAGAAGGAGCAAGATTTCATTCAACCCATCTAAGGTCACATTTCAGATAGTTCTAACCACAACAATAAATTACAATTAAATTGCATTTTAGTCACACTTTAAGGAAGGTCAAAAAAGAGGGGAAAATGTCTAAAAGGTCTAAAAGAATGAAAAGATGCTAATGCCAATAGCATTTGGAGCTGTTCGCCTATGTTCTGTACAAGCTCCAGGATCTAGGCTAGGTAGAAGTATATCTATAAAATATCTAGTTCTTGTCTTTTGGGTCTTATTCTTTAAGATACTCAGAGTTGCTGATCATGGCTGTGCATGCTTAGAATCTCTTCCACAGGGGAGGCCAAACCTGATGGATCTCTGGAGCTTGGTAGTTCTGAGCTGCAAGTGGGCCAAAGCTGATCAAATATCTACACTCAGTTTCACCCCATTATGGTGAGCACTCAGGTGGTGGGAGCCGCCAGGCTGTGGAAGAGGGGTGAATTGGCTACAGTCAGAAATGGAGGGGGTTGAAACATCCCTGCTGATCTGTAATGGGATCAGGCCTGCAAGTTATTAGTATCTGTGGTGAACATCCTCAGATACTGAAGCAATAGATTATCCTCTTAACATACTCTTGTATTGATAGAATTTTTATTTCACCTTATCATTATACCAGCATCTCTGTGAACTTTGACAGGAGTCATTACAAGATTATTATGGCAATCGCTAAGCCTCATTCAAATGAAAAGAAAATTAGCGTCATAAAACCATTAATAACCACTTCCCATGATGAAAAGATGCTTTTTAGACTTAAAACCAGTAGAATTTTTTTCACTTCAGTAATCCACAAACCTGATAATTCTCACTAAAACAATTCAGTTGCGTCCTACTCTTGAGCAAAGATCAAATCAGAGAATGCTTTAGTTAGGCCCACATGACTGAAGTTAAAAACAACAGCAAAATGAATGTTTTTTCCTGATATTCATGAAGCATCATACAAATCCCAGTAGCTCAGTAGCAGTTATAAAGTAATTAACAAGGTAGCAGTCCTCTATTAACCCACTTGATTATTTACAACAGGGTCTTCTCATTGCTCATTTTTGAGATTCTGTCCAATTTCTACTGACATCAGAACAGAAAGAGAGCACTTGATTCAGAGGAGAGTGCCTTAGATTGATAGGAATAAGGAATTTTAGTGGGCTCTATCCCAAGCTCTTGGAAAAGAATAGCTTCAGACATGATTAAGTTTCTCTGGGTTTCAATTTACCTATCTGATAAATATACTAATAAGAGTAGTTTTCATATCCATTATTTTGCTGATTAAAATTAATATTTCACTGGCATTGTATATTTTAGAGAATGCAGTTCTGCTCAACAAGCACACATTGAGCTCTTCTCATGTATTAGCTATTGAACTATGGGATGCAAATGAAAAACAAAGCCATCTCTGCCCACAAGGAGTTTACATTATATGGGGGAGGGGGGTGAAGGTGGGAGTGGGAACTAACAGATACACAAATAAGTCTGTAGGAATATATTTACAAATACAAAGTGCTCTTTTTATGGTAGGTGGAGGAGAACATTATCCACTAAGGAGATAAGAAGAAGCTTTTTGCAGGAAGAGGCACCACTCTTTGAAGGCTAGATGTGGATGCTGAGAGGTAGAAATAAAGAAAGTGCATATTAGAGCCCTTAACTGCCCTCATTAAATTCAAGTTGCTTGCTGAACTATATCACTAATTCCTGAACAAATTGGCAGATTTGACCACAAAAGTAACACTTAGTGATACTGGAAAAGATGATGGGAAATGGGAGAGGTACCATACAATGTTTCATAAGCAAAACTTGTAAACTGTATGTAAGTGAGCTTAAATGCAATTTCCGAGCAAAGTCTTAAAAGTGTCATTGAAGAGATGAAAATATAAAAAAGGAAGTAATGATTACAAAGATGACCTCATCAAGAATAAGTAATTCAAGCATACCTTGTAGATATTGTAGGTGTGGGTCCAGACCACCACAATAAAATGAATACCATAATAAAGCGAGTCACATGAATTTTTTGGCATGTAAAAGTTATGTTTGTACTATGCTGTAGTCTATTAATTGTATAATAGTATTATGTCTAAAAATGTACACACCTTAATTTAAAAAACATTGTGTTGCCAAAAACAAATGTTAACCATTGTCTGAGCTATCAGCAAGATGTCTTGCCTCAGTGTTGGTAGGTGCTGACTGATCAGGGTAGTGGTTGCTGAAGGCTGGGGTGGCTGTAGCAATTTCTTGAAATAGCACAACAATGAAGTTTGCTGCATAGATTGACTTTTTCCTTTCACTTGAACTACGATGACTTCGAGGTCATCGTAGGGCTGTTAGTTGGCCTAATTTCAATATTGTTATATCTCAGAGAACAGGGAGGCCAGAGCAGAGGGAGAGAGATGGGGGAACTGCTGGTCAGTGGAGCACTCAGAACACACACAACATTTGTCAATTAAGTTTACTGTCTCACATAGGCATGGTTTGTGGTGGCCCAAAACAATTACAATGGCAACATCAAAGATCACTGATCACAGATCACCATAACCGACATATAATAACGAAAAAGTTTGAAATATTGTGAGAATTACCAAAATGTGATGCAGAAATATAATGTGGGCACATGCTGTTGGAAAAATGGTGCTGGTAGACTTGCTTGGTGCAGAGTCGCCACAAACCTTCAATTTCCAAAAAAATTCAATATCTGAGTACAATAAAGTAAAGGGCAATAACACTAGGCATATCTGTACCAGGCTAACCTAATTTCCTTTTTTGACAGAACAACTAAACAAGAAGATGTTTAAGTTTAAATCCATGTTCCCAAGGAGATTACCTTCTGATTAACAGAAGGAAAACATACAAATACAAATAGTTCCATAAAAATAGAAGGTAGAACAATAGAGGGAAATGATGTAGATATACTGTACATGGATTTTAGCTAAGTATTTTATAAATTCTCTCATATTCTTCTTTTGGAAAAGATGGAGAGATAAAGATTAGACGTTATATAGACAGATTCAGATTTGGGTGGAAGATCAGGGACATAAAGTTGCTAATGGTGAAGTGTCAAAGTAGCAGGAAGTCTCCAGTGGAATACCTCGGGGATCTTTACTTGTCCTCGTGTTGTTTAACGTTTTTGACCGTGAGTTGGATAAATGTATAGATGGTATGTTCACCAGATTTGCAGATGATGAAAACCTGGGAAGTATAATACATTAGATTAGACTGTTAGAATCCAAAAGGATTTTGAGAGGCTAGAACAAGGATTGGCAAACCATGGCCTAAAGGACAAATCCAGCCTGGTCCCTGTTTTTGTATGGCCCCGTGATCTAAAAATTGTTTTTGCAAAGTGGATCAGATAGTGGTATTTGCTGCCCTTTGGGCTAGACCATTGGAGTCAATCTAATAAGATGAAATTAAAATGGATAAATGTAGAACTCTTGTTTTACAGTCAACTGCACAAATATTAGATAGGGAGTTGTGGGTAGAAACAGGTGGACTAAAAGAAACTAGAGGGGTTTAGTGGATTATAAGCTCAAAATGAGTTGGAAGTAGGATGTGGCGCCCAGAAAGCTACTATGATATTAGGCTGTATTTGGACATAGTTTAAAAGAACAGAGAGATGGAAATCCTGCTGTACTTTGCCCTTTTCAGTACTCATCTGGAATATTTGGTTCAGTTCTGAGCACCAGTACATAGATAAACTGGAAAATGTCTAGAAGAAGCCAAACAGGATGGTAAAAGGCCTTGGAATCATGTCAGATGAGGATTGGTTCCAGGAAGTATGCATGCTTGGTCTGGAGAAGAAAAGACTGAGGGCATTCAGGTACAGGAAGGGAGGCAGGATAGTTGATGAGCCTGGCCCTAAGGAACAAAATCCTAGAGGAATTGGTGAAAGTTAAAGAGGCAAGTTTAGGCTTCCTGTCGGGAAAAAAAAACTAACAAAAACATCCTAATAATTGCTTGTTCAGAAATGGAACCACTTGCCACAAGAGATAGTGGGTTCTCCCTTCTCAGAGATCTTCAAGAAGACACTGGATAACCAACCACATTTAGGTATGTTATAGTGAGGATTTTTCATTAGACTATATGGTTAGACTATATGGTTCCTAAAGTTCCTTCCAACTCTAAAATTCTGTGATGATAGGGCCCTGTGGTAAACTGAGGCAAAGAGGATAAGATGTGAATTATGGTTCAGTAATAGAGACTGATAAGGAAGAGCCAGACAGGCAGGAGGATGATCAGAAGAATTCTGTGTCATGAAAACCCATGGAGGAGAACATGTCTAGGAAAACCTAGTGGGTAATAAGAGAGTTGAGATGGATGGAGACTGAAAAGGAGCCAAAGAAAGTCAATTTTTTTTCAGAGTTGAATGATGGAATGCAAGAGAGATACCCTAATTTCTAAAATATCGGTTTTAATAAAATGTTTCTAAAAATTGATTACATATTTTCTTAGGTTTTGTTTCTTTGTTTTGTTTTTTGAAACAGTGTGCTAAGCAGTGTGGTAGAGTGGACAGAAGGCCAACTTTGGTGTTAGGAAGACCTCAGTTCAAAATCTGCCTCTGATACACACTCTGTGTGCCTGCCCCAGAGGCAACTTTCTGATATTACAGAGCAGTTGTTTACATTAACTTATAAAGAAATTGCCTTTCTTCTTTAATGGGAAGAATTCTTCACAATGATGAAATTACAGATCTAGACAGACAGACAAAAAACTAATTAATTTTCTCATGATTGCTAAGGGTGATAACTATATATTGTTCTAAATAAAGACTATAATTTCCCTGCTAATGTGGCAAGAAAAACTGAGTGAAGCCTAAAATAAGTATTATTTTTAAAGAAGTTATTCCATTTAGAGTTGTCATCTATATTCAAATATGGCCTATTTTTGTGTTATCCTATAGGTATCTTTAAAGGGTTTATCTAGATATAGAGTATGATTTATCCTTAACAAAAATTATCCAAGAATCCTGTGATTCTTTTTTTAATCCCTAAAGTATTTTCAGTTTCTTCCTTTGACTCTCATTTCCCATCCCAGGGATAGGGCTTGCTCTAGTGAGTTTGCCTGAATACAGAACACCCTCTCCCTCTTAATTTGCAGCTCCGGATATGCTGTGAGTTTGAAAACCAGATAATCAATTACATTAGAATTGAGTCTAAAATAGGCTCTGAGTAAAGATTCAAGAGGTTCTCCTGTCCATAAAATGTATGAACTTTGGGGTATGGAGTTTATTACACCTAATTTGGTAACTTACTGGACTTTTTTTGATGTTATTTTCCTCTTCTCGATTATGTTGATAGATATTGAATTATTGAATTCGATCATTGAATAGTTGGGTTTCCCAATAAGTGGTGACATCAACTATGTCCATTAATTGTCAGCAAATTAGTAAAGTATGTCTTTGAAGCTTGCAGTTTTTAGGAGGATGCCCATTGTTTGGGAAATGACTGGACAAGTTTTGGTATATGAATGTAATGGAATACTATTGTTCCATAAGAAATGAGCAGATGACTTCAGAAAAATCTGGAAAGACCTCCATGAACTGATGCTGAGTTTTTGTGAGCAGAACCAGGAGAACATTGTATACAGTAACAGCAATATTGTGTGATGACCAACTTTGATAGACTTTTCTTAGCAATACGAGGATCTAAGACAATGCCAAAAGACTCATGATGAAAAATGCTAGCCACATCCAGAGAAAGAACTATGGAGTCTGAAAGCATGTTATATTTCCTTTTTTCTTTTTTTTAAAATTTCTTCTTTTTTGTGGTTTTTCCTTTTGGTTCTAATTCTTTTTTTTACAACATGAATAATATGAAAATATGTTTAATATGAATGTATATGTAGAGTCTGTATCAGAACACATGCCATCTTGGGGGAGGCAAGGAAGGTAGAGAAAATTTAGAACTTATAGGAGTGAATGTTGAAAACTAAAAAATAAATAGATAAAATTAAAAAAAAGAAATTTGCAATTTCCATCTCTATTTGTTAAACATTCTGATTTGGAGATGTTGGAATATCAATGGAAATCTAAAAGAAAACAAATAACCAAAGCCTCTAAGCTTTCTATACCAATAAGTCTGGGAGATAACAAACAACAACAACAAAAACCACCACATACACATATACAAGCAAATGTAGTACATTTTTAGATTCTGTAAGTACTAAAATACTTCTCCGAATCACAGGTTTTATAGGTAGAAGGGACCTTAGAGAACATTCTGGAATAGAGTCAGAAGGTTAAAAAATAGAAAGGACTTTAGGTCAGCTAGCCAAATCCCATCTTTTTTTCCAAATAAAGAGACTAAGGGGGTAACTCACCTATTTACAGATAAGCTGGGGCCCTAGTACTTAAGTCCAAACTGTTCATTGTATAGATGAGGAAACTTAAGGCCCATAGAAGTTCAATAATTGGCCCATGTAATAATTAGCAGAGAAAGATTTGAACCCAGGTCAACTGATTCCAAATCCAATGCTTTCAATTTACTATACTACTATCTCATAGCTATATAGACAACTTAAGTTTTGAAAAATAGTTATCAATACCCAACGAATTTAAGTATAGAAATTGGCTTCTTAGGCAAAAATCTACTCCTTTTCTACTCCTTAATGTTCATTTGCTGATTGTTAGTACAGCTAACAATTTCTGTCCATTGTAATTGTTCTGTGATGCTTTTTGTCATCAGGGTTTAAGATACTGGACCATATTATAGGAGAAACTGCTTTATAATGAAGTCCTTTTGTTGGTAACCTTTATGCAGGGAGTGGGGGAAAGAGAGAGAGAGAAACTGAAGCAAGGTTTATCTAAATAATACTTTATTTTTTATTGTGTCTAAAAATAACAATCACACTTTATGTTCCTTTTGAAAGTTTCAGTCCAACACAATATGAAATGAAATTCCGGGCTGAAAAATAAGCATTTCTGGTGGAAATATTTGTTTCACTTAGTGGTATAGATAATATGAAAAGTGACCAGTTTTATGGTTCGATAATGTATATATATGTATATAGTGTATTCATATAATGTATGTGTGTTTGTACTGGGTGTCCCAAAAGTCTTAGTAAAGTTTTAAGCTATTAAAGCTATCAAAATTTAATACTGCATTAAAAGACTTTTGGGCCCCTTTGGGGGGTGAGGGAGAGAGAGAAAGGGAGCGGGGAAAAGAATGAGAATATTTTGTAAGCAGAAATTCATATCGAAATAAACCTTGCAAATGGCACTAAGTTCTTTCAGGTAGGGAAATGCCAGACCTTTAGTGGGGGCTTATCAAAAAAACAAACTATTTAATGAGGACCTTTTAGAGGTTGACATCTTGGAGAACAACCTCCCACAAAACTCTCTCTTGATACTAATGCAAGCAAGCACAGAGAGCTGGATGGGATGCACTTAAGAGGAGGCTAATAGACCCCATCACATTGTTTTTATAGTCTTTCTCATTATTCACCCTCAGTAAAAACAAACATTTTACAAGGATAAAGTGAATAGAATAATTTTAATAAAGATAACAGTATCATCAAAAATCACATGGACATAGTATTTCATGATTTCCAAAGCACCCTCCACACTATATCCTTTTAAGGTAGAGAGGACAAATGTTGCCACCCACATTTGCAGACTAGGGAAATGAAGATTGGCCATGGTGGCCTAGTTTGTTAATATCATATCTAGGATTTGAACCCAAGTCTTTCTTGATCTTATGTCTGGTGCATTTTTATTACATGACATTGGCCTCTAGAAAAATAATTAAAACAGGAATTCATCTGTATAAAGTCAAGTAGTACAAATGGTGTTGGGCTTGAAGTTAGTACCCCACTACTTCTAATGCCAGACACATGCTCTTAGGCAACTGGGTAGTACAGTGGGCAGAGCACAGGACTTGGAATCTGGAGTCTTAGATTCAAATCCTGTCCTGGAAACTTATCAGCTACGTGACACTGGACAAGTCACTTGACCTCTGCCTGCCTCAGTTTCTTCATTGATAAAACAGGAATAAGAGTAGCACCTTCTTGCCAGGATTATTGTAAGGGTAAAAGGAGATTATGTTTGTAAAGAGCTTTGGATATCTTAAAGTGTTATATGAACACTAGCTATTTCTTGTCATTGTTGTTGTTATTATTAACCTTGGTTTTCTCTTCTGCAAAATGGGGGTGGTAATATCTTACCTCATAAAGTTGTTATGAAGAATAAATGTGATGATATATGCAAAGTGCTTTGTAAAGTGCTTTACAGGCCTATAAAGATGTCAGCTATTATTATTACTTAATGGAGATAAAGACACAACTGCCGTTAGTCTTTGGGTGATATTAATTGCAATACATCAACTCATAGAGTGTATTTCCATGAAGAGCTCAAAGCTGCCTCTCAAGTACAATTTCCAACTCCCCTCCTTGAATTCTTTCATTCAGGCAACCTGGAATCCTTGCTGCTCCTCAGAGAGAGGATGCTCCATTTCTGTGACTTTGCATAGGCTATGACTTTCAGCTGTATGCCATGCCTGGAAGGTATTCCCTCTTTAGTTCTGGTCTTAGAAACCCTAATTTTCATTCCAAGTTCATCTCAAACACTGCCTTCTACATGAAGTCTTTTCTGATCTCCCCTAAGCTTCTAGAGCACTCGACCCCCCTCCAATCACCTTGCATTTGATTCATTAATATTTGGTGTCTCCCTACATGTGTGTGCATCAACTCCTGAATTCCTTCTATTTGTATCACTGCATCCCTAGTGTCTTGCCTGTGTTTGGCACATAGTAGACTCTAAATACATTTGTGTTGAGTAACTGGTATGCAGATGGGAGTGAAGAAAGCAGAGAACATTGTGTGAAAGTCTTGTCAGGGAGGAAAAGTTCAAAAAGATGAAGCTAAGGACATAAATAAACTTGAAAAGATTTTTCAATTTTACTTAGGCACATAGGTGACCTATGGTGGTCACAAGTAAAGCATTAGTCTCAGAATCAGGAGATTTGAGCTCAAATATGACCTCAAATCCTAATCACCCTGCGCAAGTCACTTAATTTCTACCTCCCTTAATTTCTTTATATGTAAAATTGAGATAATTAGTAGCACCTACCTTTCACAGTTTTTGTGAGAATAGAGAGAATATTTCTTAAAGCACTTTGCAAAACCTTAAAGTGCTATAGAGATGATATCATCATCAGTATTATGCTTCCTATTTTGCCTCTGTGGGACAATTAGATTCCTTGCCCTAAGGTATTTTTGACCTGCCACTGAGGTTGGATAAAGCAGATGATTTTGAACTTCAGCCATTTGTGGTTTTGACAATTAGGGAGTTGTATTCTTACTTTGAAAGAATGTGTTGGGTAAATTCTTCTTCTTAAACAGCTATAATTCAGTCAAAATTAGGAACATTTAAGCTAATGTAGAACCTTTCATTTAAGCTAATGTAGAACCTTTCGGTCATGTGTGCCCTTTTTGTTGATATATCGTACATGTCAGTTTTAACACAAAAATTCCATGTTACTGACTAAAACTGAAATGAGAAGAGAGAAAAATAAAAGCAAGGAGATGACAAAATCCTCAGAAGACCTTCTAGAAAGGACTATGCAGAAAATAGACTCTAATAATTATAACACTTAATTTCTGAATTTGGCTCTATCTCATTTTATTAAGTAATTCCAAATTTGTTTATAAGTCTCACAAGTATATGACATTGCAATTGAACTTCTAGAATGTTTTAAATAAGAAAATAGTGGTGGAAAATCTATACCAACCTATTTAGGAATGCAGTTATTATTAGGGTGAAGCAATCGAAAGAGAAAATAAAACATTTTGAATAATAATTCATAATTTTGAATATTTTTTGAATTTGAATAATTTTAAATAATAATTGAACAGTAGTTGCTGAATAATAATTTAAAATATTATCATTCAACATAAACATAACTCCCAAGAAGAGAGGCATTCTCTATACTTACTAAAATCAGTCATTTTCCCTTAACCCCTTTTTCTACTCAGAGAACTTGTCATTGTCACACATAAAAATGAGACATGCCAACAAGTGATCTATACAATATTGCATATTCATAGTCTCTCACTTTTTAATAACAGGGGTCAATGTGTTTCATTTTCAGTTTTCAGGAACTGAAATAGTTCATTATAGTTCTTCACATTTGAACTGTCTATAGTACCATTTTCATTTACATTATCATAGTCATTGTGACTATTGCCTTCTTGGTTCTACTTTCTTTACTATGCATCAGTTCACTGAAGTCTTTCCATGTGTCTCTGAATTTCTCATTTTCATTGATTCTAATAGAATCATAGTATATTATGTTTATGCATCACATAAATTTGACATTAGCTGAACATTGAGTACCCATTTTTATCTCTAGTTCTTTTCTGTTTGTTTGTTTTTGTTTTCTCCTATAACCAATAAGCTACTCTGGAAATCTTTTTATATAAAGGATATTGCTTTCTTCCATTGACACTCTTGGAGCATGTATCTAGTAGTGGAAAATCGTCACTCTATTTTGTAATAATCATTTTTAAAATGTTTGACTGCAAAAGTCCTGCAAAAACAAATTAAGAATTGAAGTACTCATACAGAGAAATGAAAGCAAGAGGTTGTTATTGTTAGTTATTTGGAAAACTCTCTCAATTCTTTCCTTTGCTAGCAGAGTCAGTATGGTACTGTAGTGTATGGAGTGTTGGACCAGGAAAGCCTTGGGTCAAATTCTGCCTTTGGCTCAATGGCTGTGTGACTTTAGACAAGTCACTGAAGGCTATCCGAGCTTCAGCTTTCTCATCTGTAGAATGAACATAATACCTATAAGTTTTACACTGCAGCTCAAGTAAGATAATGTATGCATAGCACTTTGCAAACTTTTAAGTATAGTATATCAGTTTATTTGGTTTTGGTTTTGGTTTGTTTTGTTTTTGCCAGAGACTGCAAGGATGGGGGAAAGCCCAGTGAAACTAGAGTGGCAGGTAGAAAGACCTTGGCTACAATCTTAGCTCTAACTAGCAGTGTGACCTTAGGCAAATTGGTTCACCTTTCTGAGTCTCATTTTCTCATTTATAATATGAATGTGCCTTTCAGATTTTGTCTCTTTGGAGATCTGGTCTACTTAAGTAGTTGAGTGGTTAAGTGTGGTTTTTTTAAATAAAGATAATGTGTATGTTCCCCAAAAGGGCAAGATGCCCAAAGGTATAGTTATCTTTATTTTGGCAGTGGTACATTCCTTACTTCTAATAGATCATGAAATAACCATCATTTGAAAGTGTTGGTTTTACCCCATCCATTGATAAAATTGGCAGTTCAGGTGGTAGTAATTCCCTATTTAGCTCCAGCATTAAAACAAGGCATTGATGGAGTCAGGCAGATTTTATTGCTTTCCAAAATCCCAAGCTCATGCTCTTCATTCCATTGCTTATGGTTCTTGATAAAATCATGCAAACACAGGCAGTCTGATGTTATTTTTTTGTTTACAGTATTACTGTGTTGTTTTGGTTAACAGAATGAAAAACAGCACCGTTATACTACAAGTAAAAATGTTTTATTCTTAGTTTGTTTCATCAATAAAAGCTGACATTTTTGCAAGAAAGATGTTATACTATTGGAATTAACTCTTAGTCAATTGTAAATAATTGTATTATATCGGTATGCTATCATGAAGATTAGAAATCATTTCCTACAGAATCATGTTTTTGCTTTCTCAGCACTGTTTCAATTGAGAGGAATTTGAATGAAGTGCATCTCATTACTAACATAAAGTAGATGGAGCTTGAATAATTTTTATATTTATTTTCCATGGATGGCTATTACATTTCTTATCCTATCTATCCAAATTTTATAAAATAAATTGTTTTAATCCATTCTTTGGAGAGGAGCAATGAATTTGTTTTTGCAAAAGCTATGCATCTGAATATATTGTAATATGCATAAAGCTCTGTTAACACAGTTATTTATATAAAAAGTGTAGCTGCCTTACCTTTGATTTAATTTACATACTTTATTTGCTTGCTGACAGGTTCTTCTCTTGACATTCTTATTTACATACCCAAAATGTCTTTTTAGATAAGTCAACTAAAACTTTAATGCATCGTATATTTTTAAACTCCATAAAATGTTTTATGTATTATCTGGCTTTTCTGTGTAGGATTAGGGTGATACCATAGGGTTGTGGATATATTTCACCATCAATGACTATGTAACCACATTAGATTTCTTAAATATAATGAGAAAAATAAATGTATGTGCCTTTAATGTCTAAGCTGATCTGGGTGGGTGGGTGGGGGAATTGTCAAGCATAAACAAGGGATGTTTATCCCCTAAAGATAAAAATTTTCCAGTAATTCCAAAGGGATTTTTGGTTGGTTTGTTTGTTTTTGTCTTTTAAATATAGTTATGGGCCTCCAACACCCTGAGAGAATTTGACACATTTGCTTTAGGGATGTGAAGAAACATCATTATTTTTCCATTCAAATGTGGAAAACAATAAAAGTTTTCCCATATGTGGTTCATAGGCTGTAACGCAGATCAGTCAGCAGTGAAGTAATAAGGCCATAGGACATTGACACAAAGCAGTCCAACTTGGGAAACATCACCTTAACCCTTGGCTCCCCCACCTTTTATTTTTCCATAGCTCCTGTAGGCAGGGACTGCATTTGCATAACCCACCATTCATATTCTTGTGAGTTCATGATATAAATAATGCGAAAAATTTCATTCAGTTTCCCCAAATTATTCTAGTCATTATGGATGATTCATGAAAGGATTAATCTCTGGGATGTGACAGAAAAATAGAGAGGAAAGACACTACCTATCATATCATTTGCAGTTAAAAACATGCTGCATGTCCTTAAGCTTTACTTAAAGTGCTTATAGTAATTGGGTGTGCATGCTTCAGCTCGGTTAAAACCCAAACAGCAATATGGGAGAGTGGGGTTTGTTTTTCGAATGTGCAAGGAAGGAAAATTAGTGAAATCTGCTTAAGTCACAAAACTGCCTCATTCAGGACCCAATTCAGCAGCACTGAAAAAAAAGTAACGCAAGTTAACTGTGCTCTTAACATATGTCTAAGCCCACATATTTCAGTTCACTTGAGACTCAGTTTTCATTCTCAAATGATGAAGCTTCGTGAAAGGTTAGGGTCCACAAAGATTTCAAAATGGTCAAAGAGTATATTAGGACTGCATGGGGCTTTGGGGGAATTAAAAATGTTGTATTTATACTTGAGGTTCATTTAAGGTCCTGAAATGAAGATCATAGATTTAGAGTAGGAAGAGACTTTGAAGGTCCTATTGTCCAACTTCATTTTATAGTTGAGGAAATTCAGAAAGCAAAAGCAGTTTGCTTGAGTTCACAGAGGTAGAAAATATCAGAACTATGTTTTGAACTTGGCTTCTGCTACTCCAAGTTCAAGGCTTTTTCGTAAGATGGAGACAAACAGAAGGAATGGACCTGATTTCATTTTCTACCATCCTGGCTTATACCTTCAAGTCTCTGAACCTTCTTCCCCCTACCCCACCCTACTCAACAATGAGATATGGTGGAAAAAAAAAAACAACAAAAAACAAAAACAATTCTCACAACACAAATATACTTTATGTAAAATAGCAGAAAAAGTGGGAAAATTACCATTAGGTGTTGTACAGATATTGTTGCTGAGAGCAGAAATGTGGGTTAGCGGATAGAAGGCCAGTCTTGAAGTTGGGAAGACCTAGGTTCAATCCTGCCTCTGGCACATACAGGCGGCATAATCCTGGATAAATCACTTAACCTCTAAGGACCTGAGGTGACTCTCTGAGAACATAAAGAAAAAAATGAGTTGCTCTTCAGTAGAGGGTATTTCAACACCAACAGTTCTCCACACAAATCCAATCACAGCTCCAGACCCTCCCAAAATAAAAATAAAAATTGTTGCTTAGTGACCCAAAATAAGGCATAATCATTTTAAGAGCTGTTTGGATGGGGAAGAAGGGGTCTGTGCTTTTGGTAATGGCATCTCTGCTCAAGTGGGTAATACTCATATGGGCTATTATAAGGCTAAAGTACAGTAATATATTTTTTTCTCTCTCTCAGTATCTTCCAGCAATTCAGATTCAAATTTCCAGATATATCAGAAGAAAAAGTAACCTAGAAGAATCAGTCTTCATTTATAACCAAGATTTTTTTGTGTCACATTTTGTTCCAATTTCTGTTCTAAAGGTCTAACATTTGATCGTATGTTTTCTTTAGCTAACTTTCTATATTATATGACAATTTCAGCAGATATTTTTTTCAAAGATAAAAAAGAAAAAAAAAACCATGTTCAAAATGTAGAAGTTATTTTTGCAGTAACGTATGTCATGATTTTTAAACATTCAGGCCTTTAAACTTTTTTTATAGTGTATGTTCTTGCCAATCCCAGCACAGTTCTACAAAGTAAAATATTTGGCAGTGAATTCATATTAACAGATGGAACAAGAAATTAACACGTTTTTGCTTCGCTAATTCACAGTTCTTTTAATACGCTAATTCTAAATCACCTGTTCTGACTTTGACAGGCTACAGACACCTGTTTGGGGTAATATTCCACAGCTAATTATTACATGAGAAATTCAGTTTCCAACAAAAGGGTTTCTGTGTGAAATTGTCATAGTTAACAAATTAGTAATAGCAAATTTATCCAAATAGAGTTTGCAGCTTTAATCTACATGTATTTAACCTTGCCTAAATAGCTAGGAATGGTGAAACTTCTCATCATGAACCAAATGATGGCTCATGGAAAACTCTGCACAGAAACATTCAGTTTCTTAGTACTTGAGTTCTGGTTACCAGAGTTGACAACTTAGAGATAGAGATCAAATCAAAATCTTCTTCATAGTAGCAGTTAAATCCCCCATGATCCTGTACTTTAAGTGGCAGGAAAAGAGTGTAGAATTTTCAAGATGCTGGAAAAATTCCTAACCATGTGGTAAAAATGAGTCAAGAGGGATAAAAAAAGTTACTGACAAAAGGCAATAAAAACTACCCCAGCCTGTGAAAAATCATATAGTAGACACAACTACAAATATAAAGTTCATGTATCGATGTGGTTATACACAACTCACAGGAGAAATGAAGGGAGCTAATGACTTATTTGCCAATTAAAAAATATAAGGATATCAAATTAGGGGTTCACATTTGACTGAGATTATAAAGAATGAAATACTTCTTATTCCCTCTCCAACCTCTTGCATTCGTGGGTCACTTCCATTTTTACCCTAACATTATAGTGTAATAATCCACATTTATGTTATTATTGATTTTTTGTGGTAAACTTGCTTCAAAACTATTTTCTGGGGGTAGGTAGTACATGTGTCATCATTTCTTTCTCTTTTTTTTTACTTATTAGGAGCTAGAGGCTTAGAAGCTTGTCCACAATCACCCAGTTAGTAAATAGAAGAAACATGGCATGGATGGGGGTCTCCTGATCATGACTTCAGCAATTTCCCTGCCCCTACAAAGAAGAGGCTTAGCATGGTCAGGAGTGCTGGACTGGGCATCAGGATGATTTCAGCCAAAATTCCTAAGGTCACTTCTAGCTCTAAATCTAGGGTCCTTGGATTTGGCCTCTCATGTTTATTAGTTATCTGTTGGCAAGTTACTAAATTGCCCTGAGCTTCATTTGTTCATCTGCAAAATGGGAACAATTATACCTGTAATGGCTTGTTATGAAGGTCAAAGCAGCTATGGTATATTATTATATATAAACAAGTGTTCTATAGAAATGTCAGTTACTGTAACACTGAAAGGCACCAGAACATGATGGATAGAGAGATGCCCTTGGAGCCAAGAAGGCCTGAGTTCAAATCCTATCTCTTACATACACGGTCCTAGAATGAGTGTTTTATCCTCTTAGTGGTATCAAACTCCAAAAAAAGGGGCCGCTAAACCAAACATGTATATTCTTGCAGACAACATACTGAATTAGAAAACCACAAATTAACAGTCTATATCTTTTTGTATAGCTTTTCAATTTTGCTAAATATTTCCCAATTACATTTTAATTTGGCTCCTGCTGTAGTAGGGAGTGTTGTGAGTCTTAGGCATCTTTCTAATACAACTCGTAAATAAGGTACCGAACTACATTGGTTGAGATATTTTGTTCATCTGTGAGTTCCCTTTATTTGTGATTTCCTAAGGCAAGACCTTACCTCCATTGTTATACTACTCTGCTTCTCAGTGCCATCATTCCTTACACCCTCATGGAAATGACTGTTTATAGTCTTATAAAATTCCTATGAGGAAAGTGCTTAGGAAGCCTTCAATCACTACAGAAATATGTTATTTTATCAGTATCTTCTCACGTTGCCATTATCCTCTCACTTACCTCTGAAATCTTTCCTTTGGATCTAGTTATCATTGTTGTTATTTCTTTATTATGTGTATATTTTGTATGTATTTGTAAATATACATATTGTTTCCCCCAAATAGTCCATAAGCTTATTGAGACAGGGACTATTTTTGTCCTCTAAAGGTCTAGTACTTAGCACAGGGCCTAGCAGACACCAGACAATAAATGCTTGTTGATTGATTGATCGATTGATGTCCTACCTTACTTTCCTTACTAACTCAGTTTAGAAGAGGGAGAGAGGAAGGTGGGAAGTTAATTTTAAAACTATCACTATGTTTTAAATGTATGTAACATTTAGTTTTTACAACACAGATATCGAGATATTGCCTATCTTTAGATTTGATAAAGACTCCATATTGTGTGTCTGTTTCTTGCTACTCCCTAATTGCTGTTCTACTTTGTGTGTGGTTTCACTAATGTGTCTGTCTTAGACATGTTAGCACAGGGAACTTGTCATTTCTTTAATTAACCTTTATTTCCAAGCACCCAGTAGACTGTAGTTCACAAAGCAAGTATTATTGAAACTTTAAAAAACAAAAACAAAAAACTTTTCTTCTAGACTGATTTTAAAAACTGCTGTATAAACGGCACATTTTGCTGGACTTGAAGGTGGATGGGAAAAGGCCCATTTCTATAACCAGTCTCTTCGTGGTTGTGTTGTTTTTCTCCCAAGAAATGCTTCTTTAGAAAACACGTGGTCTTTCTCTAAAGCTATCCTCTCTGACACTGCTATTTGCAGAAATTTAACTGGCAGCCCACCCCAGGAAGACAAAATACAGTTTCATCCAAGTTTGGTTCCCCTCCTACACCCACACCTGAACCACATTTCTGCCAGAGTCTACATTCTGCTAAGTAGGAAACCAATCTTTTATAATACTTTAACATACGTGAATTTTATTTTATTTTTAATTAAAAAATTACATTTCTGATCCAAAAATGCTAGATGATATTTAAGCTAGAAAAATGATTCCAAATACCTCACCTTTACAGTTAATTCGTATCGGATCTATCACAGTGATTTACTGTGCAAAGTGTAAAAGAAAGACATGACATTGTATTCTAGTTAATGTCATCACTCTTAACTTAAGCTCTCATGTAATAAACTTTTTGATCTTTTAAAGTCTCTTACACTAGTGTGTCCAAGTTTCCTAATTTCATTGATCTGATTACTTTCTCTATCCATGAGGATCACATCCCCTTTCATCTTCATGAGTAGCCTGTCTGCAAAATTCATGTCACTATTGTCAACCTTCTGTTCATGACTTTCCCCCACCCCCTTAGCTAGTAGTCCTCTACTGATGGACATAGAATCCATTATCTCATCTAAACTTGAAACTTTTCTGGCTTTCTGGTACCCAGTAGAGCTTTCCTTACCCTGCTACATAGCTTTTGGGAGCTCAAGGTCTTCCTCATGAACCCCTTAAAGATTTAGAATGTGATTTTTAGAGTGAAAGCAAAAATATCTTATCCAACAATAGTTTGCTCATGAAACAAAGTTTGGTTAATGGTTACTCTCATGTCTTAGATTGAATTCAAAATTTACATCTTCTCAGTTACTAAAAGGCCTTAAGTGTTCTTAAATTTTTCATTATTAACTTATAATTTTAATTTTTTAAACACAAGTATTTCAGAGAGCTTGTTTTTTTTAAAAAAAACACAGGTTTTCTTGGGTGTAAAGAAGTTCTAAATGTCATTTTGATGACTAACAAAACCATAATGAATCAGAACTGTCTGGACTGAAATTCCATTAAAGTATACATGGTTTAAAATTTAAAAGATAATGTCTTTTGGAAAATATATATTTGGATTTTTTATGTCAGATGCTTCAGAAAATAGTCTAAGCTTCTAGATGGTATAATCCCATTGCCTGTCTTCATTTGAAACACTTCGTCAAAGCAGTAAGTATTTGAGTAATGAATAATAGTATCCCTCCTTGATATGCATATAATATAACCAAAAATACACAGCCATTTGTACTGAGTCTATTTAATCATTAAATGAGAATTGTTCAATGTGTGCCCAAGTAAAGAGTTATTATGGCAACGATTATACATAGATTAATCACCTTTCCATCTGAGCAAGTAAATTGTGGAAATGTCATTGACATTTTTGAAGGGAAAGGAATTTTGCCTACATTTCTAGCAGATGTCATTAATTGGTAATCATCAATTTTATATCCTTATAGCTGTCCTCTTAAATATCTGCCCAGTCAAATTCAGATATATGAATGTATTTAGTATCTTATTTAGAGAAAGTAGATGGATAAGAATCATTTTAGCACATGACCATCCATACTTTATTCAATTCATTTCCCTAGTTTTTCTAAGTGATATTCTTGACAGAATCCATCAGCATATTGCCTCAACCTAGAATAATGCTGGACTGGGTGAAGGCAACTGAGTATAGAATTAGCAGTAATCACTACTGAAAAGCTCTTGGATTGTGATAGGACCACATAAAAATCTATAATGGAATTCAAAACTAATTTGATCTCATATATTCAGTGAGTGAGCTGGTTTCCTCTAATGATTCACAGAAATGTTTATGTTAAGAAGTGCTTTATACAATAAGAAAGTCAGTGGTGAGAGCACCCCCCTCCCCCAATTATACATTGCTCATTCATTCATTGACCAAATGTTTATTGAGCTCTTCTTATGGGCAAGGCAGTGTTATATAGTGGGTTTGGCAGGAGAAGGAACTGCAAAGATAGATGAGACATTGCATCTATTCTGAAAGAGCTATTAATCTAGTTATTTATAACTAAAAGTTCTATGTGGAAGAAGAGAAGGATGAGAGGAGAGGGGGAAAGAAATGTTGCAAGTACAGACCTAGATGGATAAGCTTTGTGACCCTGGGCAAGTTACAATGCTTATGTGTCTCAGGCAACTGCCACACTTTATCTACCAGGATTTAGACACTGTGTTGAAGTTTGCATTAGGAGAAGGAATTCCCACACAGGTAACTATATATATGTATATACATATATACATACATATATATATAGCATTGTACATATATGTGGGAGTAGAAGAGGATTGTGGCAGTGTGGAAGACTGTATTTTTTTCTTCACCTATATATGAAGTCTCAGATCATTTGAGTATTTGCTTACATATTACACACACACACACACACACACACACACACACACACACACACGCACGCATGCACGCACGCACCCCTTCCGTACTTTTCCATTAACTTGGCCTTTTCCTACTTTCTAGACTCCTTACACTTCTTTGCAAATAATATAATTCAGCTCCTTTGCCTTACTTGCCTTTCCTAGAATGGCATGCCACATTGCCTAACACCATGAATTTGTGCTCCATGTGCCCTATGCCTAGAATGCTGGGCTCTCTTGGTCTCCTTGACTTCCTTCAAGACTTTGTTCAAATTTCACATTTGTGTTTTGTGATGTGAGCTGAGTTCCTAGCACCCTGACTCTTTGCAGAGCCTTTTGGAAAATAAGGTCTCTATTTGTAATAGAAGCTCATCCCTAGTGAGCAGTACTCTTGACCTCCTCTGCCATGGCCTGCTCTCTCCCCTCCCATGGTAGAATGGAGGGTACTTATGTTCTCCAAGTTAGGTTTCTCAATAATAAGTTGACTGCCCTTCTGGTACTGGATATGGGTGGGTCCCCCTTTTTAGGTCACTTTGCTATGTACGGAGGGAAATAAGTACTCAGAAACTCAGAAACTCTCTTCCTCAATTTAAATTTTATTCATGTCTTTTGTTTTTACAGGATTTATGAATATATGAATATGTCTAACTCCCCTCTCTTCACCTCCATCTAATAATCCCCAAATCAATAGAGTGACCATATCAAACAATGTATACAATGTGCTGCATCCGCAGCCCTCCAGTTCCCCAAGGAAATAAAGGAGGCTCAAGGACCAAGATTGATCATTACTCTTACACACTCTGGTTGCCTTACTTGCATTATTATAGTCATAGTACATATTATTTTTCTAGTTCTGCTTTTATTCCCTTTGCTTCAGCTCATATGTCTTCCTGTGTTTCTCTGTATTCCTCCAATTTCATCATCTCTTAAATTATAATAATATCCCTTTAATTTCATATACCACAAAATATTCAGAAGTTCCTATATTAAGGGGAACCACTTTGTTTCTAAGTTTTGGCCCCTCAAAAAGTGGGAGATTTACGTTATATGGGGTTTTTTTTTTCCTTCTGAATTTGATTACTTTGGAAGAAAGGCCTATTGGCAAATACTTTTTAAAAACTGTTTAGAGTGCCACCTTTTACTCTATCTATCCTGTCATAAATTTGCCCTACGTATACTTGAACCGTTCCCTGCCCCTGGCTCCTGTATTGGGTAGAAAAAGATATGTAGAAAATACAGCTAATTTTAATGGTGGTATATAGGCAGGGATCAATTACTCCACCCCATTTAAAGTAAGATCAAATGCTACAGTTGATGCCTTTTTAATATGAGACCAACAAATCAGCTATTTACAAATATGCACTGCGCACATTTTTGGTCATAGATAGGGTAGAATATAAGTATGGCAGCTGCTGGTGATCTTCAAGCTTTGGTCAGTGAGCTAAGGAATTTGAGTCAGAGGAAAAGGATAGGATGGAAGATATAAGCAATGTTTAGGACAGTATAGGGCGCATCTCGTTTTTGTTTTTGTTTTTGTTTTTTGTAACATACCTGAGAACCAAAGTCATTGGAAGTAAACAAAGGTGTTTTCCAGGGACTGAGTTTCACTTGCCTAAACCATAATCTTAAAGAGTCAATGCAACATTGAGTTATCATTTTTTCCCAACACAGCCCTCCGAGAAGGGTGGCTATTTAGCATGAACACTGGATGCCAGTCCAGTTAGCTTACTAGAATGATCTGACCTGTTCCTAAAGGACCCTGCCTTTGAATGGGGCATCAGGCTCTGTCATTCCACCCAGCATTTTCTGACATGTAAAGAACTGTAGGAAACAGACCTTGACTTCAAATATCTTAAGGTATAGTTGGGTATAAACCTAAAAACATAGATAACAATACAAGATAGCTTAAGCACCATTCACTGAGGAAGGAAGGAGAATGTTCTAAAGGTCAGTAGATAAGGACCACCAGAATGTAGATTGGGTAATCCATTTGGATTGTGTGCCACTCAAAGGAAGAGTGATTGTCCTCAAATGTCATTGATAGAGGGAATATCTGGAAATAGCAATGGGGAGCACTGAGTCTTCCAATGCCTTTGCTGTGATCTGTGATTTGGAATAAGGGTAGAGTTGGAAAGGGTGTCCAGGTATGCAGTCATCAAGAGGAATCCAGAGTCATTAGTGACTTCCAGAAGATAAGAGGGATAAGAAAGGAAAAGGTGTAAGATGCTGGAAAGTTTGTTAATTATGGAGCAGGCATCCTAGAGGAAAGAGCAGAAGCAGACCAAGATTGGGTATGTGTGTATGATGTTAGGGTTGAAGGGGAAAAAGACAAAGAATAAACAGGCAGTTTGGGTTGGAATGAAGTTTGTTGTTTGCATTTAGGGGTTCAGAATCATTAGGATATGGAAAATACCAGGGGGTTAAAGCATGATAACCATTAGAGAATGAGTCTGGACAGAAAACCATCATTAGACAGAAGTTCTTTGAGGAAAACAAGGGATTTAACTGCTCTAAATCCCTCAGCTTCTTGGCTGGTGGTGATATTTTGTTCTGTGACAGTTCCAGGAGGACCATCTCATAACGGGCAGGAGGATTAGCCAAAAGTAAGACCTTCTGGGGAGTTCTGGGAAGAAGGCAGGAGGTGGTGGTGTCAGCCTGGATAGGCAAAAGAAGTTTTGTGTGTTTGATAGGGGATGTAGACGAGGTCTGGTCCTAAGAAAGGACCTTTGAAGTACTGGAGGACCCCTGGGGTAAAGGGAGTCTAGGGTGGCTTGGGGCACCTGAAGAGTCCATTGCTGAGGATAGGAGCCAAGAGGTGGGTGGTCAAGATTGGAGCTGTAACAGAGCAAGACCTGGAGGCAACCTGGCTGTTGAAAGTCCTCCCAAATTTCATTGCATCAATTCTCTATATATTTTGCATTTACTTAGATATGTATACATTGTTTCCATTGATAGAATGTAAATACCCTGAGGACAATGTTTTATTTTGTCTTTGTATACCTTGTGCCTAGCACAGTACCTGACAGATAACTCATTAATAGATAGAAAGGTTGATCCTACAGGAAATAGGGAGCCCCTGAAGATTTTTTAAGATGGTAGATTATCTTGTACAAATTAATTTTAGGCATTAGGGAAGAGTGGTTGATCTCTAATCAATTTATTTCCACCACCATCACCCTAAGTTGATGGGATTACAGGTCACAGAAAGTAAAGCTGCTACATGTAAGGTTAATCAAAACAAAGATACACTAGAGGAAGAGAGTACAGTTAGAAAGAAATTTTATAGTCTGTATCAAGGTAAAGAATTCCTAGGCTTAGATATGGATGTGAATAGAAAAGTGTATACAGGCAGGCACTCATGCACATATGCCAACCAATAGCAATAATGGCTTTGACAGAAAACAGATGACATTTGTAAAGAAATAGAATATAAAACTGATGGTACAAAGTACATAGGTCATAAATTTTACAAAGTGTTGAGTAACTTTTTGAGGATGAAAGGACTTACACGATTGGGGTATGGTTTTATTCAATGAAATTTGAAACATTTAGCATATACTACTGAAAAAGAGTAGTTTACCAGGGCTCTTGGCTTCGGTAAAATCATATCTAGCATCCAAGGCTTCCATTTTTAAAAGTTAAGTTTCCATTTTTAAGAACAAGCTTAGTAGTTTCAGATATTGTCCTGCAGGACAGAGGTATCAAATATACAACCCACAACACTTTTTTAGTAATAAGTTTATTGTTATTGTTGAGTTATGTTTGACTCTTCATGACCTCATTTGAGGTTTTCTTGGCAAAGATGCTAGAGTGGTTTTCCATTTTCTTTTCCAGCTCATTTTATGGATGAGGAAACTGAGGCAGAATTAAGTGACTTGCCCAGGGTCACACAGCTAGTAAGTGTCTGAGGCCAAATTTGAATTTAGGACCTCCTGACCCTAAGGCTGGTGCTCTATCCACTGTGCTACCTTGCTATCCCATTTTTTTTTTCTGAAGTGCAGTCAGAACCAGATTAAAATATAATTTGGAAATATATTTTAAAAAACAAAAATACAATAAAAGAAAGATAAATATTACATTTAAAAACTTACAATAGGTGGCTAGAGCTCTTTATGTTCATAATAGTGGCCTCAATTTCAATTAGAGTTTGACATCACTTGCTGTAGAGAATGAACAGAAATCAAAGGTTTTCGAGAACGGGATCTATCTTTCTTCACTTATGTTTATTTATGTAAACATTAAATTAAAGTTTGTGATGAGAGCAAGAAATATTCAGTTGATATCTTTTGGTGTCAAAATGCCTGTGATCATTGGTACTTTTTGTTAGCATTATCTTCTAAATATCAGATACCCAATCCTCTTTTCATTTATATAGCAAATTTTTAATTCTTTCTAATTTGGTATATACCATTGATTGATATGTAAATGGCGTATGCCATCTATTTTGTTCATTTCTCCCCTCCTGCTCTTCATCTATTGTTAACTCTTTTTTTGCTTCTTTACTGCTTTTTTGACTGTTTGTTAAATTATTTTTGAAAATATTTCTTATAATTTCCCTTTCCTTTTGCCCTCTCTGGCAATAGCCACTATTTCTTTTTCTATTCTATTCCATATTCTTTTTTATACACATCTCTATTGGTTATTCTTAGTTTATTTCATGCTATTGCATCATTTAATGCATGCTCATCTTCTTTATGCAACTGAAACCAACTTATGCTTTGTGGTTTTATATTCTTTTCCCTACTTTTCTCATGAAATTAATCTATCACTTCTCTATGATAGCATTGCTATCACTTTGTGTATTTTGTCTGTTGTCCTGTGCATTGTATTTTATTAATTGGAATATAAACCCATCTTTATAAGGCCTTTCATGTATTCTATGCACTTATGATTTCCTATTAACAAAAATAATAAATAACAGGGGGGTAGTTAAATATGTAACACACTAAGAATTGAGCTTTGCAAAGAGGAGGAAAGGACTATGTCAGGAATACTTTGCTTAGCTTATTCTGGGTTCATATAGACATAGAGTTAATCTTAAGTTGTGACTTACAATAGACTAAAAACCTCTACCACCATTATCCAACCCTAAATAAACATTGATACTACCTAGCAGATTTCATAATCAAATTTTGTGACTCAAGAGATCATGGTCCAGGGGTTCTTGACCTGGGGTCCACTAGCTTATTTTTAAAAATTTTGATAGCCATATTTCAATCTAATTGGTTCCTTTTATGGAACTATGCATTTTATTCATTTAAAAGCATTACTCTTAGAAGGATTCCATAGGTTTTACCACCCAGTCAAAGTTGTCCAGGATACAATTTAAAAAAGAAATCCTCATATAGTCCTCTCATTTTACAGCTGAGGAAAGTGAGACCCAAAAGTGAAGGGATTTGTCCAAGGGTAGACTAGCATGTTTAACAGAGAAAAGAATAGATCTCTGATATAGGTCTCTTTCTTTCTTTTTTTTTTTTTTTTTTGGAAAGGAGAAGGCAGGGCAATTGGGGTTAAGTGACTTGCCTAAGGTCACACAGCTAGTAAGTGTGTCAAGTGTCTGAGGCCAGATTTGAATTCAGATCCTCCTATCTCCAGGGCTGGTGCTCTACTTACTGCACCACCTAGCTGCTCCCTATAGGTCTCTTTCTAAATTTGATGATCTTTCCACAATATCGTGTCTCTTTTTCTTTTCCATCAGTTTTCTTATGTATTACACATGTGATATAGGTAATAGAAGGGGTAATTCAGCAACAAAAAAAGTAAATGAAATGATCTTCTTGATCCCTGAGGGAAAGAAGTTCAGAGGATGCTGTAATAAATTAAGCTATATTATGCTCTATATTATAATGCTGAATTTTACCTGCAGGTCCTTGTTTCAGCAGATCGCAGTTGCCATGACCTGTCATGTCCACTCCAAAGACTGAATCAAAAGATTATTCCTAGGGTTGTAATGTTAATAATTTTTTTCTTAACATTTCTATCTTTTTGTGAAGTCAGTCTCCTTAGCAATAAAACCTGACTGAGAGCTGAACTGTTTCTGCAGAAAAAATAAGGTAACATAAGCATAAACCTACCTTTCTTAAGTGAATTTGGTTTACCTGACTCTCTAGCAAATGGAAGAGCATTGACAAAAGTTGGAATGGGTAGCGTATGAAAAGAGCAAGAAAGAAATACAGGAAGAACTGAAAGTAGAAGATAACTTAACAAATTATGATCTTGATTCAAAATCCATTTTTACCATCAATGTTACTGATATTCTCTGGAGGATCTAGCCACAGATGGAATTTCCTTTCAGTGAAAGTGTCCCTGCTGTACTTCAACGTATGCTTCTAGATCGAAACATAAAGTCTGAAGAGAGAACATTGGAGGGAAACTGTTAGTCAGTGGAAATGATGAGCACTGGAATTGTAGAAATAAAGAATTTGCTTTGACCTATTTTCACAGGTGTCAGATATTTGGGAGAGAGTTACTGCAGAGATTTTCAGTGCTGAAAACACCGGCTATTTCATTTCTTCTCAATACTCTAATAATAGACAAAGTTTACTTTGTCCTTATGGTGACCAAGTGGATTATCTGAATCTGTCCTCTAGTTTATATAAAAAGCAAAACTGAAGGATCACTGGTCATCAGGAGAATCATAGTTTCAGATCTAGAGGAGACCTCAGAGGGCAACTACTCCAACCCCCTTATTTTACAGATGAGGAAACTGAGGCATAGGGATGTTAATTAATTTGCCCAAGGTTCACATATAAGGAGCATTGAAGATAGAATTTGAATCCACTTTCTTTAACTCGAGAGGTACTATATCACGTTGCTTCCATTGAGACTGGGCAAAGCATTTATAACCCTAGGCAAGGTTTGAAAATGGCACTCCTATCCCGATATCCCATATTACTGTCTTCCTGGGACATTAGAGTCACAGCATTCCCATATAACAAGATAAATATTTATGTGACTTGGAGGATATGATTTTTTTTTTTTTAGAGATAGGGATCGAACCTGTGATTTCATTGGTGTTGGAAATTCTTTATGAGCAAACTCTCTATTTATGCTGGTTGGCACCTTCTCTACAACTTACAGTCTTCTAGAATTGCTTAGAGCACTGAGCAGTTAAGTGACGTGCCCAGAATTACACTGTAAGGTATATAGAAGGAAGGAGTTGAACCCAGGTATTCCTGGCTTCAAAGCAGCCTCTTCATCTACTTTCTGTACTGTTTCTTATGTGATTATCTTATACTAAAATATGCAGACATTAATAAAAATGTTCCCCTCATAATAATTTGTATGTTAATGTACAATTGAGGCAGCTTCCTGTCTTGCACACTTTTGCTTCCCAGAAAGATAAATCAGGCAGGGTTTAGTTAAAGCAGGTAGAAGGCTGTCTTCTTTTCTGTGCACATGTTCCTCGCAACTGTGCTGGCTAGCTATTAGGAAAATCAAGATGCAGGCCATAGTCAGTCTTCCTTCCATCAATTCATTCAAATGTTTCATTACCCATTCAAAGTTAAATGAAAAATAGATATTTGCAATCTCACTAGCAAATAATAGCTTTATATTTTTATAGGCATGTTTCTAAGAATTTACAGATTCAGAAATCCTGCTATTCATTTAGAAGGAAACTTTTGAAAACATCTTCAAAGGTTTAATAGTACCTTTTTTTGAGGCCAGAGCTTAGTTGACAGGCTCTGTCTTGTGATTTTTTATTTTATTTTCTGAGTGGCAAGGCAGAGTCAAACTTCAATATGTGTTTCAATAGGTCTCTCTAATACTCAGTTATCTGTTAGCTGCATTATCTAGTTACTAAAAGTGTGACCATTTCTTTATTATACCTTTCTTCAGGAATAAGGAAATGATAGCAAAGTAAAGGATTAGGAATTAACTCAAGGAAATGATGACTGAGAGGTGATTTTTTTTTGTCAATTTAATAGTCAGAAGATTGTGGCCATCTCTTTCCCTTAGAGGAATGTACTAATAGGCTTAAGTTTGATAGATGAAAATCCTTCTTTTAAACAGAAATCCATCAAAATGAGTTTATTAAATGCATACTATGTACTAGACATTGGAAATACCAATAAAAAGTGAGGCCGTCTCTTCTATCAAGGAGCGTCTATTGAGGGGATATGGAATGTTTACGGTTAAAGTAAATGCAAGGTACACACACATGTATAATACACACAATAAATACGCAGTGATGGGGGGAGGAAGAATAGCCATGAGGAAAGGCCTCTTGACAGAAGTGGCATTTGAGATGACTTTGAAAGGGCTAGGATTTCCACCAGGTAGAGAGGTGAGAAGGAAGAATATTCTACTGAGGGGAAGCAACCTGTACAAAGTCATGAAGGCAAGAGACGAAATATCATGTATGGCAAAGTGTGAGACCACTCAAAATGTGCAATGTAAAATACTAGAACATGTATGAAACTAATGAGTAAGATGACAAAAATATCTTTCCTTGGTGATCTTGAAAAAAAATATAAGCAGAATATACTTATCACTAGCATTTTAGGAAAGAATCAAATATCTCCTTTGGGTGTAGGCATTTTCTTTTAACATAGAAATCAGTTTTTCTATACAGATGTTTCTATTATGACCACTACCTCTGGCTATAACTTATATTTTCCGGAAGGTGAGCCACCTCACTGTGCCATACTTTTAAAGATATTTGCCTTGGGGGCATTCCCCACTGACAAAACAGCCACTTTTGCCAGAGCATTCAGTAATATTCCATAGCATTCTATTACTATATACTTCTCCTTACTCCAAGCGGCTCTTCTGAAGCTCCTCTAAAACCTCTTCCAACCCTCCCAATGTATCCCCTGACTACTATCCTCTCTTCTAAATCCCACCCCCCAGAAGAATCATGTTTGGGTCACATATAAACCAAGTATTGAATGGGGATGTAGTTTCCCCTCCTTCCTCTGGAGCCTTGGTTTTCTTTTTCTTCTAATAGAAGCTAAAGAAGTGTATAGTATAGTATAGTATAGTATAGTATGGTATGGTATGGTATGGTATGGTATGGTATGGTATGGTATGGTATGGTATGGTATGGTATGGTATAGTATAGTATAGTATAGTATAGTATAGTATAGTATAGTATAGTATAGTATAGTATAGTATAGTATAGTATAGTATAGTATAGTATAGTATAGTATAGTATGGTATAGTATGGTATAGTATAGTATATGTACATACTTATACATACATACATGTCTAAATACATATACATATATAGATGTAGATATATAGATATCTTTATATATACACATGTATACATACATATATGTATGTGTGTATGTATGCTAGTTAAAATAGTATAACATACCACTTTTTGCATTGCAACTTTCTCATCAGCTGTAAACCTCTTTTTAAGAGGCCAATCCAATCCCAGATAAGCAACAATCCCTGGAAAGTTACCACACTTTTTACCAAGAGCAGGGGTTGTGGAGAGACAAGTAAGGGGGTAATATTCCTTACAAAAATCAAACTTTGCATCCTTTGACTAAAGCCAGTTCTTCTGTGGGCCTTATTCATTTTCAGTTTTTCCTCTTGCCCATATTAATTGTTTCAATGTTTGTTTCTAATGGGTCTCTTTAAAGGGTCCCTATGATCCATTAAATTAAAATCTTATTAATGAATTATTTCATGTAATTTTTGATTACATGGAAAATTCGTACTGCTGTGTAAGATTTCTATACACTTTTAATATTAGCTAAAGTTACTATTTGTTAGTTCTGTAGTCTGTTTTTCTTATATACAGCTTTTTTTCTTTGGCATTATAACGCATTCTCTTTGGATTGAGGAAATAGTCTATGATTTTACTGCAAAGTTTACATATTAATTCCTGAGGTGAATTACCCTATAAAATGATTTGTGTATGTCTTTGATGAACCACCTCTGAAACAGAAAGTCTGACATATTCTCTGCAGCAGAAACACTTATTACTTTGTAACCTAATACATATCTGTGTTGCATTTTCGTGGGGAAATGTGCAGTAGTAAAAGCCGAGTTTGTAAGTTGAAGCTTAAACCTTCACTTTCACTTTTTTTCCTGTACTAAGGTGCACAATTCTTCTGGAGAAATCTATATCCTAGTTTTAATGCCAAAATCTTGCATGTAGAGTATGAGCTAGTCCATTCTATAAACATGAGTTTAAAGCAATTTATTGCTTTAAAAGAGTAGCAAGGCACTAGGTTTTTATTCATCCATATGAAAACAATTAGGAGAAAATGCCACTTATCTTAAATCATATTTGTCAGATTTTCTTCATCAAACTTGGTAAATACAGATCTTTTGACACTTTGATGAATATTCGTCACTTTACCATAAACCTAAGTGACTGGGCTTTGGCCCGTGAACAGCTTTTGTTCCTATGTGACATTAAAATGTATTTTTTAAACATGATTATAATGAATATTCAGAATTAGAGTCATTCTCTAGCATATGCACAATAGGTCAGAAGTCGTGGCTGCATGAGAACACTTATTGCTCAATCTTGAAGGTTTATAATTCTTTCTGAATTAAATTTTGCAAATGGTCCAGAGTTTATAAATATCTAGGATGAAAATCAGCTAAATTCACACCCATTTCAGTTTACCTAGACAACTTGAAAATTGATCTCATGTGTAAAGTTAAAAGTTAGTTTATCTCCATAGCACGATATTGTCTTCACTCAAGATTTCTTGGACCGTATGTTTGAGACAGCTTGAATCAGACATTATAAATGAAGAATAATCAGTCACCCTAGTTCAGAGCATTTTCTTCAAACACTCTTCAATTTCTGTTTCCAGGAGAATTTTATTTACATCTAAATCTTTTTTTATACTCTAGAGTCCCATCCTCAACAAAACACCTCATTTTAGTACAATTGTTTTTTTTTGTATCCTGTCACTAGATGATGATGATAAATGGAAACTGATTAAGTATATTGTTTGTCAGATTTCTTCTTTCAAAATTCAATAAATATTGCCCATGTCATCCCTCATCTTTTTAGTTGCAATGCTTATCAAAAGTAGGGGATTTTTTAAATTCAAGGTCAGTGTCCTCAGAATTTGTTTTCATTTTATCTAGTGCCACTATATGATATGCATTTATATGTTTGAATTTGTGGATCTTTCAAGAACAAAATAATTTCTTGCATAGAGTTATACCACTTAAAACTTTGGTTTATATGCTTGAACTATGGAGACTGTCTAGCTCTTCTGAAAAGGAAATTTTGCTCAGGTTATTTTCTGTAAAGCAGTTATACATAGTGGAAAAGATGATTGATTTGGATTTAGAGGAAGTATGTTCCAATTCCCATTTTGTTACTTACTAGTTATGTGACCTTGAACAAATCATTTGGATTGTCTTGGCCTCAAGTTTCCTCATCACCAAAAAGAAGGAGTTAGACTAGATGGCCTCTGAGATCTCTTTCAGCTCTATATCTATGCTCCTAAGGTTTTTGATCAATCTAAAACAGATATTCTTAACCTTTTTCTTTAATCACACTTTAAGCAAATTAGGAGAGCAAGGAATAGTTTACCTGTCAGATCTATGGAGAACAGAAGAATTTATGACCAAACAAGGGATAGAAAACATTAGGAAATGCAAAATGGATAATTTTGATTACATTGAATTAAGAGGTTTTGCACAAACAAAACCAATGTAACCAAAATTGGAAAGGAATCAGAAAACTGGGAAACAAGTTTTGTAGCTTGTGTCTCTGATAAAGGCCTCATTTCTAGAATAAATAGAGAAATGTCAAATTTATAAGAATACAAGTCATTCTTCAAATGATAAATGGTCAAAGGATATGAACAGACTTTTCAGATGAAGAAATTAAAGCTATCTATGGTCATATAAAAATGCTCTAAATCACTATTGATTAGAGAAATGCAAATTAAACAGCTCTGAGGCACCACATCACACCTGTCAGATTGGCTAACATGACAAAACAGGAAAATCATAAATGTTGGAGAAGATGTGAGAAAATTCCAACAGTAATGCATTGTTGGTGGAATTGTGAACTGATCCAAACATTCTGGAGAGAAATTTGGAACTATACCCAAAGGGCTAAAAAAAACTGTTTGTGACCTTTGATCCATCAATAATACTTCTAGGTCTGTATCCCAAAGAGATCATAAAAAGGGGAAAAGGACCCACATACATGAAACTATTTATAACAGTTCTTTTTGTGGTAGCAAAGAATTGGAAATTGAGGGGATGCCCATCAATTTGGGGAATGGCTGAACAAGTTGTGGCATTTGAATGTAAAGGAATACTAAGAAATGTTCCATAAGAAATGATGCACAGGTATATTTCAGGAAAACCTGGAAAGATTTACCTGATCTTATGCAGAGTAAAGTGGGCAGAACCAGGAGAACATTGTGCAAAGTAACAGCAGTAACTTTGATAGACACAACTCTTCTCAACAACTCAGTGATCTAAGACAGTTCCAAGACTACAGATGGAAAATGCTCTCCACATCCAGAGAAAAAACTATGGAGTCTGAATGTAGATTGAAGCATACTATTTTATCTCTCTTCTTTGTTCATTTGTTTTTTTTTCTTGTGGTTATTCCCTCTAGTTTTGATTGTTCTTTAAAATGAGTAATATGGGAATATGCTTAATATGATTGTACATGTAGAGCCTGTATCAGATTACATTCCATCTTGGTGAGGTGGGAGAAGTAGGGAGAGAAATTTAGAACTCAAAATCTTATAAAAATGAATGTTGAAAACTAAAAAAAAAATAATTTTTTAAAAATCACTTTATTTTTGACCATAGAGTCTAGCTAAAACCTCAATCTCAGGGGTTCTTAACCTTTTTTGGTATCACAGACTCCTTTGACAATCTGATGAAGCCTATGCATTCCTTCTCAGAATAGTGTATTTAAACCCATAATATGAAATATATAAAGTTACAAAGAAAATAAATTACCCTGAAAACCATTATCAAAATATTTTTAAAAAGAAAACAAAACCAAATCCACAGAACTCAGTTTAAGAACACTTGATAAAAGGACTCATGCATTTGGGGACAGGATTCAATTTTCTAAACATTTATTTAAAAAAAATCTTGCCCTTATTTATAGGCAAAGGAAGTGACTATTTATCATTTTAGAAAAGCCAATAGGTCTATGCCCAAATGTTTTTTTTCATGCTAGTGTGATATTATATCTGAAATTCCTACATTATTTGGTTTCGGGGATTGTCATAAAAGGACTTTGATGAATTACAAATTCATGACCTGACTGGAGTTACACAATGTATGAAGCCATTTTTGGTCTTTATTACAGTGGTTTAGGACCAGGAGATTCCTAAAGGAATGGAATATAAAATTGTAAGTTTTTGTCTTGAGAAGTTTCAGAAAGGTCCAGAGAATGAGGTTTTACTTAGGTAGCAGACCCCAAAAGACGCCAAAATAGGGTGTTCTGGAGAGCTGAGCAATATCATCAGTACACTAGGCAAAAAAAAAAGATGGAGGACAGTTCCCAAATGGACAATAGGAAGTACAGAAAGAGAGATGGAAGATTTCCCTTCTTGAGATGCCATTCTTCATTCTCTCCATCCACTCTATTCATCCTTTGGGGTTCAAGCCTAGTACAATATCCTCAGTAAAACTTTGTTCAGCTACACTTGCTTATTTTGATCTTTCCTTATTTCGACATTCAGAGCTCTAAAGAACATCTAATATAATGCCTGACAAGGTTATTGCACATTTAAAGTATACGAATTAATTTTAGTGCATGCTAAAAATTGATGACCAAAAAATGATTATCTCAATGACCAAATCAGAGGAAACAATGACAGTGTCTATTTGAGAGAGCAAGGTCGGGAGCAGGAAAGATGGTGGTATTTGGTCTGAAAAATGAGTAGCATTCTTACAGATGTAGATATAAGAAGTAAGATTAAGAAGAGAAAAGGTGAAGATTTTTCATGAGTAACATTTTGAGTTGTCTGGACCATAGTTTATCTGTAAGGGTGCATCTAGAAATAAGGCTGCAAGGTTTGGTGGCTTTCAGATCATGGAGAATCTTGAATTTCCAGCTATAAAACTTGTGCTTTGTTTAATAATCAATGATCAGCATTATGATTTAAGATGAACTTGGTTCATATGCAAAGCACATTTTAGAGGGGAAAGAGGCTAAGGCAGTGAATCTAGTTTAGGATCTCTTTGCTATATTTCACAAGGAGAATAATGAGGTCCTGCACTAAGTTTGTAGAAGTTAGAAAAGGGAAGAAATGTAAGATATATGGCATAGGTAAAATCAATAGCAATAAACAAGTAAATTGATGTGATAGTGAGAGAGGATCCAAGGATGATAGAGGTTTTTATACTAAAGATGAAGGAAATGGTTGTACTACTAATAGAAATAGGAAAATCAGAATGATTAAGTAATTGATGAAGGCTGGTTTAAGTGAGAAAATAATGAGTTCAGTTTTGATTACACTGTATTTGAGATACTGGTAGATTAACCAAGTGAAGACAGGGGTTTTAGGGATGGAAAAAAATACGACATTTGGACTAGATCGCTTCCTTCTAACTCTGATTCTATGAAGAAAGGCCCTCTAAGGCCCCTTTCAGCTGTATACCTTTCGATTCTGGTTGTTGATTAGAGGGCATGATGAAAATATCACATGAAAGCCATCTAGCAGCCATGTTGGACTGGAGTGCAACATTCCGGGATCATGCCAATGAATCTTTCTTCAATCCTTGAGGACTCAGGGAGTCACCTGTTTTGTGGTATTTCCTCCTTAAGGCTCAAGTGTTATTGGGAGATATAATATTAATCTCATTGATTTCTTAGGAATCTTTGTTACCACATTAAAAAATAGTTAAAGCAGGGAGATAGTTGGGTTCTTAATATCTACCCATGTTTTATGTGGAATTGTCTTAAAGAAATAAAGATTTGGAATGTCAGTATCCTCCCTTAAAAATAGCTTTGAAAGTATCATGTAAAGCATAAATTCACTCAGAATAAAATGAAAAGGAAATATTCCTTGAACATTTCTACTTGATGACCTAGAATTAAGAAAAAAGAAATAATTCAAAAGTTAAGAAAGCTAACATTTCCACCTCCCTCATTTTTATCCTGACATTTAATTTCAGCTATTTAGCAAACTTCATGTGCGGAAAAACCACGTACTAAAACATATCCACAATTCATTTATAATTTATCATCTTAGAAAGTTGCCCAGGGGCCCTAAGAGTTTAATGGACCTATTGGTCACATAGCTAGTAATTGTCAGAAGCAGTACTTGAACCCAGGTTTTCCTGATTCCGGGCCTACCTCTCTATCCATTATGGCATGTTTCTGGTCTCCATTTGTTTAGAGTTTTTAAGGGAAAAAATAGCTTTTTATCACTCAAACTATTTTCTCCTTTTGTCTTTTCTTCTTCAGTTCTTACCATGATGTCTTGCACACATAGCTGCTTAATAAATGTTTATGAAATTTAACTTAAATTATTTTAGTTACATTGGATAATTAGCATAATGCTATATTGATATATCTTTCTATGTGAATGCTATGTGACCATGACTTTCAGTTATGCTTATTTAGATATGTGGATATAATTGGTGTTGGTTGCTAGTACTTCCAACATGGATCAAAATCCATCAAAGACTTCAAGTTTCCCATTGGGGATCTCCCCAGTGGAGGAGACAATAAGCGTTTATTAGGCACCTACTATGTTTTAGGCACTGTTCTAAGTGCTTTACAAATATCTCATTTGAGTACCACCACCACCACCCTTTTGTGTACTTTTGATATTTTGAGGCTATTAGTATTGTATTTGTGCTGTCTATCTGTTATCCCTCATTCTCATTATGTGACCAGAACTGTCAAACTGCATTTTCCTGTCAAACAATTCCTTGATGATTTTTATGCCCCTTATCACATTCAAGTCATCATTGACAATATATTTCAATATACCTATACTCAATATTAGTCCTTCCATTACCATTTGAATAAATTAAAATTCGAATTTTTCTGTGATCATTTGGTTCCATATTTTGAATCATAAATTATCATTAGAAAAATTTTGGTGTTCAAGTGAGTCTTTTGTGTCAGTGAGCCTCTTAATTACTATACCATTTCCCAAATGGTTGTCTTTCTCACTTCTGGTCCCACACAATGTTCATCTATCACATATAGCAAAGTATGTAAGCTAATAGACTAACTCAACAAGATGTTCGTCTGACTGGCTCTCATCATCTGGTCTGTACAAACTTTTGGTCATTTTATTGTGACCGAACTCATTTTGAAAATAATTCTGATGTTTACTAAGGGAGGTCTTCGGGGCTTCTAGGGCTCAATGCAATTAATATAATGCCATCTGCAAATGAGATAACGTTGAGGAGCCTCACTATTGATAAAGAATTCTTCAATTTGAGTTATGAGTAGACAATTTCCATAATATTAGAAAATATGTATTGTCACACATTTTGTATTAATACTCAATAAATATTTATCAAAAAAGAGACAGTATAACTTGGTATATAGTAAGGGCGAGCCTTAGGGTTTGGGCAGTTAGGTGGTACAGTAGTTAGAGTGGAAGGCCTATAATCAGAAGGACTCATCTTCCTGAGTTCAAATTTGGCCTCAGACACTTACTAGCTGTGTGACCTTGGTAAAGTCACTTAACCTTGTTTACCTCAGTTTCCTCATCTTTAAAATGAGCTGGACAAGGAAATAGCAAACCACTCCTCTGTCTTTGTCAAGAAAACCACAAATGGGGTCATGCAGAGTCAGGCACGACTAAAATAACCGAACAAAGCCTAAGGGTTAAGAAGATTCCTACTGCTAGCTTTGTAACTATATGGAAGTCATTTGACATTGAAGCTGTTTAGGCAATGCTCTGATTTACCAATTAGAAACTTGCTTTAACCTGACTCTCTCAAAGTAGTTTCTAACACCAGACATTTTCTATGCAGATGAAATCACAAGTCTGAAGCAAAATAAAAATAAAATAAAACACTAAGATGTTGAAAAAGGTTATTTCTGTAGTCATATCTATCATAGAATCAAATGTTATTTTAATACATGTGCGAGAGATCTTGCTGAAGAGAGATTTTAAAGTTCTGTTTTGTTTTATTGAGTCAGATATTGGGGGTGATATTTTTTAATTCTCCAGCAACAGATACAATGGAGTCTTAACATTCTTTATATAGAGGTTCCCAAATTTTTCAAGTTATGCCAAAAATTATGCACACATTCATGTGATAGTAGTTATACATTTAATATCTGTTAAGAAAATGAAAAATGATGTACATATGGATTCAGGGACTTTTGCCACAGTTTCTGCGGTCACAAAGGGTCCACTGCCCACAGGCTGGGAACCATACTCTGAGATTCTCAGGCAGTTGTATGACTGTAAAGATGTAGTCTGGTGTGAAAAAGCATTTGAGAAAGTCTGCCAATTCTTTTCCCATCCAGGATACCCTCTACACATATTTATAGAGATGAGAAAGGAGACATATGAGCTAGTACTTAGAATGTCTTCTCAGTTGCCTTTTTTGGGGGGGGGGAGAGGAAGTACCATCCATGATTTTTCCTTCAAAAAAATACAAAACCTTCACTTCTGAAATATCTTGAAAACAGATCCCTGGATGTCTTTAACAGTTTGTTACTATAAGCACAGATTTCTTTGGTGTATATTTGGTCAGGTCCTGGAACTCTAACTGACTTCATTTCTTAGTTATTGTTTCACAGATAGTCAGTCAGTAAAAAAAAAAAAACATTTAATAAGCACTTAATGTGTGTCAAGTGCTGTACTAGGCAGTAGGGCAACAAAGAAAGGCAAAAAACAGTCCCTTTCCCTAAATAAAGGTTTGTGAATTTAAATTATTTTAATTACATTTGATAAATTATATAATACATTATTGTTGTATAAGTCTTTCTACCTAGAGATATTATTTGACCATAACTTTTAGGTACTTATTTAGATACTTTGATATAATGGTGTTGGTATTAGTACTTCCACCATTACAGATCAAATCCATCAATGACTTTGCTTCCAGTATGATTCGTATTTGTGTATTTTATAATACAAAATACGATCTAATGGAGCTCACACTCTAAAAATATGTTGGGAAATGAGGTGGTAGAGAGAAAATATAATAATTACTATCATCTTTGATTAGAATAGTAGTATAAAATTACTGATTTTCTATTTTCTATGTGTTTATTGCCATACTTCTAGCTTCATATGTAGATGATTTTAGGATTTTTAAGCTTAGCTGGATCTCAGATCACACTCTCTACAGGCTAGTTTTCTCTACTGTTTTGTGAGGTGATTCCATCATTAATTTTTCATGATAATCCATCATGATGTTTTGAAAATAAGTTTATCCTTTAAACTAGTGAGCCCTTAGCTACCATTGATTTCTTTTAAGTTATGCTACCCTTTTTAAACTAAGGTAAAATTTGCAAGCTATCAACAACCCTCTAAAATTGTATTGTTTGAGATAAAAACTTGAAGGTATCCAGAGTCATATTCAGCTTTCTTGAGTAAATATTTTATTTTATGGCTTGTAGATTACTATCAAATTACAGTTGAATGACTCTAGCCATTACAAAGACACTTGGGAATGAAAAATACTTGGTTTGGTCCTGCTCTGTCCAGTTTATGGTCTTTGAAGTTTGGAAATATTACATAGACACCATTGCCACATACTTTATGAGATTTCAACATACTAACTACAAATAGAATTGCACTTCTTCCCACTCTAATTGGAATTGTTCTCAAAATTTCATTTGTCTATTAGTGGAACGTTAGAATATTTTTCTAGAGAAAGGTTATGCCTGGGAAGAGTTGCCATTTTCCTTCTGTAACATGCATGGATACTGTTTTAGCCCAATGATTTTTAGATATTCTTGGGAGACAGTGTTTATTCATATGATAGACATGAAGTATAATGCAGAATAGACATGGATGTAAGTCCTGTCCTCAATATTACGTCATATTCTTCCTCCCATTTTGAGGGGCCAAAATGGCCTTAGTCAATCAACATACCACTTTTCATTTGTTTTTTTTTTGAAGAATAACTTCTTAATTTAAAAGGCTTATATTTTGTTTTTTGTAAATAGCTCTTCCTCAGGATGTTTTTATACCCTATATTGCTGTGATGCATATAATTTAATTAACCTATCATTCCCAACTCTTATTTTTTTAATACTCCCTCTTGTTTTCTCTTTTTTCCCCTTACTCTTTGTTTTCCCAAGCTTATGCACTATGAGTCCAAGCCAAGTGAGAAGGACTATGTTGACTAACTCTTTGGCCATTTTTTCCACCTGCTTTTCCAGTAGGATAATTCTTCTTTATAATGAATGATGAATAAAACAAACGTAAATGTGTTGGCCTTACAGAAAACCTTCACTTTCATCAGTCAAATGAAAGACATTTCTATTGAGGCCCTAGTGAAAACTTGGGAACAATTTTTCTTAGGCTAATGTTCAGCACATTGCTTTAAATTGAAGAGAGTTGAATGTTTAGTAGGGAAAACCACTCTTAAATAGTGTGTGAGGGAGGAGCCTGAAATAGTCTTACTAAAATAAATTTTTCAAAAAAGGGATAATGGAGGAGAACTGGGGGGAGGGTGTGAGAAGTGAGACAATGCCAGATAGCCTAGTATAGAAGAAGGGCTAATATAATTTCATGAAGTTGACATAGGGTTTAAATTGCGATTCTAATGTTAATCATTATAAGACAAACTTCGCACCTCATAATTTTGGTCAACATGTTTCTACTATCAAGTTCAGCATTTAAATAAAAAGCATTTTTCCAAAATATACCTTACTAGAGAATCCCTTTTTGCACTCTTTCAAATTATGTTTCTCATTTATGCAATCCACTTTTCATGAACTGTCTGCCAGGAAGCTATAAAAATAATAATGCAGATGCCTTCATCAGTAAATTGGCTACTTTGCTTATTAGTCAATATAATGTATAAATAAAAAGCATTTTGCTTCTAACCATTTGAACCATACCTTGAACACAAAAGTCATTTTTTAAATAGAGAGAAATTAACAGAGTTGGGTATTGTTAATTCTTTTTGAAACAAGTGAAGTGAAAGAGACTAATAATAATTCGACATTGTTGGCCATTTGCTGAGAACAGCTTGGGGTGGGGGATGGGGAAGGTTTTTTTTTTTATCATAATGTTGAGATACAACTGGATTTCATAATGCCAGCATTACAAATTTCCTCATATTTAAAAAAAAACACCATTTGATAAGATCTGTATCTTTCTTATATTACAGTCGAGGTATTTTATGCTTTATATTGTTATCTAATAGTCCTATTCACAAATGGAGAGTACATGAGCAAAAAAGATGGACATCACTTCATAAGAATACATTGAGATAAACTGTCAAAAATTATGAAAACATTCAGATGCATGTGGCCTCTTTTATTCATGGTTGCTCCATTCAAATATCAAATAGCTTCAAGTGCCTTGATGACCTATTTGTGAATTCATGAGGGTGTTGTTTTTTTCTCTATTTTTTTAAATAATGTGCTCACCTTTGGTACTTGGAAGTTATTCACATTGCTTTTCTTTGTGAACTGGAAAAGAGCTGCTAAGACCTACTTTCAGCTGCATAACCTTTGGAAACAGCTAGCTTCTTATGTTGTCTTCCCACTTTCCGCAAATTTACTGGAAGTCTTTCTTTCTCAACTTCAGACAATAAATGATAAGCATGAACAACAAATATTGTTCATTCTGGGGCATAACTACTAATTTCAGATTCTATTACACAGTTCATATGGGTTTGTCTAGAAAGTTTTCAGTTATCTTAACTATCATTTAGTTCTGAATACCCAGAACAGACATTTAAATGAGAAAGTGGTGGGGAGGGGGGGAACCCATTATATCACCATTATAGATCTTGCTTGCAGATTCACATGGAGTATCAACAGAAGATTAATATTTGTGGTCTTCAGCTGGCAAGTCAGGCAGATATAGTCTATATAATTAAGAAAACAGTATACAAATAACCTTTAACATCTTGGGCAATCCTTTGTAAATAAAGGCACAGATGAAGGAGAGGGAAAGAATCAGAGAAAGGGATAGAAAAGAGGAGAGGAGAGAGGGAGAGAACAGGAAAGAAAGGGGGAGAGAGAGAGAAGGAGGAAAGAAAGAGACAGACAAACAGAGACAGTGAGATCCATATGGGATTATTGATGGCTTTTTTTGACAAATTTTCTACATCCCTAACTTTATTTTATTTTTTAAAGTTTTAATGAATACTTCCCTCAGCAATGCTTGTTGCTTTAAATAACATCACAGTTTCTTCACAGTGTTATTATCATTTGAAGATGCTACACCCTGGCATACTTTTCAAAATACCAAATGGTTCTATGGCACTTGAGAGAGCAGTGCCTATGTTTGCTTCTTTCAGGGCACCCATTTCTAGATCTCAGGGCTCTTTGATGCCAATGCTAAGGTTCAGGTATTCCCACAAAGGAACCTTGGCATTCTAGCAACTTTGTCTTATATGAGAAAGACCATTGGAGGAAGTGGGAAATATTAGTACATCAAACAAGGTGAAAGACAAGGTAGTTTAACTTGTTGGTTTGTTTGCTGCAGCTCAAAAGTAAATATACTGTAGCTAAACGTGTTCCATTTTTATCTGCCTGCTGCAGTAATGGCTGTGTTACTTCAGGGCTTCCACTTCAATAATTGATCAGGGTTTGTATAGCACCAGCTAAGAGCAAAAATAAGAGTGTTGCTTTGAACAAACTGCTGCAATGTTATAGCATTAGGCACAGAAACAAGATTCTGGAAATATAGATATATAAAAAACAGGAAAAAGATGGATACGTTGGAGTGGTAAATACTGCTGCAGGCTAGAAAGTAATGAGAATTTTTCCATAGAGAGTTTTGACCTGCTATTCAAAAATTATTTCTTGTCTTAATAAATCCTAAAAGTGTAATTTACTTGCAAAAGGGAAAGAACAAAGGCCCCCAAATTCTTTTGATAACAATACTTGTTAGGGTTGATAAGTTGGGTTTCAAATGTGTGAAGAAAAATGTGTGACAGTTTGTTTTAAGGTGACAACCTAAGTGTTCAGATACTTCCATCTTAGGCTGCTTTTAAAGCAGTAACTCTACTCATTGCTTTGTACTCATGTGTTCATGATATAGACCATATATCTGTGCTAGGAGCTGATTTTATTTTGAAAACTCATTTCTATCAATTTCGCAAATTGACAAATTACATCTGTATAATCTGCCTTCTAAAGGACTAGCCAATCATGAAATATAGATTCTTTTATTGTTGTTACACGTAAAGAGTACTGAAGCTCTTAAAATCTTTTTTTTTCTTGGTATGGAGGCTATTAAATATGATGGGTATTGTATTTTCCATATATAATAATATTATTAATTGTATATATTATTAATATAAAATATATTTTATACTACATATAAATATAGTTATACATAAATGTATGCCTATATATGTCTGTGTATGTGTGTGTGTGTGTGTGTGTTATGTATGTATATTCTCCTTTCCCCTAGGATTTTAGTTCTCAAGTCTTTAAAAGGGAGCAAGTACTTGGGGCTAATTGTTCCACACAAATGTTGGTATAGATCATGAAAAAACAAGATCTAGGTGGATCTTGAAATCTATGATATTTCATTTTTTAATTTTACATGTTGAATTTTTTTGAGGAATGTCTCCTATAGTATCACAAAATATACATTATATATTTCTCAAATATTCCACCGTTTAAAGAGATCCCCGAACAAATCGATATGGGTATTTCGGATTGCAATTCCTCCATGCCTATCCAGCCAATTGACTCTCATTCGTAACCTTGAATAAATTTGTCACAGAAAGTTGATGTAACACACTGAGGGAAATTCTTATTAGTCTCCCGAATTGGGGAAATTGGGAGAGAAGTTGTAATTTCACTTGACTTGCTTCATTTTTTGTCACAGAAACAGTCTTACTATATCAGGAATGCTTACAGAATTTCTATAATGATAGCACAGTGGAAATGATACATTAAATAATTTTCATTGTGTTCTATGTGACCAACAAATATATATTCTAACAATGTTCTGTTTTAGTCACTTCAGCTGTGTCTAAATACACAACATGTCTGATCTACATCCCCTTCTCTCCATTCACGTGTACTATCCTAGCTCAGGCCCTCACCACCTGTTACTTGGACTATCACAATAGGCTTTTAATTGCTACCTGGGCCTCAAGTCTCCTGCTTGACATGTTCCATTTATCTGCCAGAGTGATGTTTCTAAAGCATAAGTATGACCATGTCAACTCCTTATTCAATAAACTTTTTTTTATTACATTTGGAATCAAATCTAAAATTCTTTTGTTCGGCGTTTAGAACTTTTTGTAACCTGGCCTCTTCCTACCTTTCCATTACGCCCTTATTCACTTTTCTGGGCTTCTCACATTTTGAAAAATCCAAGTTATGCTAGCCTACTTGCTGTTCTTAGCTGGCACCCAACACTCTATGTCACATCTCTTGCCTTTGCACTGGTCCCTCTCCCCCATTCCTAGAATAGTTTCCAGTTTCTCATCAAGACTGAGCTTAAATCTCAATTAATGCAGGAAGCTTTTCCCAGGTACCCCCGCTGCTACTGTCTTTCCTTTGAGGTTATCTTCCATGTACTCAGTAGATGTCTTTTAGTTACCTAGTTATTTATCTATTGTTCTTTACATTAGAATGTGAGCTCTTTGAGTCTAGGGACCTTACTTTTTGCCTTTCTTTGTTTTCCCAGAGCTTAACACAGTGCCTGACATATAGTAAGTGCTTAATAAATACTTGTTGACTCGTCTAAGTGAAGGAAAGAATTAGACATTTAGATTTTTTTCGTGCAAAAACAGGCACAAAAATCACCTAAACTTTTACTTTGATTTTATGTCAATTTCAGGATAAATAGGATTTTGATCAGAATTATCTAAATTATTATCTTAGAGATCTACTTTACACTTACCATTTTCACCTAGAAAATAAATATTGAAGAGAATGTGGTTGATTCAGACTAATTCTCACAGCATTGCTGACAAACTGCCAGATATTAAGTCCCTCTCTTCTCAAGCCTTCACATTTTTTCACATGGAAAATACATATCATATTTGCATTATACTTCCCAGAAAAAGCAAGAGATGATTTAATGTTATTTGAGCTCTTCAAGGGAAAAAAATATATATATGTATATGTACATATGTGCATGTATGTGTTTGTGTGTGTGTGTGTAAAGTACTTGAGGGCAAGGATTGTTCTTTTTTGTATTTATCTTTACTGTGTGTGTATAAACACATACATATAGACATACTTACATATTTACACACAGTAAATACGCACATACACACACACACACAGACACACACATAGTAAAGATAAATACAAAAAAGGAACAGTCCATGCTCTCAAAGACTTTACATTCTACTGAGTAAACAATGAGCTGGAAGTATGCTGGTGCCTCTATAGAAACAGTAAAGTTTAGAGGAGGGGTCATGTTTAGAGATGAAGATAATGAATTCCCTTTTGGATAATTTGAGTTTGAGATGTCCAGCAAGCAATTTGTGACATTAATCCAGAGTTTAGGAAGTGGAAAGTGGTTAGATATATAGATTTCAAGTCATCTTTACTGAGATAATAAATATACTAGGCAGCTGATGGCAATTCTGGGAGTGAATAGAAAGAAGAGGGTCTGGGATACATTCTTCGGTATATTCACAGGGTTGATGGCAAATGAAAAATGATCCAGCAACACTTACTGAGAAGGAGCAGTTAGACAGGTAGGAAAACCAAGAGAAGTATAGTGCCATTTAAGTTAAGAAAGGAGAGAATATATACTGACAAAAACTACAGAAAAGTACAGTAGAATGAGTACTGAGTAAAGGCCAATGAATCACAAATTGAGTGATTAGTAGTAAAATTAGAGGTGATAGCGGTTTCAGTTGAATAGTGGGATAGGAAGTCATATTGCAAGGGTTTGGGAAATATGTAGGGGTGGAAGGAATGGAAACAAAAAGAAAGCTCCTTTAAGTGGTTTGCCTGCAAAAGGAAGAAGAGACATATGGTGCAATTAATTTTAAGGATATTAGATAATTTAGGATTTTTTTTAGGCAGCAGGAAAGTAGCCAGTTAGATAAGGATTTGTTTTACTGGAGAGAGTTTCCATACCCAGTATTACCCCAGACCAATGAAGTCTGGACCCATTCCAGAGGGAAAAAAGGGTGGCCGGTGGGGAATCAGAAAGTACTTCCCAAGAATTAGAGCTAAGAAAAAGTAATAGGCTGTCTTACAAGATAATGAGTGTCAATCTATGAAATTTTTCAAGTGGAGTCTAGATGACCAATTGTTGGGGAAGGAACATAAAGAGAACATGACTGAGCAAGAACACCTGGGTTTAAGACTCATCACCGATAGACTTAAGTGACTTGTTCAAAGTCTCTAGGGATCAGTTCCATTATTGTAAAATGTATATTCATTACTTACTAAAGTTTTGTGAGGATTAAATGATATAATAAATGCAAAATGCATTCTAAACTCTAAAATACCATGCAAAAATTTGTACAGTCATTTTCCTGATTTCCCTTTTGTTTGTTTGTTTCTGGAGTGGATCCAGACTTCTTTGGTCTGGGTTAACACCAGGTGTGGAAATTCTCTCCAATAATAGAGATAGACTCCCCATCTATAATTTATGGCCTTACAATGTTGTCGCAGACATCAAAAAGGTAAGTGTTTAGCCAATGATAACACCAGTATGTTCCAGAGGCAGAACTTAAAACTCAGGCATTTCTGATTCCAAGACCAGCCCTCTATCCACTGCCATGCTGTCTCTTCTTTCCTGATGTCAAGCATCAATATCCCTACTTACAACTTCCACTCATTGCTTATTTCTGGAAGCAGACATAATACTGCCCTCCCACCTCCCTATGCAAACCTTCAAATATTTGAAGTTTGTCAACTATAACCTGTTTAAATTTCTCCTACTTATTCATTGTATTCTTCTGTGGCTTACCCATCCACAATCCTGATATCGAGTTTGATTGTTGGGGTTTTTTTTGACCCTATCACCTGTATTTACTTTCACAATAATGCTAGGTGATGAATATTTCCCTTAACTCTTCATTTTAGTGACAGCATTATGAAGTGAATAAAATCTAAGAATTAGAGTTGAGAAGACATGCTTAATTCATCTTTGCCTTACTAGCTATGTGTCACTGGGAAAAGCACTTAGCCTCTTTGACCCTCAAGCAGCTTCTTAGGATTTATCTATTAAGTTGTAAAGGGGCTGTGATCTGTAATGGTGGAAGGAGTTCCCACACCAGAGGAAATCATATTCCTTGCCTGCTTAATACTGTGGCTATCCAGACCCATTTTGTTATTTAAATCACCCTTAGTCTCTATGGTTTTTCCTATGGACGTGATCATGCCGCCATCCACAGGAACCTTTGTAATATTGAATTCAAGGCTACAATTGTGATAAAAAAAAAAGTATCTTGTTATAAAATGACTCTCTGCAATATCCTGAAGTATGTATACGAAGCTTAGCCAAATATTTTGCTATTTTATTTAAAACTTCATTATAATTTTGATTTGAATTTGTAAAGATACTCTTGTATGGAATTAATATAAACTAATCTGATTGCTATATGAATACCTGGGTGATTTGTGCAACTATCCAGACAACTTTTTCAATATCATCTAAAAATAAGACGTGATTCTTAATTCATATTCCAGGGTTTTGTTTTGGGTCTCCTCTTCTTCTGTTTTACATTCCCTTAGTGATTTCATCAGTTCCCATGGACTCCTTTAGCCTCTTTATACATATGACTCTCAAATATCTATTTCTAGCTCTCATCTCTCCCTGAATTCTAGTTCATCATCTACTGCTTCTGGACATTTCCATTTGAATGCCCCACAGACACATCAGACTTAATATGTCCAAAACATAGTTTAATATCTTTCTCTCTAAACCCAATCTTACTCCTAATTTGAAAAGTTCTATTGAGGACACTACTATCATTTTATTTACCTGGTCTTACAACATAGGAATCAACTAAACTCTTCACTCACATATTTTGCAAAGCATTATATGAATCCATGTTTTCTCCATCAATATAATATGAGTTTCATGAGGCCAGGAAATAATTCATTTTTATTAACTATGTTCAGAACTTGTATTCCTCATGCCAAGCAAAGTGCCTGGCACATAATAGGTCCTTAATAAAAGCTTGTAAAATTTAGTCAAATAGCTCATTTATTGCTTACCAACTTAGTCTCATGTTAGAGTTTCATTTCCCTTTCTATGTCGTGGTCTTCTGTCTCTTTTTTTTCTTTTAGTAATAAACATCCTGAACATCAGAATGTATAAGATGCATTACTACTGTGCACAAAACCAATGCATGGCTCATATTTTTATAGTGTTTAAGATTTCACTAAGCTTTTCATACATTTTCTCATTTTTTTCTCATGAAAACTCTTTGAGAAAATACTATTATTATGCCCATTTTATAGAGAGAAAACTAAGTCTCAAAGGAGTCAAACAACTTGTCTCAGCACTCTCTACTACTATCCAGGGAGATTGATGACATTGGTAATAATAGAAACTCATTTTGGAAATGATTCCTTTTTCTTCATCCAACCACCCACTTTGGAGTTTGACTTAACAGCAATAAAATGGGTGAAAAAGGAAAGGACCCAATGATAACAAGTTAGCAAGATCAACAAATTGAATTTACCTAGATTTGTTCCTATTAACTTAAGATAATTTGTTATTTGGGGCATTTTGATAAGATTTCCCCTGTTTTCTCATTTGGCAAGTTGAAAATTTGAAGACTTTCGAAGACTTAAAAAGTAAATCGTTTCAACATGCTCTAAATCACTCAAAACTAGAAAAATGCAAATTAAAACACCTCACACCTATTGTATTGACCAACATGACAGAAAAAGAAAATGACAAATGGTGGCAGGCATGTGGAAAAATGGGTACACTAATGCACTATTGGTGGAGTAGTGAACCGGTTCAAGCATTTTGGAAAACAATTTGGAACTATGCCCGAAAGTGTACTTAACCCAGTAAATACTGTTGGTAGGTCTGTACCCCAAAGACATCAAAGAAGAAAAAAAAGGACCCATATGTACAAATATATTTATAGTAGCTCTTTCTGTAGTGGCAAAGAATTGAGCATTGAGGCAATGCCTAGCAATTGAGGAATGATGTAACAAGTGATGGAATACTACTGTGCTATAAGAAATGACAAAGGGGTTCAGAAAAACCTAAGAAAATTCATAGGAACTAACGTAAAGTGAAGTGAGCAGAACCAAGAACATAATAACAATAATATTGTGATGATAATCAACTGTGAAAGACCCAGCTACTCTGATCAATGCAAAGATCCATGACAATTCCAAATGACAAATAATAAAAAATGCTCGGAAGAGAAATGATTGAATCTGAATGCAGATTGCAACATAGTTTTTGTCTTTATCTTTCTTGCTTTTTTTTACAAGATGGCTAATATAGAAATATGTTTTACATGACTTCACATTTATAATAGATATCATATTGCTTGTCTTCTCAGTGAGTGGGGGAGGCAGGGGAGAGAGGTAAAGAATTTGGAACTCAAAAATTTTAAGATAAATCATTTAGGCCACTGGGAATTTATTTTTCATGTGTGTCAGTGAAGATTTTGTACAAGTTGCTCCTTCAGTTGAATTTACATCCTTATTAAGTGTAGTAGGAAGGCTGAATTTATGATCTCAAAAAGGATTATATATATATATATATATATGTATATATATATATATATAAATATATAAATGGTTCGAAATCGCAAGGTATACAGAATTCTCTAAGCAGAAGGCATCAAAAAATTTATTCAGGGCCCACAGCGACAAATTAGCGAACCAACCTCCCCATTCCAATATTGTGATCACAAGCCTCCAGGCCCAGTAGGCCCGCCTCACAAGAGTAACCAGGAGGCCACAGAAAAATAAGATGGCATAAATCATATTCACTGGCCTCAAGTCCTCGCTCGAACTCCTGGGTCCACACACAGGTTGTCTCTGCTTTGGCTTCAGCTGTAGTTTCTCGCCTCTCCTCGCAGCCAAGCCTCTGGTGTTCTCAAGCCCAGCCTCAATGACCAGAGACCAGAGACCATTGGTTCCCAAGCTGGCCCCTCTTAAGTTATCAATCTATGCCCACACAGGTTTCACACCTGATAGGGCTTTGGGCCTGGGGCTTAGCACTTAGCAAGTGAAAGTACTTTCAAGGAATACAAAAGCCAAACTCCTCAAGGGCACCCCTTAAACTAAGTACTAAGGAGCCCATTTTGCATTACTGACACATTAAGCCAGCATCCTCTGACTTTATTCTCTGTTACAATAACTCAGGAAATTTTATCTTTATGCTCATTTAATAGATAAAATCGTGGGAGAGGCCCACTGTCCCTCAAAAGTCATTGGCAAGGGCAGCCAGTAGGGCAAGTCTTAATCTGTCCTGGTTAACTACCTGACCCCACTGACCTTCATATTGTTCCAGAAATTGCTCAGAATAAAAACGAACTTGTTTACCTCTGTCTTGTTATGGTTCAGTAATTTCAGTCGTATTTGACTCTTTCTGACCCCATTTGGAGATTTCTTGGCAAAGATGCCGGAGTAGTTTGCCATTTCCTTCTCCAGTGCATTTTACAGATGAGGAAAACTGCGGCGAGCAGGGTTAAATGACTTGCCCAGGGTCACACAGCTAGTAAATGTCTGAGACTGGATTTGAACTCAGGAAGATGAGTCTACCAGGCTCAAAGTCCAGCAGTCTATCCACTGCACAACCTAGCTGCCCCAGTCTCTCTCCACTTTTCCTTATCACTCCTCAGAGTTCTCACCCAACACCCCAAGCTCACATCTTTTGTTTCATATAAAATGGTTCAGTGGAAAGATCACTGGATTTGAAGTGTGAGGACCTTGGTTTTAATCTTGGCTGTTGCAATTTGCTAACTGTATCTGTGTGAGTAACAATAAAAACTAGCTTGCATTTCAAATAGCACCTTAAGAATTTGTAAAGTGATTTACAGATATGATTTATCCTCACAAAAATCCAGGCAGGGAGGGCTATTATTATCTTCATTCTATAGATGAGGAAACTGAGGCCATTTAAGTACCTTGCCCAGGGTCACACAGCTCAGTTAGTGTCTGAGGCAGGATTTGAACTCAGATCTTCCTGACTCCAGGTCTAACAGTCCATCTACTGTACCTCTTAGCTTCCTGATAAGTCACTTAATCTCTCTGCTGCTCTTTTGTGCAGTGGGTAAAATGAAGTATTTGATGAATGAACTAGATGACCTCTAAAGTCTCTTACAGTATTAAATCCCAGGCCTCTTATTGCAATCATCCTGTAGCTTCTTATGCATTTGATACACTTGGCACTAGGCTTTCTTGTTTGCTAAGTTCTCTTTTATCACTTTATCATGGCACCTATTTATCACCACTTCTTTAATTTGTCATCACCTCTACTTACTTTTCCAATAAAGGAAATCAGTACATATAATAGAATCATGAAATGTTAGATCTATAAATGACCTTAATGATCTATTTCAACCTCCTCATTTTACAGAAGAAGAAATGGAGGCCAATAGCAGTAAAGTGACTTTTTCACACTCAGCAATGAAAGATTCAGGGTTATACCCTGTATCTTCTAATTAGGAGAGTTCATTGCTCTTTCTACTAGTTTATACCATCTTATCAGTACTTCATTACTTGCCAATTCTGTCAGTTCCCAAAAGCTATCAGATTGGAGATTTGGCCTTACAAAAAAAGTCAGACTGGAGTCTCACTTGCTCTCTTTGTACTAAATTTAATTTAACAAACATTTATCAAATGCAATTTGCTATATGCAAGGCCCTAGGGAAATGCAGATAAAATAGACACGGTGTTTGCCTCTGAAGAGTATAATCTCAAAGGATGGATTAAATTTTCATCAACCAAAGAATCAATATGCATTTATTAAGGGCTTACCAAGTTTCAGGCACTGTGCTAGAGGCTCAGAATATACAGATAAAAATGAAGGGGCACCGGTTACCCTCAAGGAGCTTATGTTGTATTGGGGGGGATATACATATGTACGAATATTAATAAATACAAGATATATGCAACACGAATATGAAGTAAGTTTTGAGGACAACAAGGAGAGGCACTAGTAGAGGTTTGGAAGGACTTTATGTAAGAGGTGAAATGTGAGCTGAATTTTGAAGGAATCTAAGGATTCAAAGAAGTGGGTATGAGGAAGGAGGGAGTAATATTCATCATAGGCTCAGCCTGTGCAATGGCATGGAGATGGGAGATTGAATTCTATGAAAGGGAATTACAAGTACATTAATTTGTACCTAGGATCTTTGAGAGAGAGAGAGAGAAAGAGGGATTGAGAGAGAGAGAGGTTGTTGTTCAGTCATTTTTCAGTTGTGTCTGACCCTTCATGACTCCATTTGGGGTTGTCCTGGCAAAGATACCAGAGTGGTCAGCCATTTCCTTTACAGTTGAGGAAACTGAGGCAAAAAGGACTAAATTACTTGCCCATGATCACACAGCTAGGTAAGTGTCTGAGGCCAGATTTGAACTCATGAAAATGAGTCCCTTTGATCCCAAGCCTGTTGAAATATCTACTGAGCCACCTAGGTATCCTAAGGAATATTTAACAATTCTAAAAAAATTAGACTGAAGCCAGAAGGTCTTTGAAGGGCAAACAGAAGATTGATATTTTATCTTACAAGATAAAATATTTGAGTGAAAGAGCAAGATAGATATTCCTGTGTTTTAGGAGTATGACTTTGGCAGTTCTATGGAGAATAGATTGGGGAGAGAAGAGACTGAGGCAGGGGGACTGGTTGGGAGCGCATTGTCATCTACGTGAGACTTAAGGAGAAGTCGTAATAAAGTGGTGGCTGTGTGAGTATAGGAAAGTAGATTAAAACAAGGGATGTTATGGAGGTAGAAACAAGACTGGGTGACTTGGTAGGGGGGTGAGGAAGAGTGAAGACTTGAAGGTAATTCCAAGGTTGCAAACCTAGGTGACTAAAGGACTAGTGTGCTTGAAAAAAGTAGGAAAGGTGGATAATTCTGCTTTGGCAGATATAAAAGATGGAGTAGTGGGGGGGGGGGACTTGGGAAAACCAAATTAGACACTATTGCTAGAGCTCAGGCAAAAGTTAACAGGGGCCTGAAGCAGGGTTTAGGCATTCTGGGGTAGAAAGCCTTTGACTGTGAGAAGTGCAAGGGATGGATCCAAAGTGTTAAGAGAAATCTAAGGAAAGAGACAACACCTCCAGGGGGAGATTATCAAAGAAAGTTTTACAGAAGTAGGTAGTGGTATCTTAAAAGAAAGAAGTTGTTTCAACAATTGTTGTTGGGGCATCAGGCATAGGAGCCTATTCCTGTAAGTCTTGAGAAAAGCTTGAAGATGGGTCAGGGAAAGAGGAGTAAAAATGCTGATGAGCATACCACTTTGACAAGAAAGTACTGTCTGTGAATATAAGAAGAATATATGTGGGAGCCATGCCATGCTATGACTGGCAGGATAATATTTAGGCTTTATTTGCTAGGCAATGGGGAGGGGCAAGGAAAAAGTTTGAGTGAAATAGCGAGAATGTTGTATTAGGATGGCTCTTAGAGCTGCAATATAAAGGTTGAGTTGAGAAGCGGAGACACTAGGGGCAGGGTACACCAGGCAGCTAGACAGCACGGTAAATAGAGTTCTGGGCTTGGAGTCAGGAAGACATGGATTCAACCGCCTCAGACATTTACCAGCTATGTTCCTTGGACAAATCGCTTAACCTCTGACTGCATTAGTTTCCTTAATTGTGAAATGGTAATAATGTTAGTACCTACCTCATAGGGTTGTTGGGTTGTTGTTGATCAAAGAAGACACTATTTATAAAGCACTTAGCACAGTTCCTGACACATAATAGGTGCATAATAAATGCTTAATCTCTTCCCATAGGACCAGTTAGGATCCCAGTATTGGCAAGACATGATGAGGACCTAATAGCAAGGAAGGAATATTTTTTTGAGGTTGTAATGACAGGGTTTGGCAACTAATTGAATGTTGAAGATAAGGAAGAATGAAAAGCCAAAGATAATTTCAAAAATAGGAGTCTAAAATGATGGTACTTAGGGAAAATATTTCCTTGCAGGGTAGTCTACGAAACCATGGAAATAAATGGAACGGCTAAGGAGACCAGGGTTAAGGGGGAAGAGAACCAAGACAAAGTGGTACAGGGATGTCCAAAAGAATAATTTTTGCTAATTCTGGCTTAAAGATTTTTAGAGAAATACAATGTATTTTTTTATTTTTGGACTCTGAGAAAACTGAATAGGTGATTTTTTTTATTAAAATGCATCTTAAAATATATTAATTTTCTTCGTATGTGATCTGTCTAGAGTCTCATGGCTTGTGCAAGTGTGATGATAATATTGGATATTACCCTAGATTTATGTTTCCGCCTGCCATGGAACTCATTGTGAGCTATACATTCATCTAAGGGCAGAATTTTATCTATTGTATATAATGGCATCATAGACAATTGTGATGATTTGAAAATGTGGGAAAATTGCAAGCTACACCCCCAGTAACAACAGACGATTTCTGGGCTTTTCAGGGAAATCATGGGTATTGCTAGTGTTTTGAAGAAGAAATGAGCTAGTAAGGGAAGTTTGTATGTCTAGAAATGCAGGAAAGGACAATCATTTAAAAAGGAAATAACTTCCATTTAGCAGTATAAAATATGGAAAATGAAATATCTTGAGAAGCCAAAATTGCTTATTTTCAGTGCTATTAATAATATTCTAATAAAGGGATTTTTAATGTGAACACTCTGTAATCTTCTTATTCTCTATAGATTTAAAAAAAATTGTCCCCTTAAACTCCATACTTCCAGATACATAGCAATTTTTCTGTGATGTTGAAATGGAAATGAACGGAATGTGTCCCTTGCAGCATATCGTATAGCCCTACTTTTATAAACCTTTTGAGTGTGAGGATTATAATTTTGCTTTCTGTTTTCCACAGAATCTTCCACAATCTACCCCCAGAATAGCTGCTCATTCAATATATTTGTTTGAAACAATCTCACAAAATTCCTTTAAATTTCAACTTCTGGTGAATCTTCAAGATTTTCCGTAGATGTTGAGAAGCAAAAGAGATAACTAACTACTGGGTGTGTTCTCCAAAGCAGGGAAGAGAAGCTTCAAACCAGATTTACAAGAGAATGAAAAAAGAAAAATTTACCTATGTTTCGTTTTGTTACAGGAGCTATGCAAATTAATACAGACATTTCCATCCCTGTTATTTGTCTCTTTCCTCTGAATATCTTTAACTATTTTAAACAGAAGTTTCCTACTTTAAGAAAAAAAAATCACAACAACTTTTTGACTTTTCCAGTCTGCCAAAACTGATTTTATACAAATGAAGTTTGGCTATGTACTTCTTTATTCATTATGAAAGTAGTTAATGCAAATTTAAATATCAATCCTCCCTACCAAAAACATGCACACACACACACACACACACACACACACACACACACACAAACAAAATTATATAAAAAAACAGATTGCTAGGCAGGTTTTGAGTAGTCTCTAATGTGTACAACATTGAGGATGATTACTCATTCAGAGTTCCCGTTCAACTACACACCTCTCACTCTGTCACTTATCTCAGTACTATGGGAATTGTGTATTAAGTGAAGAGTAATTTTCACAGATGTTTTGTTTGAAATCAGTTAGGTTATTTAACTAAGTGGCAAGTGAAAGTGGCAAGAATATTAGGTATTGTTCTTTCAAAGCTTGATATGGTCAGGAACTCTATCAAAGAAAGATGATAAGTAGAAAGGGTCTACCAGAACTTTGATAAACCAGAATCATTACTTGTATTTCTTCTGTCCAGTGGGTTTGGAGGTTTTATATAATTTAGGCAAATCTTCTTTTATTGAATGCATAGGGCAATGGGAAGATGATTGGATCACGAATTGAAGAACCTGGGTTTAGAGTTCAGAGCATCTCAACTCTACTTGTTTAAGGTCGGCTGATTCATTTAACTTCTTAGAACTTCTATTTTCTCACATGAGAAATAATGAAGTAAAACCAAATAATCTCTACAGTCTCTTCCAACTCTAAACCTATGACGTTGTGGTTCAACAGATATTTAAGTCATAAATGTAGAAAGTGTGTCTATTAATGGAGCTAACTTTAGTTTCCATAGTCAAAAATAGGTCTGATTTATGATAGCATTACTATCATGCAAGAGTTTTCTTTTGATGAGAGTGAATATATCTTGGGCTCCTGTTCTGTGCTGCAGAGCACTGTGCAAATAGTGTAGAAGGTAAAAAAATAAAATCACCTTTAGATGCAGTTCATTCCCTCATGTAGCTTATATCTTACTAAGTAGATATCAACGTACACACACACACACACACACACACACACACACACACACACACACACACACATAGAAAATAAGGGCCTTGCAAAAGTGCAAACAAGGTGTCAGGAAGTAAAGTTGTTTTGTTCTGTTTTGTTTTGTTTTTATGTATAAATGGAGATTGAGAGAATCAGAGATGACTTCAAAGGGAATAGTAGCCATTGAGTTGAGAGTCTTGAAAGATGAATAGGATTTAAACAGGTAGTGATGGGGGAAAAGGGTGAGAGCATGCTAATTACAAGTAATATGGAAAGGAAAATGAAGTTAAATTTTATTTGAAAGATTCCCAAACTTCAGCTATTAGTTAGTTACCTGTATAGGCTTTCCCAAGAAAGATTTGAACATTCTCTGCCAACCACATGTATTAATAATGTTCCTATAAAGAAATCATCTGGGGAACTGGCCCAGTGAGGACCTCCCCTTCTTGGCATATCAGCTACACTCATGAGGGAGTCAGATGCCTAGATGCACATCACACTTCAGTATGGTAGAAAGAATATTGAACCTGGAGTCAGAATATCTAAGTACAAATTTTAGCTCTGCCACTTCTTATTTTTGTGGCCTTATGCAAGTCCTTCCTCTTAACCCCTCTGACCTCATTTTCTTCATCTGTAAAATGAGGGGGTTAGACTAGATAATCTCTAATGGCCATTATAGATCTAGCCCCATGACCAATTCCAGTACTTCCCTTTAGCTCCAGGATTTCTGTATTTAAATACAATTTAAAACTTACTAACTTCTAAACTATGATTTAACATAATTACATTTAATGTCTATATCTGTAAGTTGCTGAACCAGCTACATTTTCTGTGTTTGCAAGGGATGTGTATACAGGGTAGGTGGGGGTGGGGGACACAAGAATTTACCAAGCATCTAATATATGCCCATTAATCTTTGAGCTAAGTATTTAACAGTCACTTCATTTGATCTTTATCACAGCTCTGGGAGGTAGGTATTATTATTATTTCTATTTTATATTTGGGGAAACTGAGGCAGACATTAGTTAAATGTTTAAGTTTGAATTCGGGTCTTCCTGATTCCAGGGACAGTATTCTATCCCTGGAACCACCTTGCTGCTTCTAAGAGCTGCTTGCTAAATTATTTTATGGAAGAGTCAATTGAAGCCCAGGCAGGTTGTGTCCTGCCTGAGATCTCATAGGTAGGAAGTAGAAGAGGCATAATATGAACCAGTGCCCATTGGCTCCAGAGCCAATGTTCTTTGTCCTATAAGATACTGCTTCTCAAGAATTTTTTCTGGTCCCTGGCAGACTTAAGATTTCTCTACCCACATATCTCTTACGGGAAATGGCATCTCTATATGTATAAGGAACTCTCGGTGCAATAACTCTCCAGCTCATATAGATTTAGCAACTCCATGAGGGGCTGTGACTTGCTAATAGTCATACTATTAGTCATGTGTTAGCAGAATTTGAACCCAGACCTTCCTGACTCATGATGTCTCGGCCTTGGCTAGCACCCTTTTCATCAGTCAAAATTATATTTTAGGTTTAGCGTGTATAAAAGCAAAGGAGTGCTATAATCAGCCTAAGCCAAGGGCAATTCATGTTTTTCCCAAAAAGTTTTATTAATGCCCTTCAGACACTGACTGCTGATTTTTTAACCATATGCCTCTTTAAGTTGACACGCTCAGTTTTCCCAAAGTGTTTTGTGGGCAACTCTAGGTCACCACAACAATTTTTATATACAACTTCATGTAATAGTCCATGTTATGTTTCTACCTGAAACCTAACTAAAATCTTTTTAAAATGACACTTTAATTACAAGTATTATAGTGTAACTTTGATTAACTTAGATGTATTATAATTCCAATTTTTAAAAAATGTTTTTCAGTGATATTGTGGGATACACACACACATATTTATTCTCTTGTAGGAGGTTTGGTATGCAACTTGAGAGAATGCAAAAATGAAAACTCATTTCAAAATATATTCTTTTTCCTATACCTAACATGCATTTTATAATAAAGAATAGAGACTAACTATATGAATTGGGGGTTGAAGGATGTGATGAGAAAATCATACTGTACATATGTGTGATGTGGCTTTTGAGTTTCATATCACAGTTTTATCACCATATCATCATGTGTTGCTGCTAGGGAAAGCAACAAACAGTGGCTTCTGCCATTTAATTGAACAAGAATCTCTGAAAATTGCACCTGTTCATTATGTGAGAAATCCTTCTGTGGACAGAAAGAAGGAATTCACTTTTATCCCAGAATAGTTGCCTAATCCTTATAACTTGGGCATTATGTTTTTTGAGCCATGATTGTGCAATCTGCTACCCATTTCAGCCCAAAAATGTTATTGAAATGAAGCAGCCTAACTTTAAGCAAACTGCATCTTTTTAATGGATAGGGTTGTAAAGTTCACTGCCATGATGGAGCCATGCCCTGTAAAACCCAGTGCTTAAAACATATATCTAAAGGTGGCTAGGAGAGAGGACATCATTGGACCCTTTCAAGCTCACTGCTGCTTTAAAATAAGAGGCTCAGAAATTGCCCAAATGGTCTAACTGTTTTTGAATCGCCAGCAAGGCACGGTGCTTCCCATTTAACAAACACCATGGATACTTTATTGTCTGTGAGGCTTCCATGCACTGCAGTAAATTTGAATTGGATATTTTCTGTCCAAATTGACAATGATGATTAAGCCAAAAAATAAGTGTGTTCTCCTTTAAATTTTAGCTGTGGCATCATGTCACATCCCCAACATTATGCTATGCAGTAGCAAGTCAGTCAGCATAGACCAAAATTTTGATGGATATACAGCAAATCAAAAAGGGGATAGTCATTTTTGAAGTCAGCAAGATCTGTCTGCAGATACAGGCTTCAGCATTTGTCCTTCTTTGCAAAATACATATATACTTATCTATATATATGTATTATACACACATACATATGTATTCATATTGTTTTGTCAGTTTGTTTCCATTTGAGGAGTGTTCAAAATTGATATTCATTTTTTCTATAGCCCTTAAATTGTACAATTTAAGAAAACTGAGTGAAAAATATAAATTAAATGGGTAGAAATATTTTCAAATCAAAGACCAACTGACATATATAAAAATGATGTGTGTTTCTTACACAGTCCACAGGGAAAATTCTGCAGGCTGGCTATGATCTCTACAATTTGCCTGAGGGCAAACTAGACTTTGGGATATTCTATTATCCCTTTGGTCTGTTTATCATGGAAACTGATGTACAAATGGAGAGTTCTTTTGGACTCTTTCTTTCTATTTGATGGGACTGGTAAGAATTCACTTATCTCATGTCTTCACCTTCTGTGAAGTGCTGCAGAAAGGTTCAGTGACCAGTAATCAATTATTATTGAGAAGCAATCAATTGCTAATTTCCATAATTATGCACATCTAAACACTATGAACAAGGAAGAGAAACAAAGCTGCACTCCAAGCATTGCCTTGTTAGCAGTATTTTGTTAACACAGGCTCTAAAAAAAGCTGCCGCAGCTGGTACCACAAATGTGTTTCCAGCATTCAGGCCATCAACGTGATTCGTCGCTAAATGTATAGAATCAGCTTCTTGCTAAAAACTACAATTACAGGTGATATACAGATTGAAATCACAGGGCTGGTTTGTCGAAGAAAATTGTCCTAATGATGGGTTTTCGGATGGGGAATGCAGCTCTTTTCTTTCTCTGTGATGGGTAGTGAAGGCAGCTGCACCTGCCTCTACGCTGTATTCTGCCGCACTTAATGATATCTGATGATATCATTAGGCAAAGTGTTCATAAACAGATGTTGAGCCTGTGCCTAAATGCTGTCAGATGAGCGGTTGCTGGCCTGAAACAGTATTATTTATATAGAACATTTACGTTTGTTATGTTAATAACCCCACTATTAGCTCTCTGGATGTTGCGATAGGAATGTAAATGTAGTTAATATGAATAACAACCTCTTTACTCTTTGTGCTGCAGTTGAGTATAACTTTTAGGCTTTTAGAGAGAAACAAAGATTCCCCCCACCAAGTCCTTTTGACTTCATGATTTTTTTTTTCTGGCATCGTCAGAAATTTTGATCAGCAGATAAATAGCGAGAAATCTGTAGGACAGATGTTAAAGGCTGGAATTTGTTTCTCTTAACACTTGGTGTTTTCAAGAAATTCAAGTATTTATGTGTTTGCTTGTATCCCCTGAACCCAGCACATTACACTAATATGTCCGAGTCATCTGTTTCAAAGGAAAAAAACATACCGGAGAGCCTGGAGAATTCAGATCAGTTTGTTCAGGGTCAATCAGTCAACCAATTCATTAACAAATATTTAAGTGCATACTGTGTTCCAGGCACTATACTAAGTACTGGCAATGTAAAGACAAAAATGAAACAGTCTCTGCCCTCAGTGAGCTTATATTCTATTAAGCAAGGCAGTATGTGTATGTACATGTATCTATGCATATATATAGATACACATGTAGGTACACATATACACACATATATATGTGTATGTGTCTGTGTGGAAGTCATATGTGAATTATATGCATAAATAATAAACTTCTGGAACAACATAGGATCATAACATTGCAGTACATCTTTCTAAATTGCCACTTCCCTCTTTTGGTTGATAATGAAGGTGCTACCCTCATGCCCTAATTGTAGTGCCTAAGGTACCACATTACAATGGCTGTGGATTATTGTATTTTTTTTAGCCAAAGATGAATTTTATACCTCATAGTTAATTCATGTGGAGCAAGTTATGTAAATTCTGACAGTCATCAAAATGTGCATTATTTCTCTGAAATATTGCTCTGCTGTGATAGCCACATTATATAAAGCAACTTAGTGCTTTTATCATTTTATGTGGGCGCCTTAACTCTTTCCGAATTGTTGTTGATTTTTGAAAGGGTGGCGCTGCAAAACGCATTCCCCTATTTTCAAGATCAGATGAAGAACTGTTATTTCGACTTTTTAATGGAGGAGAGATAAACAGTGTTAAACTGGTGCTTCATTATAACCATAATTAGAGGTTACAGTGATTTTTGAAGTGTCATACTCCTCTCAATTAATGCTTGCAACATCTTTCATGTTGCTAAAAATGGTATAAATGTCCATGTGTGTTTGTTGCAGCATCTATAGGTGTGAGAGGAATGTACTAGCTCTATATGTTTACATGTGTGCCTTTTTCAGATATTCTCATAAATTTAAGGCTAATCTGAATCATCTGTGATTTTGAACAACAATTATGACATTTCAAAGGATGATTTATTTTGTTTTTTTGCACATGGCCTCCCTCAGATTTCCATTTTGATCCTCTGGATCAAGTTGGGGGAACTCTTCAACGTCCACAAAGAGGTTTGCTAGCCCATAGTATCCTACTAAATGTATTATGAGGCAGTAGGGAGCTGAAGTGATAGAGAGAAACAGGAAGGTATGTTTTATTTTCTTTGGAATGCTATGTGAGTACATTGTTTACAAGGAACAGAGTAGAAAATCTATAATTGCTTCTTAAATAGGGAATAATGGTTGATCCTTTTGCATGGTTTATACAGAGAGCAGACTGGGATTCTGTGAGAGGAATTCTGGCCTGGAAGGAATAAAGTCACTCTTTATTACTCCTCTGCTAAAGTCCTATCCTGAAGAATAATATGTATTAGCAGAGGAAGGACATTGGAGACATATTTTGTGACCTAGGTCTTCACCCACCTCTAATTATTATTTATATTTTAAAACTATAGTTTGTTTAAGTCAGGAAAATTTTAAGGGAAAATCTCCAGCATAGCAATCTTTTCATCTTCTGTATCGTAAGGATATGTGGGATCTGTGATCCCATAAGAATTGATGGTAGTTATTCAATAGATAATGAAACAATGGATCTTAACTTGTTTGTCAATTGAAGATGCAGCGAAGCTATTCAACAAAAATTATAATACTTGAGTCCTCAGAAATCCAAATTGATTTGAGTGAAAGAACAAGGGATGTCCTGAAAGTATCAGCTAATATTCAAACGGATCAATGCATCACAGTCTAATTCAGAAGCTACCCAGCTGGAAGCCCATCACACTCTCCCAGAAGTCTTGTTCACTTCCCATCTTCCCATCAAAAGCAGTAGTCCTGGAAATAAAAACCACGGTTATTGGCTGATCCTCTCGATTGAATATTGTAATATCTATCCATGAAATGTATTTGTTTTAGGTCACTGTTCAAGGTGACAGATGACCCAATCATCTAGAATGATGTATATGAAGATATGGCCACTTTCTACCCAGATCTATTGAGTGCCTGTTAATGACCACACTTGTATTCAGATATAGGATCCTTTCCCTTAAAGCCATTTAACATACTCTACCACTTTTTAAAGTTAAATTTGGGTAGTATTTAATATGTCCCCACTCTGTACAAAGCTCTGATCTAAGTACCACAAGTGATAAGGGTGAATCAAAATGTAGTCTGTGTTCTCAAGAAGCCAGCAGTTCATGAGGGAATACAACAAAGAATTACAGTGTGAAGAGCGTATACCAAGGACCCTAAGGAACATACAAAGTAGTTATGAGGATTCAGAAATGGGAGGACCCCTATTTTACTAAGAGGGAAAAGGAGGGGTTTCATTTTAGAAATAGAGTGAGATATGCTTTTTGAGGGATGAGTAGGATTTGAGCAGGAAGGATAGAAGGAAGAATCACATTTCAAAGGAAAAGAACAGCATGAACAAAAACCTAAAACCTTGAAATCAAGGACTTTATTTGTGAATTAATGAGTAACCTTATTTGACTGCAATGTGGCATACTTATAGAAGAGAATTGGAATATAAAACTAGAAAATATGAGTTGGGGCTATATTGTTAATGACTTTGAATGCCAGAGTTAAGAGTTGCAGCTTTATCTACTTGACAGTAGAAACTACTGAAAAGTTTTTTTTTTTGAAGAAAAGTGTGATTTGAGAATTGTTGCTATCCAACAAATAGGCTTTTATTCAGGATTTTTGAGTTTTTAAGTTTAATATCTACGTGTGTTTATACAGGATGTCCTAAAATTTTTAGTGCAGGTTTAAGCTTTAATATCTTAAGGCTGCACTGGGACATTTGGCATGAAACACTTAATATTCACACATACATATAAATACCAAGTCCTCTCCTCCTAAAACAAAACAAAACAAAACACAAACGAAAATAAAACTTCTCTGTCCTCTTAATATTCCCACCTCTGCTTGACTCAGATCAATCCCATCTTCACCACAGAGGCAGGATGTATAAAGTATTCAAGGTCTACCAGCTGAATGATGCCTTGGTAGTGAGGTGATAGTTTTTTTTTGGTTGTTTGTTTTGTTTTTCTCTGGCTGCATAATAGCTTTTGTTGGCTAAAAATAAAGATTGAGCCTCCTCAGTCAATGTATATTCTAATCAGAGCTGTGGTACAGAAAAAGGAACATTGGCCTTGGAGTTAGGAGACCAGGATTCACATCTCAGCCTGGCCAGGAATAAACACTGTGACCTAGGAGAAGTCTCCTCACCTCTCTGGGTCACAGCTTTCATCAACAATACAATGAGGGAGTTAGTCTAGATGTTCTCTAATTTCCCTTGCTCTTTCTTGACCTCTGATTCACTGGGTAACTTCTTTGTGCCTCACCTTCCCTCTCTGTAAAATGAGAATAAAAGCAACCCCATTTCTACTTCATAGAAATCAGAAGAAAAATGATAAAATAGTTGTCAAAAATGTCTCTTTTGAATAATGAAAATATTTTGAAAATTTCATTTTGAAAAATGAAAATCTAAATTCTATTCCATTTGAAAATCTAGATTAATATAAATAACCATTTTGAGTAACATTTCAATAATCTGTTGTTGAAATAAGTCTTCTGGTAAGGATCCAACTCAAGTATTTCTCACATGTCTTCTATTTGTCAGGTACTTTACCACACTGTGGGGATATGGAGATATAACGGAAAACAGGAACTTATATGCTACTGGATGAAATGACTGATTCTGATGATGTCATTAATGTTTATTACTATTTGAAATTAATTTCCTGCATGCTTACTAAGAAGAAAGGAGTCACTAATTAGGATTATAGTTGTACCAATGTAAATAAATAGCATTTATTTATTTTTTAGGGTAGTCAAATTAAACAAAATCTGTTTTTAATGGGACTGTATGTGCAGGTGTATAATTAGTATAATTTTTAGTATAGTTAAAAAAACAACAACTCTTCAGTTGGGTCCCCAATGTATCCACCAAGAACAACTGCGCTGCTCTCATTGCACTCTCTGTATGTATCCTCTGTGCAACTGGGTGGAACTTTCATTTCTTATCTTAGTCACAACTGTCTTCAAATGGATGGGATATTACGCACAACTCCCAGGGCTCCCGTGAATATAAGAAAAAATACTTGCTTTTTAAGAAGCAACACTGATATTTTGAAAATTGGGTCATAGCTGGTTTTATATCAAAGACAAGAAAGAATCACCTAGGGGATGCTAATACATTTATTATTTTATTTTATCATTTATTTTTTCGATTTATAAAATCATACCCTTTATGATACAGTAGCCTCAAGGCCCAAGCATGAAATATAAAACACTTAGTTAACTGCCTCTGCTCTTTTTTTTGTATTTTACTGTGGTATATTAAAATATCAATTACATAGGATATCTGTATAAAATACCACATTAAGAATACATATTTTCCATTGTGCCCGGAAGGTCAGATGTGAGTAGGTTTTTGTTAAACTGGGAAAGAAAGGGAATTCCACAAAGAAAGACATTCCATAGACAACCCCTTGCCTTTGGGCTTCCATGTGTGGAATTTTGAAGCTGTTACCAGAAGTTTCTTGTTCGATTTTGAGTACTATAATAATAATAATGGCAGAATGGAGTATACAGAAGGATGTTCCAAATAGCCCAGCAAAGAGAAAATGTAAGCGGAATATGCGAGTCATATATCCTGGAATCATTGATTTAGAGCTGGAAGAAACCTTTGCGGACATCTAGACTGACCCACTCACATTACAGATGAGTATACTCAGGCATAAGAGGATGAATGGCATGTGCACGATCTCATAGCTGGTATGGATCAGAGGTAGAAACTGAAACTAAGTCATTCTGCTTTCAACGTCAGTGTCCCTTTTTCTCAGTTTTAGTAGAACAAGATTTGGATCAGTGTTTTTGGTGTCCGGAAATGGATTCACATTATGCCTCTGACACACAGTATCTGTGTAACCCTTGGACATTTCGCTTAACTTCAGGAAACTCCCCTGGTCTTAAGTACCAACTCCTAGAAGAGTATTATCTTCTTGGTATAGTGAGTTCCCACCCATGGAATTCCTCTATGCTGGCAAAAATCACAAGTTTCCCACATTTGCATATTTAACATTTTTTGCCTTGAGTGATAGGGAGCCTATTGCCTTTTCTGGATCATTGGAAATTCCTTCATGTATGATGAAACTCTTTTTCCTTTACATTTGGAAGATAGCCATCTAACTGACCTACCTGCTTTTGGTCTTTCCTCTCCAGCTCTTCCTTTAAAAAACTGCCAAAGTAATTCATCCAGGTCTGACCATGTCCTTTCTCTGCTCAGGAATCTTCACTGTCTCTTGAGTCCCTAAGGAAAAAAAGGGCAGACTCCTTCACTTGATATGTAAAGCCCTCCACAATCACAGCCTGCCTCTCCAGACTTAATTCCTATTACTCTCCTCCACACACTACATTTCTTCCAAACTAGCCTATTCCTGTTTCCAGAATTTGTCATCCCACCTCCTACCTCCATTGCCCGGACTGCTCATCATATCTGGAATGTAATTCCCCTTTACTTCTGCTTTTGAGAATTTTGAGTGCCCTTCAAGACCACACTGGGGGTTAGAGCCAATAGGAAGCCTTTCCCAATCCCACTTGTTGTTAATACTCTCTCCTTCCTCGAATTGCCTTCTATCTAATTAACAGTCATGTGTATTATCCCCCAAAAGAATGCAAGCTCCTCAAAGGACTCCTTTTTGGTTTTGTTTTATAAACCATAGCACTAAGAACAGTGCCTTGAATATCCTATTTGCTTAATGAATGCTTGTTGAATTAAACCGATTTGTTTTTGTTTATGGTATCTCAGTTACGTTGCAACTGGCCTTCGACATTCTACTTTGTAACAAAGATAGCAAAAACAGATAAGCCACAATACCTTCATGTATCTAGTACATACTTCCTCATCTTCTTGCACATCAATAACGAATTGTCCAATAAAAAATAATAATAAAATATCACCTGGATTCAGAGCTCCATTCCAAATGTAAGAAAAAGTGTAGTTTTTAAATAAAATATCATTATTCTAATTTCATATGAAGAGAAAGCCTAAGTGGCTAAAATAGTAGTGATTATAGGGCTTACCCTAGACATGAGGTGTCAGTTCTTACCTGGACTCGTCTTGCTTAAATTGAATAACTTTGCTACCCAGAAAGAACTGCAAAGAATCTGGTAGAGACCCAAGTTTGAGACGTGTAATTAGAGTGGTTTTATATTAAGCAACAAACTTGTGGGGGAGGATTAATGTCAGAAGATTCCCGATTCTTTTTTAAACAGTGTCTGCATCAATGAGACTGTATTAATTGCTAATCTACTTTTAGAAAATGAGCTACCCTTAAGCCCCAGAGCCTTAATCTTTCACATGACCCACTAGAGAGTAGGATGTAGTCTACAATGCTTCTGTTTTGCACCCCATATTAAATGGATTTATTACTACAATGAACTTGATATAACTAGGTTCCATGGCATAGGTTCTGTTTAGAAAGAAGACATTCATGGAAGGACCAACCAAATGGGCTTCACTTTTTTTCAGCAGATGAAAATAAATGTGACCAGATTTCTGGAAAAAAATAATTATGCATGATATTGTGATTTGGTCAGCACAGAGGGCTACCTTTAACAATAAAATAATTACAAAGTAATACCTTTGAATTTCTCTATTTGCTATGGCAATTATTACTTGGGCTAGGTGTAAATTGTGCTGTTTCCTTTTAAACTGTCATGTTTCGCATTTTGGATTTATTTAAATTTTATCCTAAAGTGAGGAAGATTTTTAGGCTGACTTGGCAGATTTTCCTCAAGATATCTATTGCTTTAAAGTCATTTAAATAAAGGTCTACATGTGCAACCAATATCTTAACATAGACCTCTTATTTATATCTGCAGAAATCTTCCAGTAAGCTTTTAATGACATAGCATGTTATGGTGTGACTCTGTGAAGACATTTCCAGTAGATAGTTTCTTTATAATGTAGTTTTCTTCAAAACACTCATGTGATTTTGGCATCAAACTGGGTACAGATTCAAGTTCTCTGTAATAACTTGAACAGCTACTTTTTAAAGACAATTCTTTTATTTTGAAGGGAAGTGCAGATTATTTATGCACAATTATTCTCTGCTATATACAAATATTAGGGGGATCAACTTGACCTAACGGGTAGAGAGTCAGAAAGACCTGGGTCCAGTCTTATTTCTACCTTATATTAGGTGATGACACTGAATAAATCACTTAACCTCTCAATGCCCAAGACTTATAATCTTAGAGACTAATTAGCTCATTAAGACCTTAAGTTGCCAGAATTGCAATTGAAGGAAGCACTTTGCTCATCTACATACCCCCTATATTATTGAAGTCACAGGTTGTGTTGTTAAGCAAAATTGTCTCATTAGCATGGCTTTTGTTTCTTTTGAGTGGAAGTACTTTCAGCTGTTAAGTGCTAAGCCCCAAGCCCAGGGCCCTGTCAGGTGTGAAACCTGTGTGGGTGTGGATTGGTGACTTAGGAGGGGCCAGCTCGGGAACCAATGGTCTCTGGTCATTGAGGCGGGGCTTGAGAACGCAGGAAGCTCCGCTGCGAGGAAGGGTGAACCGGAAGACAATTTCAGCTGCGGCGGCGGCAGAAGGTGTGGAAGCCAGAAGCTGCGGAGGCAGGAAGCTGCGGAAACGGGGCTTACCCGAGTGCGAGCAGGAACGTGAGGCCAGTGAACATGATTTGGCTAAATACTCTCTTGCTTTTCTTTGGCCTCCTAGTTGCCCTTGTGAAATGGGCTTTCTGGGCCTGGAGTCTTTTTGTCAAGATGTTGGAATGGGGAGGCTGGTTCAAGTTTTTGCTGCGGTGGGGCCTAAATAAATTTCTTGTTGTT
>CM053622.1:587193968-587224307 GCA_028646595.1 Phalanger gymnotis
TCTCCTTAGAGAATCTCTCATACCTTGCGATTTCGGACCATTCAAACATATACATGATTATATTTGAGATCATAAATTCGGCCTTCCTACTACACAGGTCCAGTCTCTATTAGTATACAGTGACTGCTCATTGTCTTAGATTTTATGATGAATCATCAAAATGTATAAGATCTACTATTAGAACTCCCTGAGTGCAGGGGTGGTTCTTCTTCAATCCCCAACACTCAGCACAGTGTTTGGCACAATAGGTGCTTAACAAAGGTTCGATTAAAACTTTGCTGCCAGCTGTTACTAGGTTTGTTTTAAAATTCTTATTTAAAAGGGCATGATTTTTTAAAGCTTCAGTGAGTAACCTCTAAGGTACCTTTCAGTTTTAAAAATTAATCTCTCTAATTCTTTTACTTGCATTTCTTGTTATGATTCAGGTTTTGAAATGAGGTCATTCATTCAAAATGTGTAGAATTTGTTAACTGTATAACAATAAGAGGAATTGAGGGTAGAATTTTCTACACAAAATACTCAAAACCTTATGGAATGAAAAGTTTTCAAAGGTCTAAGAAATCTCAAAAAGAAATCACTGATATGTAGGAATAGGATGAGATATGTATCTTCTCCATCATTGAATCTACTACTGGAATAATCCCAAAGATGATTTCAGTGATTGTCCAGAAAATGAGCTGGCATCCTAATGCTTTCAATTTCAGAAAGAAAGTCACTTTTTCTACCTATGCAATAGCCCACAGAGCCCTCAACAGAAAATAATAGCGACTTGTTCTAGATCCAATTCTCTTTGAACTTCCTAGAAAAAGATGTGAAGAATGAGAGGAGTAATAAAAAGAAAAATACCACCACCACCTTGATTTGTTAAAAGTAATTTACTTTGCAAAGTACTTTTATAAAATTTATCTCATTTTGTCTTAAAAAAACTTCATGAGTCAATTAGTAAGCACAACTATCTTCATTTAGTGATGAATAAACTGAGGGATAGGTGAAATGTATTGCCTGATAGCTGACTATGTCTAGTTAGCTATTATCAGCTATATGGGGTGTTTAGGGAGGACTAGCATCCTTAGTGTGAGGCTTGCCAAGCCCTTTTCGGGATTGCTCATTCACCTTCGGTTTCCATTTTTCACCCAATTTTCATTTGAGGCCTCAAGAAGCTATAGCATGCACAGTGGCCACACCCCATTAAAGCTGTCTCAGAAGATAGGCTAAATGAGTTTGAGGGTAACTTAAGGGCCTTGAACCTGTCAGTGAATTAGGGGGATGTCTGCCTTAAGCAGACTTCTCCCAGCAGAATGGGTGGAACAGAAAAACAGACAGCCAAAGCAGGGCCCATGGAGTGCTTAAAGCTTGGTAAGACATCACAGACACCAAGGTCATCCACTGCATCCCAGGCCATTGGCAGTCATCTTGACTTTTGTCTTGCCACCAGACTTTGATGACTTTGGATGAGAGAGTGAAGCTGACAACTTTGCTGCACTTAGATCCAATGCACACATAAGTCAAGACATCACCCTGTGATGTCATGGGTCTTCCTTGAAAAGGAAAGATGACCAATAAACAAGAACAACAACAGCTGTCAGCCAGTGCACAGAAAACAATCCAGTTCATATTCTACTTGAAAAGTAGGGGTGTTACATTGTGTAAGAAATTTGAGGACAATAGAATATTCTCTTTTCACTATTTCCAGACCACTAAACAAAATTTTAAAAAAAACCTTAAATAACAGAATCAATTTAAGTTACCTAAAAAAAAATAAATTAATATGAACAACATTGGTCACAAAGCTATCATACTGTCAGATAAACCAATAGGCCAATGAGATAGTAATAATAGTAACAGTAATAATAACACTAGACATAAGGGGCTAGAATATTTACAAAATGCTTTATTTTCATTATCTGTTTCAGGCTTCTTAACAACCTTATAAATGCTAGCAAGTGTCAGAAACAGAATTTGCACTCAGGCTGACTCAAGTCCGGCACTCTCCCAACCATGCCTTGCTGCTTCTTACAGGATTTAGACCTGCAGGGGATGTTGGGTATCATAGAGCTCTATCCCTTTATTTTACAGATGAGAAAAGTAAGGCTCAGAGAGCCTGAGTACAAACACAGGGTTTGACCCTCTCCATCAAGTAATCTAGGCCAAGTACCCATGATGCCAGGCCACTAGAAACAGTTTCCAATTGAACTCCTTTCTTCATATAGAAGAGAGCAAAATATGTAGATTATTCTATAGGTTCATAGGTCAATGTGTTATTCCCTTCCACAGTGAAGGAAACCTGTATCTAGACTATATTGATTGTGAAGAAGTGTTTTGCCTTGATGTAGCATTTGTCTTCAGAGGCTCTCACACGGTTGTTCATTCAAATACATTACTGCAGTAGAATAAATGGAGAACCTGAGGCTCTGTAGGGATTAAGTGAAGTGGGAAATAGAATCTCAATACATCGCCTATCAGGCCCAGACTTTTAACTAGTAAACAAAACCATCACTCCATTTCGTTGATGGCTGATACCTGGATCTCAAAATTTAGATGTCACAATTCAATTTCATATTTTCCTTCTAGTTTCACAATCCCTGTAACTGAGGGGGAGGGTGAATAAAAATGGAAACAATTCTAGAATATATTAGAAGTGTATCTAATACATCTCCTACCTATGAATTAGGAGCCTTTAGTAGAGTAAAACTTCCTTCAGTAATTATTTCTTATACTTCAAAAATAACAGTATTGTGATATTAAGTATTTCATGTCTCAAGCCCTGCCGCTTTCAGTTGCTGACAAATGGTAATATTACATTCACAGGGTAGAATTGCAGGTACCCTTTCACAGGCTAGAATTGCAATTTAGTTTTAGAACAAAGTTTAGGTAGAATAATCCAAAACTGAAAGTTCATAAGAGCCACAAGCATTGTGGTTGCTTCTGTCCAGGCCAATATTTTTCTACACACATGCACACACGCACACACGCACGCGCGCACACACACACACACACACACATTCATTTATGTTGGGCTGTATAAAATATTCCAACCCATTTAATGACCCTAAGGCCTGCTTTCTGATCAATGGTGCCATAACAGGAATTATAATTATCCTAGGTTCATAAAACAAGCTTGTCATAGGATTCTGGATGTCTTCATCCTCCAAGATTGAATTGGAGTGCCTTGGAAGGTCCCATAACAGACACAGGCTACAGATGTTGAGATTCACCATGCCAACGAGCCACCTTTACCTCAATCCTGTTGCCTGTGCACTGCACTGATAGCAGCTCTGTGCAAACAAGTGTCTGGTGGAAAGCAACGATGTGCATCACATGGAAATACTTCTCTGCACATTAACAGTGGTATGGGTCTGGCTGGGGAAGTGTGTGCACACACAGTAGTGATTCAGTACTGCTGGCTTAGCTAGCAAACAAAATATGGCTCAAGTGGTTTAACAATCCTAGAAACTGAAGGCACCAGTTTAATGAGGTCTCCTCTGCTTGAAATTAAAGTACAAGGAGTTTTACTGAGAACAGTATTCAATAACAAAATATTAAATGATAAACACAGATTGCTTAAAATCAGACGGGCCATTTTAAGAAAAGCATTTTAGCTCATCATGATATGTAGCACCTTATTTAAATTAGGAGGTGTTAATTCGTAGCTTGAATAATATATTAATATAATATGTAAAGTGAATGGCATTGTTAATCACAGTCGCGCCTGGAACGACTTTGCTTCTGTGCACTGAATGTTAATTTTGCAAAACATTAATTTCAAAGATTTTGCAGCAGTGCTTTTGTAATTAAATATTAATGTCACATGTTATTGCAGTAGCATGTTTATGAAAGCCGGCAACACTTCAAGTCAACTCATTTGTTTTTATATTTATTCTTGTACATCTGCAATCCCTTCCATTTCACAATTTCAAAGTGAAGGCCATTTTGAATAGTCAATATGTGAACATTTTTCATTGTAAGCGTTTTTTAACATCCAACAGGGTAAATATTTAATGTTGTGTTTTTAGCTGGTATAATTTTTCAGAAAATTGGCTATAACTTTTAACAACTCAAAGGTACCTAAACTGTCTACATTTTTGGCTTAAGTGATCTGAAAATAATGTAGCAATAAATGTGATGAAGCTGTGTAAAAATATTTAAGAATTAGAAGCCTCTATATGAAAGTTGGATTTCCCAAACTGCAATTTTGTACACAAGTGAATTCCAAGAGTCTATTTCCTGACTTTTTCTATTGCGGCATTATGTTAAGGCATGTCACTTTTAAAGGGATGGAATTGACTTTTGATTAACTTTTTTTCAAGTTCCATAATTAGAAATTGGAGAGGAGAGTCATTCCCCTGTAGGGGTGTTCCTTATATGTTTTCTGGTTTATGTCAAATGCAAAAATGAATCTGTTTCATTCCTGCCTATCAGAGTTCAAGTGTACATAGGATATATGTCATTGTATTGGTTTCCCATGACTATTTTGACCAAATTACTACATCTGGTGATCTTGCCTATGGCACTCCCAACCTGCGAATTACATTAGCCTAAAAAGAAAGTAATTTCCATTTTTGCTTGTTGACAACCAGAAACCCACTTGAGGTCTTACATTTTAAAGCTTTCATTTCTCCCTTCATTAAAGCATTCTGTTGCAAGTGTATCAGTAAAGTGAGTTATTTTTGAATTATAAAGTAAGTTATTTATGCTACCAAGGAAAAAAAATCAACATATACAGGAAAAATCAAGATGCATTGTGTTTGGTTATGGGCACATTTAATGGTTAAAAATTATATCTGCACCTGATGTTGCATGTTAACAACTAATGCCATTTGACAGTGATGAAATTAAAGGATGAAGAAGAGATACAAACTACATTTTACAAGCATGATGGGTCTCCAACAATGCCATTTAAATATTATTTGTCACTATTTAAAATGAACCTTTCCCCTTTAAGCTATGCCATTATGCTCATTTGTCCTGTCACCGCTGACAGGCTATATGACTCACACACAAAAATGGTCATTAGGTACTGCATCTTCATCTTATTTAAAAAAAAAGAAAGAAAGCATTCTGATGCCTCTAAAAGCCTGTAATTATTTTCATCCGAAGAGATAGTGTTGCTTGGAAGGTAATTTAATAACCTTTTGCATGTACCTGGGGAATGCCTCTCAAGGGAACCAAGGTGCCGACATGCCATTCAGTCGTCAAAACATGACCTTTAATGGTTGCTTGGAGAGAAGTTAGCCTGGAATGTTGTACACAGAGTGATGCTAATTCTGCTTTCTAATATATGCAAAATTTAGTTCTTGAGCAATGATCTTTGTAAGATGAATTAATATAGGTACTGCTCCAGGAAACAAAAGAAATTGCAATGTGAGATCTTCCTTCTCTCCTTCCCCCCCCATGATATTTTTTTTTTACTTCAGTTTGAAGCAGCTAACAACCTGCATGATTTGTATAAAAACAGTGTTAAACATCACAGAAGTCTTTAGCATCGTTTCCCCTGTTTCCCCTTTCAGTCTGATGATGAACAGGACTCCATCTCCTAACAAAATGTTGAATAGAATCAGAAGGATTTATCTGAGAAGTTAATTCCCCAGAATAAGGCATCGTCCCCCGACTGCATGAAACAGTAAAATAAAAGCTTACCTTATACGAACCTCTCTTTGTATCCTAACACAGACTATGTGGCTTGGTGAAATTACTAATGCATTTACTGGGTTAATAAAATCTGCATGGATTTTCATGTTGAAATACTGTGTGGTGAGCACCTACATATATTAAATGATACACAGACTGTGTCCTGTGACATCAAGGTCCAGAAACTCCTTATTTTGGTCCTCCGATATTAGATCCCACCCTAGTTACAAATGCTGGGATTTCAACTCCTACCCCTGACATGCCATCCGTCAATTTATTAGCACGCTGGTGCAGTAAGCCACTGAACAGGCTATATCAATTCGTTTAGTTTTTTTTTTCTTTAAAATGTCTGTAATCCTCAGCTCTGCTCTCTCAACCGGTCAGCATTAAAGATTTATGTTGCACTTTTTTTTTTTCATTGCCACACCTGAATATGGATTACTTAAATGGGCTGTAAATAATTCATATCTGGGAATAAGTTTCCATTACTGACCAATGTTGTAATTTAATATACTATATTATGGGTTATACAATTTTAGATTGTTTTGTGTGTGCATTCAGCAGTCATGCAGACAACAGTTTAAGTAAAAAAAGGGTGAGATGTTTGTTCAGCTTATTTCCATGTTCACTGTGTGTGCTCAAATCAGCAACAGGACGGAAGACAGCAAAAAGCAAGTCTCAACTGCATATTTCTCTGCTGTTTATGAAAATAAAAGGCTTGACCTGAAACAAAATGCAGAAAATTGAATATATTAGGGGAAATCATATCAGTTTTATATGCAGTGAACAAATGGCAAGGTTCTAATGTACGTGGCCAACAGTCTTTTAGTTCTTCTACAGCTAAGAAATAGTCCTGATTTGTGAACCAAGAAGGTTAACTTTCTTGTGCGATGCTTGATTATTCTATGCATAAAATGTCCATAAAAATACAGTCTGTTTGACAGTCCGGTTTTGAATGAGGCTACTGGATCAAATGTGCAAATTGTTAAAGTAAAACCTATCTTTAAAACATGGACAAGTGTTTACTCTGAAAAGAGGTTTAAACAATTTAAGATTAAGTTGCATATAGTAAAAAATTAATAATAGATTAATACATGAAAATCTATGAAGACACATAAGATAATGATTTAAAAAGGAATAATTTAAAAAGATGAATTAAAAAGTCGAATCAGAAAAGAAGGCCAACATAAACTAGGGAAAAACATGCTGTGAATAAAGTCTGTTAGATCTTGAAATAGGAGAACTGCTAAATAATGCATAGTTTTATTTTTCTATAATTTGCATAAACCTTAAGAGAGTATTTATTTGTGTAAAACTTGATGTATCGAGTAAGGAGAATGAAAAAATGGCATTCATTTTGTTTTCATTTTGGTATTTAGGAAAAATATTCTGTTACATATGGACTACTTAGACCTAATCATCTGACTGAATGTGATGTGTTTCTTGAGCCAGGTTGGAAAGGGCTGGATTGAGAACAGTGCCCTGGTCTTGCTGCAGGCTATGCAGGTTGGCCCAAACTCTGCTGGGGAGCAGATGGTGAGCCAATGCTTGTAGTCACACTTACCTTCCTTGCTAAATCCATAATCCCTCACTGGACACGGAGCCAAGGCAGGCTTTGGAGGCAGAAAGGAGGTTACAATCTGGACTTGGGTAGTGACTGCCAGAACTAGGAAAACAGCTCAGAAATTTCAAATGCTTAACAAGTTATCGGTCTTGTCCCTAAGCCAGTGCAGCATTTTTAAAAGTAATTAAGACATGATTGAAAATGTGTATGCCATCTAAATACAAAAATCTTCAAAAATCATCAAAACCAATAATTACAAGCCACATTTAATATGCCACTACACAGGAAGAAAGACTTTAAAATGAATTTGCTTTTTTTTTTGGTTGAATTGTAGGATAGTATATAAAGTTTAAAAAGAGAAAAGGCTGGCATTCATATTATAGTCAAAGAAGGATATAACATTCATTTTAAGAGACTGTAGTGTAGTACATGATGCATTATATACATATATTCAGAGATGCCCAGTAAGAAATGCACATTTGTTGGACAGTCCATCAGAATTCTATATGTTACTTTTATTATTATATACACATACACAAATACATATATATGTACACATAAGTGGAGAGAATTCAAGGTATATATGTGTGTTTATAAGTGCAACTGGGGTTAATCAGCAGCACAGATACTATAGATAAAATAAATAAATAAAAATATTGAACAGACAGCCAAATTGTAACCAAGTATAATAAAAGGGGAAAAGGACAGTGCCATCTGTTTAATGTAAAAATCTGATAAAAATGCCTACATATCACCTAAATTAGAATCGTCAAATAACAGATACAAAGTAAAATATATATAAAATATTAGCATATTCTATTACCAGGAGAAATATTTAAATTATGCATGTATTACCTAGATACTAATGTAATAAGGATAATAGTTAACCACGTAGATATTTTTTTCACCATTTTTATAGGAACACATTTTGTCTCCTCAGTAGTTGGGCAGTACAGTCTAATTCTTGCCACTAACTTTTTTGTTACCTGAATCATCTTGGCAATTTTTTCTCTGAAATGATGATGATGTTAAAGATGATTAAGGTGATGATGATAACGGAAAGCACTTTAAAGTTTGCAAAGCACTATGTGGATGTTATCTCACTTGATCTTCACAACAACTTTGTAAGATAGGTGCTGCTATTATCCCTTTTTTCAGAGATGAGGAAACTAAGGCTTAGAAAAATTAAATGACTTGTCTCATGTCACAGGTTCAGGAAGCATCTGGGACAGGACTTGAACTTGGGTCTCCATAACTCCAAGTCCATTTGCTACTGTGCTACTCAGCTGCATTATGATTTATCTCATTTTAGAACATTTTTTTTCTGGGCTCTAGTATTTGTTTTCTTTGGGTGATAGCCCAGTTGACCCTCTGTCCATCCTAACTTCCTTCTGTCTTTATCTTCTTGGCCAAAAATCTTAATTCTCTTTCAATACATATTCTTAAATTTTACTCCCTCAGCTAGAACCTATGAGTGGTTTGACTATTTTCAAATCTTCAATATTCTCTCTTTGATTACATCTCACAAAAGTAATCTTTGTAGTATGTGATGGGAACACTGGTAAATTTGAAATCAAAAGGGTTGCCTTTAAATTCTGGCTTTGCTACTAACTTACTTTTGTGACCATAATCAAATAACGTAATCTTTCTAGGACTGTTTCCTCATTTGTAAAGTGAGGGGGTTGGACCAGATAATATCCAAGTGCTCTTTCCTATTCTTACCCTTACAAGCCTATAAATAGTTGCCATCTTGAAAACCAATATACATACAGCTCATTTCAGTAATATTCCTCTCTTTCTTTCCTTGCACTGTATTGCCAACAACTCTTGACAATACCTTTCCCAGATGAAAAAATTTCCTGTCAGTGTTATCTGCCCACAACTTGTTCTATAATACAAAGTCTCAAGTGGGTTTCACAGAAAAGTTCAAGAGAACTACCTTCAAATGCAGATTTGGTGAAAGACATTTAATAATTGTCACTGATGTGGTGCTATGAATATATTTTTTCTTTAATTTGTTCTAACCTATAGTAAGAGAAAGAATATGTTGTAGAACAAAGGAGTCAAATACACAGTATAACCCTCCTAAGTGTGATCCAAACCAGATTAAATGTAATTGGGAAATATTTAACAAAGTAAAAACACAATAAAACATAGATAGTGTAATGTTTTCAAACTCATTTAGTAAGTAGTGTGCAAGAATCCTTGTGTATGGATTAATGACTTCCATTTCTATTTGAATTTGATACCACTGACATAGAGGATAGAGGGCCAACCTTAAAGCCAGGAGGACCTGGGCTCAAGATCCACCTTTGACACCTGCTGGCTATTTAACACTGTCACCTAACTCCTCAATGCTCTAAGACTAGAAGTTGCAGAGGAGATGCCAGCCTAAATTTGCAGAGGGAGTGTCCTCACTTGGCAGCTTGTCTTATGAATGAAAGCACAGGTACGTTGTCCCCTATCCCATCCACAAGCTAACCCATGTAGAAAAAAATAGAATATTAAGGTAGTATTTTATACTTCATTACCCCTGTCCCTTTACCATTGCTTTCATCAATTTAAGAGAAATCAATCAAGTACCTACTATGTGCCTATGCTTGTGTTAGGCTCTGGGGATTCACAGACATTAAAAAGGAAATGATACTATATCTCATTGGTGGCATTGTTATGGTTCTTGCTGTTGCTACTTTGATCATTTCAACACCAAATTCTTTCTGTAAAATAGCATTCAAATGCTATTCTTATTTCATTTCATACCTTATAGGAAGAGGAAAGATTAGGATATTGTCAGTACTCTAGAGGTGGTATAAGTTTTGGCTGTGTTTCATGTCTGGAAAATACTCCTCTCCTCTGTTCAGCATCATTAAATCCCTCTTCCTTCCTTCAAGATGAATCCTAAGCACCACCTTTTATGAGGGCATCCTTCCTGATTCCTTACTAGGCAGTGTTCTCTCAAAACATCCTTGCATTGAATGACTGTGTATATCTGTATCCATTCTCTTCATATTCAACACCTACGTATACATATACATATATATATATGTATGTATACACACACACACACACACACACACACACATCTGTCCTTCTTTAGAATATGAGTTCCTTGAGAGGAGAGATTGCCTCATGAATAGTATTTGCATCCCCAATGCCTAGGACATTGCATGGCACATTGTAGTTAGTTAATAAAGTGCTTATTTATTTGTTTAATTGATTAAATCAGTCAGCGACAAGTCCTTAGAGGGGGTTCAAGAAAAATGAATTTGTGAAATTTCTGTTCTCAAATCTGAAGAGATCAACATATTTTTAAATAGCCAAGTTAAAAAAAAACTTTCAAAGTACTTAATGTAAGTCACCACATGTTAATTTCTGAGTTTAAGCTTAATTTGGGGGCAATTACTGCCACCCACAGATTGCAATCAAGTCCACTGAAGTGTTTGGTAAGACATACCATAAACAAGGTAATAGACTAAAGCCTAGCAGCTCACAAAGTGCTCCTGTTAGAAAAACATTTTGCACACTTTATAATGCTAGATACATGTGAGTTAAAATTATTGTTAATACATGAATATTTTTACTCTACTTAGAGTGTGATAGCTGTTGTGAAAAATTTCACTTTAGGTCTCTAAAGGGCAATGTTACAACATCCCTTATTCCTTTCTGGCATTATGGAGATCCAAGCTTTACGAGCTTCTTGGGCAGTGGCTATAACTCTGAAACCTAGAGATTCAGTATGTAAAAACTGGTTAATTTAGATGAAAACATGCTAAGTTATAAATCCAACTTCTGGAAATCCTTGGGGCAGGTGGAGGGTGTTGTATGGTCTGTAACTATATATTTTGGCACACTGATACATCTCTCTGATTAAGCACGGGAAGTATATGCCAATTCTCATCCACTCCATGAAATTTGTAGTATTGTTATTATCTTACTCATCATCATTATTGCTAGCATTATTAATTGAGAGAGACCTCTGTGGTTTCTTAAGAGGCATTAGTGTGTTTGCCTCAGAGCAAATGACCTATTATAGAGCTGAAAATAACTGTGCTTTTAGAAGTTGCATCTCTTGGATCAACCATAAAGCAGAAATCTTGACTATTAATGGCCATGAATTCTGTGGTGCCATCTGTTAGGAATTATTAACCAGTTTTTGGTGACCAAATTCCAAACTAAGATACTTTATACTATAAAACACTCTAAATTTTCTTGGTATACTATTCATGATCTGTGTTGTTTATGATCTATTGGACTATGGGCTTGATTTTGACAACATGGTAGTCTTGGGCATAGGTACTATTCATGATCTATGTTGTTTATGATCTATCGGACTATGGGCTTGATTTTGACAACATGGTAGTCTTGGGCATAGCTACAAATATGAAAGAATAGGGACTTCAAAGATCAGATCATAATCCTATACTGGGCCTGGAGTTTGTGGACCCCTGGGGATAGTGAGTTTCCTGCCTGTTATGTTTCTAGAGTACTAGAATCTGAGTACTAGAGTACTGGAGAATCTAGAGTACTGGAGAATCTAGAGTACTGGAATCAAGAAGGCCTGGGTTTGAATTTTGCCCGAGACGTTTGACAGCTATATAACTTTAGGCAAACCACATAAGTTCTATGATTCTTAGCATCCGAAGCATAACAAAAAATTCCTTCCTCACAGGGTTGAGGATATTTGTAAAATTTTTTGCAAATGTCCAAAGCCCAGGTATTGGAATTGTAAAATATGTGAACTATACCTGACTTGTAAAGATCCTCTACTCTAGTCTCCTAAGAAGACGAAACTGAGTGATATCCTCCATGAAGGTTGTGAAACCAAAATCTCAGTCTATTTCATCATATAATTTTCATCATGTAATTCCTGAGAACCCAGAAGTGTAGAAGTTAGAATGATCTGGCTAACATGAGCAGTAACCTGGATGTCCACTCCATAAATATTCAGACTTCTAAACAGTTCTCTTCTTGAACATTTGAATTAGTTAATGATTCCTGGCTAGTTATGGTATCAAAAAGGAAGATATCAGGCTGTGATGTCTAGCTAAAGTGATATATAACAAAGTTGAACAGTTTTTTTAAAAATTTCTACTTAGCACAGCTTTTGCTGCTTATATAAGAACAGAGGGGCACAATGGGAGGAGTTTTAGTAGGTTTTTTTTGTTCGCATGTCTTGTTTGCGTGTGGAGGTTATTGTTGGGTTCTGTTTTTTTTTTTTTTTTGGTCTGGTATCATTCAGCTCCTTTTCCCTTTGAGAAGTCCTGCAGACATTTACCTTAGCCAGGGAATATGATAAATGGGTTTCTGTTATAGGTTAGGTAATAGAACTAAAAGAAATAGTAGAAGACAAAGCAGTTCAAAAGAAATAAGAAAGTTGAAAGAGTTAAAATAGAAAAGTCAATCAGAAAAATTCAAAAGCAGGCATTATCTCAGCTTCTCTTGTCTCAAACTTCTTTTCACATTGGTCTAGCCTTGTTGAAGGAAAGAGCTTTATAGCCATTAGCTGAGAATGTCTGAAGAAAACAGGAGGAAGCTTCAGAGTTACTGATTGCAATTTGTAGCTGAAAGAAGCAGTAGTCCTTCCTGTCAAAGAGAGGCTTGCTCACCATAGCCCTTCTGGTCAATGATGAACAGAATTTCAGGTGACCAAAGAAAATGGTTCAGCTGGGGACTCTGGCTGAAGCCCAGCAGTAGAGTGAAATATTTGATAAAAAAAATGAATGAACTATAGCCCCTCCTACATGTGAAAGGTAGAAGTGGTCAAAAGAATTGTTTAACAGACTGATTAGAACAGAAACATGATACCTGCTGTTTAACATGAGTCACTTATCAGGTAGCACCTGAGATGCAACCCCAGGCAGAGAGAAGTAACAGAGATCCTCAGTCCACTGACATTAGTAAAAGACATCGACAACTTTGTGGCATTAGAAACATTTGTTGTCCTTTCATGCATACCCATGATTTTTATAGTTGTTCCTCGGGTATGAAACTCTTCAGGTGAGTGGACTAACTAAACATGTTCACTGTGTATGGCTATCCCACAAATCATTTCTATGCAAATTCATTCTTCCCATCCATTATTGATGGGAGAGTGAGATCAAGATTTATGGGGGACGAATTACCTGTTATTAATTTATTTATAATTATATGATGGATTTGTTACAAAATGTGTCCACTGGATGACTGCTAAATATAAACACATTGGTTGGAGCTCATGAGCTATGATTTGATACGGTTTTAGACTCACAAACTACCCAGCACCTAGGGCTCCTCTCTGGAAGGCTCAAAATAATGGTGTTCTGGATGCGAAAGATGGTATTCTAGTTTTTTTGGATTTTAGTTTAAATTCAACTTTATGTCACCTCACATGAGCCTGTAGATAAGAGGTACTTAATGTGTGTGTGTGTGTGTGTGTGTGTGTGTGTGTGTGTGTGTGTGTACCCGCATGGGTGTGTGTATGTACACGGATGTGTGCTGGATCCCTTTGGGAGTCTGACAAAGTCCATCTTCTGAGATAATCCCCTTCTGAGAGTAATATCTTTAAATGAAGGAAATAAATTGCATAGGATTACAAAAGAAACCGATTATATTGAAATATGGTTATAAAATATTATTTTTAAAAGCAAAAACAAGTTCATGGACTCCAGTTTAAGAATCCTTGGTACAGCACAATATGTCAAGCAGCTATAATTTTGTTAGTGTGGAATTTCCCTCTCCTGACGAAGAACATAGACTTAAAAGAGCCTAAGTGATTTGACCATGATTGCATAGCCAGTAAGTGCTGTAGGCAAGATTTGAACCCAGGTCTACTGATTTTATTCAATATGCCTTGCTGTCCCTCTCAGGAGTTTATGCAAACTTATATTGAGTCTTATTTCAGTTTCTAGTGCATAGTTGTCAGGAGTAGAAAGCTTTGACCACAACTGGTAATACTTAACATCCTTGGTATATTCCAGCATTTGTAAAATATATAGTCATGTGTCAGAGTTGTAGTATAGATTTCCAACTTTAATAACCTGAAAGGTGTTATTTTTTCATATAAACTTTCTTCCCTTTTTGCTGATGGGGGCTTCTAAATTGATGTTATGAACATTATTAGATTTTAGGAAATCAAAATAACAAAATTATTCATAAATGAAAAAAGCAGAATACCACAAAAAACTCACAGTTGCCTACAATATTCAACATTCAACAATAAAAATAATTCTAAGGGTTTAAAAAAACACAATATAAAATTTGAAACATTATGTTCAGGCAAAGAAAGAATAACAATTACATTCATCATTGATGACTATCTCATTTTAACACTGTACCTGCAGGGAAGGTACTACAAATATTATTATATTTGTTTTCCAGATGAGGAAACTGAGGCACAGAGAGGTTAAGGGATTCGCCTGAGATTACACCGTATGGGTAGAATTAAAATCCAAATTTTGTTAATCCAAATCCTTTGTTCATTCTACTATATCATGTACTTCTTGCAACTGAAAATGAATAAAAGTTGAATAAAATCTCACTTAACCCAGATATTTTTCTGTGTCTAGACATCTCTATTTAATTTTATTCCACTGTACCAGACCTGATTGGATTTTTCTGTGTGAAGTTTAAAAAGATATCATTCTCATTCTCATGTTAAGGTGAACATACATGGAGTGTCCATCATATTCTAGAAATTTGTACTAATCCATTCTACGTGGTTCATTTTCAACCTGGCTTGATTATAATTGATGTTTGCTTGTTTTTGTCCTTTATTTTAAAGAGAAAAAGATCAAATTGCATGAAATATAAGAAATTTTAAAAAACTAGAACAACTCTCTTCAAATGGTCAGATATTCTTGTGTGATCTTAATTTCCTTCCATATTTCTTTTCTATCTCTTGGGAAATGTATGCCTATTTCAGCTATGTTATCCACTAACCCACTTTGTGAACACTGAGGCAAAATATTCACTCAATTTTTATCTGTGTCTTTGCTGTCAATAAATTACCTATTACATTTCTTAGAGGTTCTTCTGTCTCCTTCACTGACCTCTTGTCCTAGATGTATTTGAAAAATGTCTTTTTATTTATCTTTATCATCTTCACAATCTTCCTTTCACTTGCTACCTTGGCTTTTCTTATCATTTTACATTCCCTTAACTTCATTTTATAATCTTCCCAGTCCCCTCTGAATCTTATGTTATATACCCTCCATATGCCTCTTCCTTACTCCTGATTTTTTTCCACTTTCTTGTTCATATTAATTGGCCCCATTTTTATTTTCTATATATTTATTACTAAATGTCATTTGTTGCCTTTGGTCATATATTAATTTATCTTTCAGAACTCTACATTTAGTGTATGTCCTTTTCTTCTTTTTTGCTACCTCATTTTACTCCATTTTTCTTATGTTGCCTTTAAAAAATCTTTCTACATTTCTATAATTTATGCTTCATGCATTGGTAGAAGAGTTTTTAAAATAAACCTTTGTATGTTTGTTGCCAACAGTATGAATTTTATTCAATCTAAAAATAGGTTTTGATTCTGAGTGTTGAATCCAAATGACCACACCAATTTTTAGTAATGGGGTGAGAAAAGGAGATGTTGTTGCTTGCCAACAGGTAAATAAGTAAAGTATCTACTTTTAACCACCTGCTGAAGTACATTTGTAGATCCTGACATGTTTAACTGGAAAAAAAAATAAATGTTCCCAGCCAAGTGAAGCAGGCTCTATGGTATCACGGAAAGATGGGGAACCAGATGACACTACTGAACAATGACCTCTCAAAGCTAGGGCTACCAAATGCATGATACATGAGAGATAAGTCTACTTACCTTCCATATCATCAAAACCTGACCGAAGTATAATATGGGTTCCTGTCCAATTTTGGATGGTGGATTCCTTCCTTGCATATTTTTTTTCTAAAACAAATAATAGCATCAATTTCCTCTTGCTCACAAAATAAAGAACCTAAAATACTTTTCTAAATTACTTTTAAAAATATCTCTTACTTGCTGTGTAAGTCATTTAAGTCATTCAGCAAGTCATTTAACTCTTCTGAGATTCAACTTTCTCATCTGTAAAATGGAAAAAAGTAATAACAATATTTGCATAATCTACCACACAGATCAGCTTGAAGAGTCAATCAGTAAATAAGCATTTATTAAGTTCCTACTGTATGCGAAGCACTGTTTTAAATTTTACATACATATAAACTCATTAACCAGAAAGCATTATATATAGGACATCTATCACCATCCTCATCATAGATAAAAGTAATAATCGCAGTAATAATAATAATATTAAATGAGCGATAGCTATGACACATAATAGCCATGTGACAGGGTATTTACTATACACACAACAGAAAGAGATTATGATGTTTCAGTTAATTAAGGGCAACTCAACCAATCTGCCTTCAGATATTCACTGGATTAGATCTCTATGCAGCCTAGTTTGTTAAATGACTGCTCTAGTTTGCATTGGCTGTTTTGCTCAGTACTACCCTAGTTAATGAATGAAAATGAATCATTGTTTGAGTGAGAGAGTTAAATGTTAGCAAGTAGCCAGAAAAACTAAAGTTCAAAATACTGAGTTAATATTTTGGATGATGCATAAAAAAGAATAGAGAAATATTCACACTAACTAGCCAACGTCGGGGGAGCCCAAGCATATTATTCAAATAAAATCCAGACTTCCACGCAAAATGAACAATGATCATAGTAAATTCTAAACAAGGCAGAATTTGGTCTGAAATCAAAAACTGTTTCCTTTTTTGGATATTATAAAAGTATCCTATAACCATTTTCATAATTTATCGTTCCACTCATTTCCATAATCTGATTCAATGATACTTATTTTCTGTGTCACTTAGAGGATTTCTCTCCCTCCTTTTTCTATTTTAGTTAGTGATTTTAGAAACCATAGACCTCAGTAAGAGGAAAAGTACTAACCTCTGCCTCTCAGCCAATGTGGGCAAAGCAATAATACTATGCTTTGACAGGTGCCGGAGGATTTAAGTGGTGTTTCTTTGTACCTTACAATGAAATTGGAAGGACAGAACAGATGTAATTGTCCCCACTTTACAGATCAGGAAGCCTGAAGCTCAATAAAGTTAAATGATCATTCAATAAGTGTTATTAGTCAATAAGCATTTATTAAGTGCCTACACTGTGCTAAGCTCTGTGGGTATAAAGAAATGCAAAGAACAAACTTGTCCTCGAGGAACTCACAATCTAATGGAGGAGGCAACACATAAACAAATATACAAAAACGAGATATATACAGGATAAATAAGAAACAGTCAGCACAGAGAAGGCACTAGAATTAAGAGGGATTGAAAAAAGCTCCCTGTAAAAGATGAAGTTTTACCAGGGACTTGAAGGTAGCTGGGGAAGTCAGGAAACAGAGGTAAGAAAGGAAAGCAACCCCGGCATGATCGAGAGACAGCCAAAAAAAAAAAAAAAGCTAGAGGGGCGAGGCACATTTTTTATTAGAGGAAGAACAAAAAGGCCAATACCACTGGATCACAGAGCACATAGTGAGATGTAAGACATAACGAGACTGGAAAGGGGTGTGTGTGTGTGTGTGTGTGTGTGTGTGTGTGTGTGTGTGTGTGCATGCGTGTGTAGTTGTAGTAGTAGTAATAGTAGTAGTAGTAGTCTAGGTTATGAAGGGCTTTGAGTACTGGAGAATATTGTATTTGATCTTGGATATGATAGAAACCCTCTGAAAAAATATTTGCAAAGCACTTAGCACAGTGCCTGGTACATAGAAGGCACCTAGTAAATACTTATTTCCTTTCATCCTTCCACTAGGGCTTATTGAGTAAGAAGTACTTTCACTTTAGGAAAAATCACTATAGTGGCAAAATGGAGAATGGATTGGAGTAGGGACAGAGTGGGGCTGGCTCACCCACCAACAAACTATTACAATAATCCATGAGTGAGAAGGTGAGGGTCAGGACCAGCGTGGTAGCAGTATCAGAAATAAGAAGGGAGTATATTCTAGAACTGTGGTGAAGGTGAAACCCACAATCCTTAGAAACAAATTGGACAGAAGTTTTGAGAGATTGTGAGGAGGCAAAGATATATCTTAGATCATAGAAGTTAGTAAGAGCATAGTGAAGATGGGACTTGAAATTTGGTTTTCTGACTTCAAGTCCGTTATTGTTCAGTCATTTGGTTGTGTCTGACTCTTCATGACCCTGTGAACTACAGCACCCCAATACTGTCCATGAGATTTTCTTGGCAAAGATACTAGAGTAGTTCGCCATTTTCTTTTCCTGTGGATTAAGGCAAACAGAATTTAAGTGACTTGCCCAGGGTCACACAGCTAGGGAGTACCTGAGGCTGGATTTAAACACAGGTCTTCCTGACTCCTGTCCCAGAACTCTATCCACTGAACCACCTAGCTGCCTGATCTTCAAGTTCAGTGCTCTATAAATTTTAGGTACAATTTGCCAGTTTTGTTTTAAGATAGCATAATGCTTGTTTCTTTTTCTCTTAAGACATTTACCTTGTTCTTCTTGACTTCAGAGGATAGAACTCAGGGCTTCTAAGCGATAAATTTAGATTTGTACTTAGGAAATACTTCTTAACCATTAGAAACCATCTAAAAATTTAATGATAATTCATCAAGGAAAAGCTACATTACTGTTCATCAGATAGGTTATGAAGAGGATCCTGTTAAGATAAATGTTGAAGACAATACTAAGAGCCTGTCATTCTGCCATCTCTAAATTGTATCATGTACAAAATATCACTAAAATATGTTGTCAGTTAGAGATAGCCAAGTTCCGATTACTATGTTTCTGTATCCTGTAAAAAATTTTATAAAGACCAAACGACATCTTCAAAAGTTATCACAGAATAAAATAACTAAACATGACATGCCAAGGGGTCCAATTGAAACAGATGCCTTATGTACCTGGGTAAGCTATATGTTTCTATGATGCTATGATTCTACAATATAATTCTATAATTCTTAGAACAGTGGTGTTAAAACTCAAATAGAAAAGGGAGTCATTAAACTGTCTATAAGGATACATGTGGGCACATACTGACTTAGAAAACTGTAATTAAACATTGCCTATGTTTTATTGTATTTTTGTTTATTTTGTTACATATGATTCCACTCCGAAGTGTTGTGAGCCACAAGTGGCAGTGCTTGACACCTCTGTTTTAGAACATAAATGACCTTCAGCAGCTAAATATTATATAATTCCATTCATTCCAAGTCTCTCTGGTTTCCAACAATTTACCAAATGTTTACAATTTATTTCAAATCTTCTTTATACCAGATAACTTGTAGATAAATTTGTAGATACCAGATAAATTTGTAGAAGTAGTAAGTAGCCAAGGTGGGATTGAAATCCAAGACATATCCAGTTATAGCACTTCATAAAGACAAAGCACAATTTGAGGAATGGTGAATAGTTTTGTTTGACCAGAATGTAGCATATAAGAAAGGGTGTGAGAACAGGCTGAAAAAGGTGGACTAAAGCTAGATGATAGAAAGACTTGAATATCAGGATAAGAAGTTTAAAGTCTTGGCTGTAGGCAATCGGGAACCATTAATGATTTTTGATGCTTTGACAGCATCAAAGGTGAAAGTAAACCTTAATGAAAATATAGAATCCTATAATATTCGAGTAGAAAGGGACTTTAAATATCATCTAACCTAGCACCCTCACTTTTTACTTAAGGTGCTGTGATTCTATAGTTAAAGTAATTATCTCTAAGTCTCTATGGTAGAGCTGAGGCTAGAATCCAGCCCATCCATGTCACACAACTTCCACTAATCTTTGCCCATACAATAATGTAACATTTCTTAGTTTTTACATCAAATTTTCATTTCCCTCACACTCTTAGGTTATAATGTTTTTATATTCTTCATGGATGTATTATTTTTCTTTATCTTTTCAATTCTTGTCTGATTTTTAATACCTGCTTAAAAATAAGCTTCCATCCTTTAAAAGTATACGATGAGATAGGACTTAGAAAAAAACCTACTTAATTAAAGGATGCACATAGTTTTTTTTTCTTTTCTAATACCATTCTATTATGTTTATGTGGTTACATTTATATTCAATTCTAAGTACTCAAAAAAGAATTTCAGCCTGTGACATCTATCTTGTCTCCCCAGGCATAACTTATTATATCTCTAGGGCAGGTTCTAGCTTTTGGAAGCATTGATGTTAAGAGCTGCTAAAGAAGAGTTTTGTTTGTTCTCTTTTGTCATATTTTAAATTTGGAAGGGCTTCAGTGTACATCTAAATCAATCCAAACTTTAAAGAGTAAATTAGCCAATGGATCTCAAGCCAGTTCATGTAATAAACAGAGAATCAACTGCTTTGTGATTTAGCCCCGTCTACTTTTTAATAGCTCTAGTGGTTGGAGTTTTTCCTGACATCAAACCTGCATTTTCCCCATTGTAACTTCCATCCGTTGCACCTGATGCTGACCCCTGAGGCCTAACAAACAAAAATCTGAACCAGCTCCTATGTAACATCCTTTCAAATATTTGAAGACTACTGTTGTCTTCCTCCTACCTATCATTTCTTCTGCACTCTAGACATCTCTAGTTCCTTAAACTGGTCTTCCTATGGCATAAATTCAAAGCCCTTCTCCACTCTTACTGCATTCCTCTGGACACTGTCCAGATTGTCAACGTTCTTCTTAAACTGTGTTCAACTATAACTGAATACAGTATCCCAGATATGATCTTCCTAGATCTAAGTAAAGCAGTGTTCTCATCTCTTTATTCCTGGAAGCTATGTCCCCCTTTCTGTAACCCAAGATTACATTAGCTTTTTTTGGCTGCCATATCACACGCTTAACTGTCATTAAGCTTACAATCCATAAAAACTCATAGATTATTTTTAGACTAACTATGACTTAACCATGACTACTCCATCATGTCCTTTTATTACCTTTATTCCTTTCTATTTGTTTGTACACTAGAAGGTACAATTTTCCAGCTTGCTGTATAATAAAGTTCAATTATTATTGTATGCCTTGATGCCCATGATTGTAATATATAAAAGACTTTGTTCATTTGCTATTTTAGGCTCTTGTGAACATTTCCTCCTTTTCCAAACTTTAGGATATTTGTCTCCTGAACTCTGAAGGAGTCAACTTTTATTCTCTTAAGAGCCTGCTACAAGAGAGGTCTTGCTCAGTGCTGAAATCTAACTTGGCTCTGATTTTGACAAAGTAGGATATGTGATTGGGAAGGAATTCAGTTTGGATTAAAAAGGAGAATTTTGAAAAGGGATGGAGCAGCAAAGGACAGTTGGATAGGACACCTGCTACAACTAAGAAGAAATTGTTTTATATATTATTTACTATTCTCCAGGGCTCCTCTGCCATTCCAAGCTGGTTTACCTCTCATATATTTTATTTAACATTTTTACACTTTGCCACAAATAGAATATAAGTGGGTATAGTTCAGGCTTTACTTATAGAGATTATAAAATGTAAGTTTTGAGACAGAGGCAAATGAATTATAGTGGGTTTTTTTAAGTCACCCAGCAAACTAACAAAGCTGGCTTAATCTTATTTTAGGACATTTTCCTTATGATGGGTGTTGCTAAAAATTGGTCCATACATCTTTCATATTTGGACTGTGGTAGGATGATCCATTAGTTACTGTCTGAATTCAGCATCTGAATATAGGTTACATGATCTTTTTATATAAATATTAAGATATAGTATCATAAGTTATATGGGAAAAAAGCATTAAGGTGCATAAAAAAGAGTTTATACTTTACTGTTGTTCTTTTTCTGGTCTCCAAACCAAGAATTAGAACATAGCATTGCAGAGTTAGAGCTGAAAGGGTCCACGGAGGCAATCAGATCTACCTCTCTCATTTTACAGGTGAGGGAACTGAGGCCTGGGGAGATATTGTGTTTTACTCATGCTCATCTGGGAAGTAAGCATGAGTTATGGGATTTAATTCCAGAGTCTCTGACTCCAGAATCACTGCTTTTTCTACTGTACACCAGTGACTTGTAGACCAGTGCTCAAAGAGCTATAATCTGGGTGAGGGAATATACTGTATACAGATTATAACCTGTAAATAAGTCTTAGGGAGTCTCTTGAGGCTCAGAATGCTTAAGTGACTTTCCTGTGGTCACTTAGTGAGATAATACCAGATTTAAAACTGTTTTTTTTTTTTACTGAGTTAAAATCTAGCAGGCAATCTAAGTATGGCACACTTGCTTTTTAATCATCAGTGGAAGTTATTGGCACTGATGAGTATATAACTGTGATGCCTGCTCTGTGGTCTTTCACATGAATACAAGTAAGTCTGTCCTCTAGATTCAGGAATCAGATCAAAACTACATAGCTTTTGGAAAGCACAGAAAATCAGTGAGCCCGTGATTCCACACACATCCCTATTCCTCTGACGCCTCAAATAAAAACTCCCTTTCCTGGCTACCTTGTTCATATAGGCATTATTTTTCCCCAATAGAAAGGAAGTTTCTTGAGGGCAGGAAAATTTTATCCTCAATTTTAAAATCAGTGCTGGTCATATAATAAGTTCTCTTTCCTTTATCGACCCATGTCTCCATCCACCCATCTTACAGGGAATCACAATTGCAGAGCTCCATCTACAACTATATTCTACACCATGGTTTTAAAGAACCCCATTGTTCTCTGGTTATTGCTTAGCTCCTCAATTGGTCAACTCCTATTTTCCCAGCAGTCGACACTTATTACTTGATGTTTTTCAATGGATCTTTTATAGTACTACTTCTTCCATAATCCCTCCTCACAGTTGGCTCATCATGCAGAAGCTATTTGGGTATCAGGTTATTGTGGATCTTTTACATGTGCCAGGGAGGTGGTGAGACACATGACTTCGTTTTGATTCTGGTGGACTCTGCGTCAGTACTTCTGTCTATATTTGCTGTAAATGACAGTCTCCCTGCCATTTAATGTTGACTGTAATGTGCATTGCTCCAGATGCTAAGAGTAGTATTTGAAGCAGATCCAAACCTAATTGATCTGCCAACTCTTTTACAGAGTTTCTTTTGGTCTGTAGTGTGATATTGCAATGTCATACTCTCTCAGTTAGTCTGGCCTTATTCTCTTTATTTTTTTTTTATTTTTGTCTTTTGTCCATGTGCTACCAATATAGCCAAATCCATTGACAGTATTCCATTTTGGCATCAAATTATTATGAATTTTCTCCTATCCTGCTTTTTAGTTCTCTTGTTATTTCTACTTGGTATGTTCTGCAGACTGGTGGTGAGACTCAAGAATATCGACCACGTGTTCTCTATCCCCATCATGGGCATTATTTATAGTCTTGGGAACAGATTCTGAGCTCAACAAATGCTTGTCGAGGAAAGGGGGAAGTCCAGTAGAATGGACATTTATTAAGCTTCTACTATGTGCAAGACACTGTTAAATGCTTTATACATACTATCTCATATCCTCATAATAACTCTGAGAGATAGGTGCTATTATTAGCCTTATTTTATGATGGAGGGAACTGAGGCAGACAGAAGTTAAGTGACTTCTCAAGGGTCACATGGCTAATTAATGTCTAGAGCTGGATTTCTATTCAGATCTTCTTTACTCTAGACCCAATGCCCTAGCAACTGTACCACCTAGCTACAAGGAAGGAATGCTATTTCTCCAATGTCTCCCTGGCATAGGTTTACACAAAACTTTACTTCATAACACTAGAGACAGATTTAGAAATTCTAAAATCACCGTGAAAATATCAATCCATTTTGCTTGGGATATAAACTGTTTTTATTAGTCTGCTGCTGGTTTCAAGATATAACGCATAAACAGGATAAAATGTAAAATATATTTTAATGTCAAAAATATCTAAATAAAAATCCATGGTCATGAAGACAGGGTAGGTATAGTACAGCGGGAAAATCTTAAGCAGAGTTAGATGTAGCTTAAAGACTATCTAGGACAACTGCTTCAGTTTAGAAGGCCCAGGGAAGTTGTGATTTTTCCATGGTTACAGATCTACTAAGTGGCAGTCAGGATTTGAACCTAGTCTTGCCGACTCTAAGCCTTCTACTCTCTGCCATGGTACCTTTTCCTTAGTTGAGCATGATTTCCATCGATTAACTTCTGGCTTATGGACTCAGCCCCCTTCTGGTGAACTTCTCGATTTCTGGAGTTGATGAAAGGTACTTGTGCTTAGCAAAGTTCAAAAAGTGTCATTTGGAATCACTTCCTAAATTGGTAACTTGCAAATCATCAACTAAAGTTAGCAATCTTGTTTAGCTCTCTCTCTCTGTATCTCTCTGTGTCTCTCACTTTCTGTGTGTGTGTGTGTGTTTGTGTGTGTGTGTGTGTGTGTGTGTGTGTGTGATGGATTTGCAGCAGTCAATCATCAATGTCGTTCATAGCTGAAAAGTAAAATTATTGTGCTAATAACAGTGACAACTACATGTCTAATCTCATTATTTCTCATCCAGTTGGCAGAGTGCACTGCAGTCACTCAATGTAAGCCATTATAATGGGTGAAATGAAATCCAAAGGCTAAGAGGGAACACATTTGATAAAAACAACATCAAGACAAGAACAAGAAGAAGAAGTTGCTTATTTCCTAGAAGAAAATGACCATGCATTAGGGAGGTAGGATAGAGTAGTGGAAAGCATTTTAGATTGGGAATCAAAGCTCTTTAGATTTCAGTCTTCATCAATGTTATTTTAGTATCTGGATGACCTTGGATACAGTCATTTAAACTAACTTAGTCTAGGTTTCCTTGTTTGTAAAATCAAGGATTGGAATGAATAACCTCTATATCCCTTTGAATTCTTATTGATCTGTATTTCCCAGGCATTGTTTAACCATGCTTAATTTTATCAAGTTTTAGGAGTTGTTGTTTGCACAAAGTACTGCCTGTAGATTCCGTCAAAATGCAAATCCCAATGATAGCCACTGTCATCTACCCTCAAAGTGGATTTTTACAGAATCACGGAATATCAAATTTGGGAGAGGCCTCCAATCTAGTCCTGTCTATACTTAAGGAATCTCCTGTATAATATCACTAAGAGATATTCCTAAAGACCTCTACTGATGGAGAAGTCACTACCTGCTGAGGCAGTCCATTCATTTTCTGTATCTCCTAATTATTAGGAATTATTTCTTATATTGAGCAAAAATATACTTAAAACTTTCACTTATTGGTCCTAATTCTGCATTCCACATCTGAACAAACCAAGTTTAATCTTTTTTCTTTAGAACAGACTTATAGCTATTTAAAGACAGAATTATTTTCCATTGAGCCTTCTCTTCTTCAGGTCACTAGGTGGTAGGGTAGATAGAACACTAAGCTTCAGCTTCAGTTACTCAGTGGATGTGTGACCCTGGTCAAATCATTTAACCTCTGCTTGCCTTAGTTTCCTCAATTGTGAAATGGAGATAAGAATAGAGCCTACATTATAGGATTGCTGTGAGAATCACACAAGATGAATCATATTTGTAAAGTGTTTAGCACAGTGCCTGACACATAGTAATCATTATCCAAATTCTTATTCCCTTATTTCCTCCATCTTCACTCTCTTCAATTAATCCTCTCTATATTGTGTGTTGTTGAGTCCTCTTCGCTGTATAAAATTTAACTTGTTTATGTACTACCATAATTGTGGTGTCCCTAGAATTGAACACAATATTCCAGATATGGTCTGAGAGGGGCAGGATCCTATAGGACGCTCACGCAAAGTAGTTCAACCTAAGATCAAACAGCAGTGTTTATTCTCGCCCTGGTATTACCTCATGCTCAACTTTGGTTTCATGAAAACTGGCAAATATTTTATTAAAAAATTGAGATTTTTAAATAATACGTCCACAACCCAATGCTTGTACAATTAATTTTTGTGCCCCAATTTTATATTTCTGCCTTTTAAATTTTATCCTCTTAGATTCAGTCCATAATTTCAGCTTCTTAAGATCTTTTGAAACTCTTATTCCACCATCCAGCATATCCAATAGATTAACTATTCTTTCAAGGTCTATGTTATTGGCAAATTTTAGAAGTGTGAAATAAGTTCATATGTGTGTCGTGCATTTAATTATGGGTTAAAAGATTAAAAATAAAAGGCAATTTACTAGAAAATTCTCTGCAGGTCATCATCAGTCTATTTTTAATCACCAATCCTTGAGGTCTAGTCATTTACCTTGTCCAAATTGCCTTTATTGCACTATCATTAACCTGGTGAGCTCAAATAGCTTGTAGACCATGAGACTATAGTGAAAAATTTAGTCTAATGCCATGCCAAAAACCAAGCATGCTATCCCTACAACATTCTATGTTTCTAACAATTCAGAAACCCTGTCAAAAAAGGAAATGGGCCAGCAGTTAGTCTGGCACAAGTACTTCTTTCTTTCTTTTTAAATATTCACCCTGTATCTCATTGTGATCATCATTTTCTTTTCTAAGTACTCCCTAAAACACCTTTTCATAAAATATTCTAGAATTAGGCAAGAACGAAAGTCCAGTTTACTGACCTATAGTTTGAAGAATTTTTTTAATCAGTTTTAGTACCTGGAACTTTGAATTTTCATAGAATGAGATCACTGGGAGAGCCAGTAAATAATCACCCAAATAGCCCAAAGAACTGTTATACAGACCTTCACTCAGTTGAAACAAAAGGACTGAACCAATTATTTATTAGAATGCAGGTATATCAATTACAAAAGATACAAAGTGATTTTGGGTATGTTAGCCATATGCTAGCTTTAATGTGGGGTATATTTGGCATTTTTATCCACTATACATAAAGATTAACTATAGGACACTGTTCAGTGTAACTATGTTAAACCATATGAGTTAATTTCTCATTGTACCAAATTATATTACTGATTTCTTTCCACTACTACAAATCTGTAACTTTTCATCTTTGGGGATATGTTTGTGCCCTTTTCCTAACTTAAATCCCTTGGGCACTATTAAAGGGAGGTTTCCCAAATTCTTTTCTGTGACTTTTATGACCTGAAAGTAAGTAATCTGATTGGTGATGAAAATCAGGATCAACATAGCAAAATATCTTGGGAATCAGAGTTCTGCCAAACACTTAAGAACTAAGAAAAATATACTTGCGTGCACAAATGGAATGTTGGAGGAAACGCTGAGTAGTCCACTAGGTGTTAGAATAACAGTGTGAATATATCCAGTGGTGACATGCATAATGGCATGACCTCCCTGAGAGCTCAAATAATTCAGAAATGAAAACTTAGATTGCATTATGGAAGTAGAAGGTACTGGTCCTTTAGCCAAAAATGAAAAGTGTGTGTGTGTGTGTGTGTGTGTGTGTGTGTGTGTGTGTGTGTGTGTGTGTGTGCATCTGTTATGAAGAAGTCATAACAGAATCTTTGGTAATGCCATCATGGGTACTAGTGTCTGTTGATGGTTTCTCTCAGTACAATTGTCCCTAATGAATTCATTGATGGAATCCAGCATCATTAAGACCCTCAGCTGATTCACTTAATCAGATTTTTTGGGAGGGAGCTGGGGTCTAGAACTCTACTTTAAGAGGAAAGAATTAAGTGGTAAGCTATAAATGATTTGAAGCACATACATACATACATACAGCCATACAAACATGCAAAAGGGATATTCAGGATTTGTGCTGGAGTTCATATGCTGTTAGTCCAATCTCCTATATCTTTGACATCTACAGATTTGTGTTATGAGAAATAACATTTAGAATTATGACTCTCAAATATAACAAAATATTCAATCACCAAAAATTGATTTTGTGGTATTTTCCTTACATTACTTAAAAAAGTAGAAAACTGGACTAATAATTTTAGAAACATTTTTCAACAATGGGAGTTAAAAATGGTTTTCATATTAATCTAGAATCTCCCATTCCCTGAGTGTTCCAGTTAATTAGGACTGAACTGTGCTGCCTACCTTTAAACCCAAATCCCAGGAATTTGAACTGGAAATGAGAGAATGCATATGGGAAACAGGAATCTTTCAGTGAATATGTATCATGGGGACTAGCACCAAATATGAGAAAACCTGCTTTTTGTCAAAGTCCCTTTAAAGGATACTCTACAGAAAGCTATAGCCAATTCTAAAATGAAAATTTTATTATGTTCCCTTTTTCCTGTTCCTTCCTTTCTCAGAATTCTCCTTTTTGTGCTACAAAGGAGCAATCATTATTGAAATGTTGATTGTTAAATGTTCTGAAACATTTTTCCCATTTACAATAATAATTCTATCTTATGTCTACAATGAACCCACAGATAAAAATAATAAAAGATCCTATTTCAAGCCCTGGTGTCAGATTGTACATTTTTGCTCAAGGCAGATTTGTGACCATAATCATATCCACTTTCTATTATCATTGGTCCCTTTTCCAATCATTAGTGTAGAGGCCTAGATCTTTGTATATCAAGCAATTTAGAGAAATGTATTAGAATAATAATAAACTTCTTACTTTTTTTTGTAATTGAGAATTTGAAGAAATTTATTGAAATTTGCTCAGATATCTCACTTATTTTGTATAATTTAAGTCCTGGGGTAACTATGTGCCCCAGTAGAAAGAGTGTTGAATTTGAGGTGAGAAAAAACATGAGTTTGAATCCTGCCTCTGATACTTAATAGCCTTGTGACCCTAAGTGAATCACTTAACCTCTCGGCATGTTTCCTCATCTGTAAAATGGGGATAATACTACTTACCTCACAAAGATGTTATGAGATTCAAATGGGATAACATGAGAATCACTTTGCAAATCCTCAGGCACTGGATAAATGATGGCTTTTGCAATTATTATAATTAAATAGACAACTCTAAAAATAAACGATAGGTTTATGTGCCACTTTAAACATAGGCATACAGGTAAGTGCAGTGGCTAGAGTGCTAGATTTGGAGTTAGGGAGACCAGAGTTCAAATCCAGCCTTACACACTTATTAGGTGTGTGATCTTGGGAAAATCACTTAACCTATGTCTTCTTCACTTCACCGTTTGTGAAAATGGGTGTTTATTGTAAGGATAAAATGAAACAGTATTTTTGAAGTGTTTTGCAAATGTTAAACACTAAATAAATGTTAACTATTAATGTATACGCAATATTTTACTGTTAAGATTGTTTCAAGGCTAATCCAATCAAGATTTTTAAAGGTGGAAAGGCAGTGAAGATTATCTAATCCAATCACCTTGCATTTTTACTAATGATTTGTAAGATCATAGTTTGTATTGAGGAGAAGGTAGGAATAATCGCTAAAGCTGTGTAGTAGTTCTGGTAAAATTTCTTCTAATATCATTTTTATCTTCAGTTTTGATTCTTAAATGCCTTATACATTTGTTTTAAAAGGTTTCAAATTACGTAATTGCAGTGGTGGAAATGTTTAAAGTAGCATAGTAATAAAACAAAAACTTAATTTAACCATGGGAAATTCACATCCATATTAGAACTTTAAATTTCCTGATTTTATTTTTTAAATGTCATTGAAATCTTTCCTCATTACATTATTTTCATTTCTGAATATTTACTTTCCCCCTTGTAAGAAGAAATCAGAAGAAAGTAAAAGTGTAGGGGTGGGGAGAAGGAAGGAAGCAACTCAGGAAAGCTAGTTGACATATCAGCTAACTCTGACAGTGTACGCAGTGTTCTCCACTCATAGTATCACACCATCTTTCCGACGAAGGGAGAGAGGTACATCTCATCTCTTTCAAGCTTACTCTTATGATCACATATATCCAATTTCAGGGTTTTTTTAATTGTCCTCTCCATTTACATTACCATGATTATTGTGTTTATTGTTTTCCTGGTTCTTTTCCCCATCTTCATGAATTCTTTTATCTTCCCATGCTTCGCTATAGTCTTTATCTCTATTATTTTTTATGATGCAGAAATTCTCCATTGCTTTCCATCTAACAATTCATTTAGCCACTTAATGAGCATCTACTTTGTTTCCATTTCTTTTTTTTTCATGTTTTCTTGTATTTTTATTTATTTTGTTAATTGTTTCCCAATTACTTTTTTTATTTTTATTTTATTTTTATTTTAATTTATTTTTAACATGTTTGGTTACAGCATTGATTTTCACAGGCGTTTGAATTACAAATTTTCTCCCTATTTCCTCCCCCCCCCCACTTCAAGATGGCGTACACTCTGGTTGCCCTGTTCCCCAGTCTGCCCTCCCCTCCATCACCCCATTCCCTTCCCATCC
>CM053622.1:587224807-587251142 GCA_028646595.1 Phalanger gymnotis
ACAAACACTTTCGAAAATAGACAGGGTCAAGGGAGAAAATTCAATAAAGGGGGATAGGTTAGGAAGAAGCAAAATATAGTTAGTCTTTCACAACATGACTATTGTGGAAGGGTTATACATAATGATAGGCATGTGGCTCATGTTGAATTGCTTGACTTCTTAGGGAGGGTGGATGGGAAGGGAAGAGGGGAGAGAGGAAGGGAAAGGGGGATGGGAGGGGTGGAGGGGAGGGCAGACTGGGGAACAGGGCAACCAGAATGTACGCCATCTTGGAGTGGGGGGGGGAGGAAATGGGGAGAAAATTTGTAATTCAAACGCCTGTGAAAATCAATGCTGAAAACAAAACATGTCAAAAATAAATTTAAAATAAATAAATAAATAAATAGAAAAAAAAATTCAGGATGCCAGGGCACTCTCTGCTCGTCTCCTGGTCAGGTAGGTCCACGTCTGCTCTGTTCGAGCCGTGCACGCTGGGCTCAGTTCTGCTCCCCTCAGCTGGGGGCTGGGAGCTCCGTGTGGGACAGACCTTACCCAGAGACCATCCAGGCTGTCCTGGGCTGGAGCCCCCTCTGCCACTTTGTGGGTTCTGCAGCTCTAGAATTGGTTCAGAGCTATTTTTTTACAGGTTTTTGGAGGGACTTGGTGGGGAGCTCATGCCAGTCACTGCTTCCCAGCTGCCATCTTGGCTCCGCCCCTCCTTATCTTCCCAATTACATTTTAATCTGGTTCAGCTAGCACTGGAGTGTTGTGTTTGACACCTCTGATATAGTCTAATGTACTCATTTTACATTTGAAACTGAGGGGCAGAAAGTTGGAATGACTTGCCCAAGGTCATGGGATGAGTAAGTAGCAGAAATACTCTGGTCTGTTTCCATTTCTTCGATATCATACACAAAAATAACATTGCCATCATTATTTTGGTGATTACATAATCTTTCCTCGTGCTTTTGACATCCCGTAGGTATTTGTGTAGCATTGAGATTTTTAGATCAAAGTATGGGTTCTTAATTTTGGGGGTATCAGGAATGCCTTTGGAAGTCTGGTGAAGTCTATGGACCTGTTCTCAGAGTAATGGTTTTAATTGCATTAATAAAATACATAGAATTGCAAAGGAAACTATAAAAATGTAACTTTATACGAAGTGAAATATATAATGAAATATTATATGTCATGAAATAAATATGTCACTTTCTTATCCAAGTTCCAAGATCCCTTAAAAATCTCTCCCTGGACCCTTTGGAGCATGTGGATCCCAAGTTAAGAACACTTGGATGGAAGGGTATGGACATTTTATTTTTTGAGCGTAACGCCATATTGATTTCCAGAATAGCTGGATCAATTGACAGCTCTACAAACATGCATCTGTAGGGCCACATTTCCATAGTGTCCAAGCCTGACCAATTTTTCCTTTTATCTTTGTCAATATACTGAGTGAGATAAAATCTCATAACTGTTTTGAGTTTCATTTATCTCAGTAATTTGGAGAAATGTCATGTAATTAATGATTGTTGTTATTCATTCATTTCATTTGTGTGCAGCTCTTTGTGACCCCATTTGGGGTTTTTGTGGCGAAGATACTGCAATGATTTGCCATTTCCTTCTCCAGCTCATTTTATAGATGAGGAAACTCAGGCAAACAGAGTTAAGTGACTTGCCCAAGGTCACATAGCTAGTAAATATCTGAGGTCAGATTTGAACTCATGAAGATGAATCTTCCTGATTCTCGGTCTGGTAGTCTATCCACTGTACTACCTAGGCTTATACATATTTTTGAGAAATTTGCCAGTTTATAAGTATTTTTGAGAAACTTGTGATTAATATTACTTTACTGTTTACCCACTGGGGATAGAATAGCAGTCATATATTTGCATTAGTTCCTTATATATCTTGAATACTAAACCTTGAGCAGAGTTATTTGATACAAATATTCCCCCAATCAACAAATTTTAGCACATAGCAACAACTTAATAAATGATTTTTGATAGAATGTTTTTTAAATCATTATTATCCCTGTAGTATGGATCTTATTAATGCAAGAGCAATTCAATTTCAGGTAATTAAAATCATGATTTTAGCATTTTTGTTCCCCTTTTGGCTAAGAAATCTACTCATTTTCATTTTTGTTAAAGGTATCTGATCTGGTCTTCTCTTATTTTAAAAAAAATGTGACCTTCGATCTTCAGGTCATATGTCAATTTTGAGCTTATCGTAGTAGCTGGTGTTAAATGTTGGTCTAAACACAATTTCTGCCAGGCTGCAGTCTGCCACTTCCAACTTCTCTGTCATTCATTTGAAAAGGGGATTTTTCCCTCTAAAGAACATATGTTCTTGGGTTTATCAAATGCTTTCATTGAACCCAACAACAACAACAAAAATTTACCCATCATTTTAAAGGGTAGAATATTTATGTCTAAATTCTTCTAATTTGAACTCTTTAAGGCTATTTCCTTGTTATGTATATTTTAAATGGCTCTTCTGCTATGCAATAGAAAGCTCTTTCTCATGTTTTATGCCCACAGGGCCAAGAAACACAACTTACCAAAATATTAATTTGTTAAATATTAATTAATGTAATTATTTTTCAAACTGTATCAAATGTGATGAATAGAAAATGACAGTAGCCTGAGAAAAATGCCTTGTCGGTAACTATATAAAAAAAGAAACTATCCATTATTTTAGTTACAAAGATGAAAGAACTAAATTTAATATTTTGTTTTGTAGCTGCAGCTGCATTCATCTTCCACCTTGATTTCTGACCTTAAAAATCAACTAGAGTTATAGTTTTAAAAGGTGGTTATAAAGCACCATTTCTAAGACTATTATGATACCAATCTCGTTTTTCCTTCAATATCCTCAAACTACTCTCATGGGTTTCAGGAAGTGGAGATAATAATATTTTTCATATTACCTAAGGTATTTCCACTACCTAACAAAATTAACAAAAACAACAACAAAGACATGTTTTGCCAGGAATCAGCTTGGCATTAAGGTGTTTATATTTAAGCTATATATCAATATTTACTTGCTGAAGATCATTTACTTTGTTACTATTTTGTCTATAAGCATAAGATCTCAGAGTTAGAAAGGTGTTTAAGAACCATTGAATTTAATCAATGAGAAGCAGTCCCAATCTACTTTCGGGTAGTTCTAATTGTTAGGAAGCTGCTTTTTCTTACCAAAAACTTTAGAATTTGGCTCTTACTGCAAATTCCAACTGTTATTCTCATTCTGTCTTCCAGGACTAACAGAACGAGTCTAATGCTGCTTCTATATAAGAGGCCTCCAAATAATTGATGAACACTGTCATGTCCCCTCTGTATTCTTTTGTAATTCCTTCAGCCAGTCCTCATGTAGCATGAACTCAAGACCTTTTGCCACTTTATTTATCTTCTTCTGAATTCACACCAGCTATTAATGTCTTTGAGAAATGGCGGCAGTAAGAACAGAGTACAATATTCCCAATAAGGTCATAGCAGGTAATAGCTGGCAAGACTCTCACCTCCCTAGTGCTAGACACTGCCTCCCATAATGCATATAAGATTATGTTGGCTTTTTTGGCTATCATATCACACTGAAACTCAATATGTATATATATATATATATATACATATATACATATGTGTGTACATATATATTAGACAAATGTTCTAATGATCTAAGCAGTCTTGAAAGAAGAAATTGACCAAGTTAAATTTTGAAAGTATCCAATTCACATTGCAAAATTCTTTGCTATCCTTAAAGAAGCTCTGATTTTTAAAAATGAGTTCATCTGCCTTGTTCTCATCCATATTTAAGTACAACACTTAGCCCAAAACTGTCTCTAGTACTGAGAAACTTATAAACTCCATCTCAAGTAGCAAATAGTGGATGAGTTTATAATATTTCCAAGATGCATGGCAGCAGTGTACTATAGCTGAGTTAAGAGGACCTGGAATCAAATCCCAGCTCTGCTACTTAAGGTAGCTTATAAAGATAAAAGCTGCCTTAAGCAGCAAATTAATCCTTACATTTCCAAGATATGTGGCTACAGTGTGATACAACGGAAAGAGTGTTGGCTTTGGAGTCAAAAGCCAGCAAACAAATCCTTAGCATCAGTATATGGAAAAATGTGACATATAAGTTAGGAGGAAGACAAGGAAACTGAAAAGCAGCATTGAAGGAGTGAATTCCAAAGGAGTTGTATAGCCTGTGGAGAGGTTTTGTCAAATAGGAAGAACAAAAAAAAAGTCCAATTTGTCTGAAGTGTGTGTGTGAAGTAGAAAAAAACATGATGTATGAATGGAATTTAAGAGAGATAGTATGACTGGGGAGATCAATTTTAAGTCATCTATAAATTAAGCATTGGAAACAGATATCCACTGAAGATATAAGGAAAGATTAGGGGGCCCAAAATAGAGCTTGGTGTATACTTACAGACTCAGTAAAGACTGAAAAAAAAGTAAAAGATTCCGGAAGGGAACCAGGAAAGAACAATGTGGTACAATCCAGGTTAAGAAAGAGTTTCCAGGATGGGGCATGGGGCCAGGAACAAAAGGAGGGTCAGGTGTGTTAAAAGTTACCAAAATTTAAAAAAGCAAACAAAAATATCCCATTGGATTTAGTCCTAAGACAGTATTAGTAACCTTCAAGGAGAAAGTTTCAGTAAAATGGTGGTAATTTTTATGTTAAATTAACACCTCTTTTTTGCAATGGAAACAATAGCTTATTAATTGTTTTCTAAGTTTAAAATTCCCTATAGCAGGTTCACAAAAAGTGGAAGATCACTTTGAATAGTAGCCTTTCTTCTCTATCACACAGCTTCTACACAGCACCATGTTTTCTTGTGAATACAAGCCCCTGATTTAAATAGCTAAAGATGAACTAGACATGAGGTTGGAAGACTTAGACCATCTGTACCATAGTGGGTAATTCAAACCACAACGTAATTAATTTTGACAAACACTACTGATCACTACTTCAGCTGAATCAATTGTGAGGTTATCCATATTGTCCATTAAGATGGATGAAATCATCGTCTCACCAGTATCTATGTAGGCCCTGTGTTCATTTAGATCTAATCCTAGACTTGGAGTGATTCACTGTTTAAAAAATGCATTTTTAGTTCATTTTTTCTTCAATGATCTTAGTTTTCAGTTTTGATATTTATTTTTATATTTGCAATATTGGAGAAACATATTGTTTTCTACTAATCAGTCATTAGAGTCAAGCAAGCAATTAAAATAGTTATCAAAATTTTCTTGCATATCAGGGAACTTGAGTTGAGGTTTACCTATTAAGAACATATGCCTACTATCTGAAATAGTTAAATATCAAAAAGGATGGTAATTATACCTTGTTAAAGAGAATATATGGGGAGCTCTTAGAGAATAAGGAATGTGTTTAAAGTGTTTTCAGTCGCAATCTGCAAAATGCAGCCTGTGAAACTAAGCAGAGAATGCACCAAGTGTTTATCTAGACTCTAGTGTATGTGCAGTATTATTCCAAGTGCTGGGGCGATGGCATGTGAGGGTGTAGGTGGGAGGGAATACTGGAAACTGAGGACAAGGAAATGTGGAAATTAAGAGAAAAATGAGGACAAGATAAGTAGAAGACAGGGTTCCTGCTCTTGTAGAGATTGCAATTGGTTTTAGCCAATGCAACATGTAAACAGTGTAAAGAAACAGACTTAGCATTCTCCTTGTAGGCTAGCTGTTAAATTAAACTTTGTAATTACATTTGGTGGGACGTTATTATACCCATGATATACCTGAATTAAGTCAATCACCAAGCATTTATTAATCACGGATTATATGTCAGATATTCTCCCAAACCCTTGAGACACACAGAAATGCAAAAACAGTTCTTGTCCTCAGGAGTTTACATTCTGACGAGAGACAACATATACATAAATATGTACCTACAAGATAGACACAGAGTAGTTGGAGGGTATTCACATAAAAATGTGCTGCTATTACATTGCTTCTTAAATTTACTGATCTAATGGATTTTAGACAAGAAGGAAAGGCAGAATGATGTATAAGAAAGCTTGTTGGATTGACCTTAATTCTTTCTCAGCTACTCCAATGAGCTAGGTAATTTTACAAGTCACAAAACTTCTGAGCCTCTGTTTTTTATCTGTAAAATGAGCAGGTTGAAGTAGAATTGTCTCTAAGACCCCTGCCAGACTTAACATTCTGCGACTCTATGAGTCTAATTGCCAAGAACCATGCTTATAAGTACAAGATAAAGGAAGACAGATGTGATAAGTGAGTTCAGTGTAAGAAAGTTTGAGGGAATGTGTGTCTTATTTAGTGTACGTCCTCTTTCCAACTAAGTAAATCACAACTACCCCATGACTTTTCATTTTATAGAATTCTTTCCTTGTTTTACCACAAAGACTCCTTAGAAGATTCACTTAGTGTTCTAGAGCCCTTTCTTTTCTTCCTACTTTCTTATGTAACATCACCTTCCCTCTTATCTGCGCATCTCTCTTGTCTAATTTTCCTTTTATGATCAGGCCATCTACTCTTTTTGGGTCATATATGTATTTGGTATCATTTAAGCCATTCTTTGCTATTTTGATTTCAGCAACATGCTACATATAAAACAGCCAAATGGTAGTAATAGCGACAAGAGTAATAGTGAAGATAACAACTGGCATTCATATAGCCTTTTAAAATTTGCCAAGTCATTTATATAAGTTATTTCATTTAATCGTCATAGCTACCTTATAAAGTAATACCTCATTCTTCTTTATCTTCATTTTACAAATGAGAAACTGAAGCTCAGGCTTGCCCATGTTACATAATTCCTGATTTCAGGTCCTGTTTTCTTTCTACCATCATTCTTTAGGGGTGCAAAGCACCTTACATAACTGTTACATGATTTAAGCCTTAAAATAGCTCAGTGAGTTACATTGTACAAATCCTATTACCCCCACATAAGGGATAAGCTAAAATAAAGAGAATTCATGTTTCCCCAAAGTTAACTATACAAATGAGGTCAAGGACAGGATAGCAACGATAATAGGAACTTTGGACTTGGAAGACATAATTCAATTACTCTAACCCCAAATGGTTAAAGAGACCAGGATGAATCAGCAAAGGGCATCATACCTAGATAAGGTTTAAGTGATACTGGAGATATAATATGTCTTATTTGTTCACCAAGCGCCTTAAGGAATACAAGATAAATTGCAATGCCATGACGGTTGTTAAAGTTATGAAGAAATGTTTGGGGACAAGTGGAATAAATTTTGAATATAATTCTGGATACTTTGCATCCATTTAAAACAAACTACCCACAATTTCTAAGATGAATAGGACTTTACTTAATCTCTTTAGTAGTAAGAAAATGATATTGTCTATGAAGAGTTATTTCATTGGGTATACAGGAATTTTAGGGATACTTGAGATTTATAGCCTCTTTGCATGATAATAATTTACAGTGGAATCTTAAGGCATCCCCTCCTGTTTTAGCTTCTCACTTTCACTTCTTTGCCCTCATCTTCTTGGCTACTTGCCATATATATTAAATTGTCCTAATCCCGATTTTTTCCACCTATTGCTGCTTTTGCAGTTGGCTCTTATTCCTGTGCCCCTTGAAAGATACTTGTGTGGCAAAAGAGGGAGAAAAATTGGCAGTTGCTGTCAGGGCTAATGTAAGACAATAAATCTCGTATATTGCCAGTGTGGATTTACTTTTCATTTTTAATGGCATCAGCAGATGTTGGAGGAATTCTAGACTTCCTGCACACTTCCATTTTTACAGCTGGTCCTGCTTGACTAGTTCTTGACTTTAGGGAAGCAGTTCCTGTGTGTTTACACAGTGATTTACAGACACCTTCTTCCTATGGATTCTGACCACCGTCTTCTTTCCATTCACAATATCCCCTGAAAGTGACTGACATGGCTATCAACTCAGCACCTTACCAAGTCTCTCAACCTTGTTCTGCCCCAGCAATTGAGTCTTTTTCCCAGAGCTAATCACTCTGAATCATCTTGAACTGTAGAATGAGATACATACACACACACACACACACACACACACACACACACACACACACACACATAAATAAGAGAACATTTTTTATCTCAACAAGTCAGATGATAGGCCTCTGTGGTTGCCGACTTTGCTATTTTTCCTTCATGTTTTCAAAGACACTCATGAGTATTTGCATTTAGGCAACTTGTTACTCCACAGAGACTTTTTTTTTTGCCAAGGGGTGGGGAGAAAAAGGGGGTGGTGGTGTTTGTGTGAGTAGGCCTCGGCGCAACTGTGGCACGAGCTCTCACTACAAAGAATAGAATGCTCCTCACACTTGATTCTGAAGGAAATGGTGACAGCTTTTAGCAATTGGAAGCATCCCATGAGGCTAGAAGTGCCACTGACTGCGGCTGTCTTCGTTTGAATTCTACTTTTTTAGCATGTATATTGTTCACTTGCTTTCTTATTCCATGAGATATAGTGGAAAAGACAGAGGCAGAGAGGAGAGAATTGGAGAGACCGCTGACACTGATCAAAAGGCATTTGCCTGAATTTCCTCATTGGAACAGCATGCTGTACAAGTAACACTTTAAAGGATTGAATAAAATTTATTTGGTAAATAAGAAAAACATCAAGTGTTGTACGGAAGAATAGAATGATACATAATAATGTTGTTTTCTCTTTTCAACCTTTAAAATTTATTTAAACACATCTAAAATCATTCAAAAGATGGCAAATTTCTTCAATCAGCTTACCTATTTTGATGCCCCCTTTCCAATCACCAATTAACCTAATTAGAAAAGTCTAATTAATTCTGAGGAGACAAAGGGGAAAAATAAATGTAGGTAGAAATCACACTTCAACAGAAACTGTTGAATTTTAGCCCACACATATTTTCTAGGTTCTCATATAAGTTCCTAAAGGTCAGGGACTTTCATTTTTCTCCATTATATATCTAGTTCCTATGACTGTGCCTGATACATTAGCAGGTATTTAATGAATATTTGTTTATTGGTCTAATTATTATTTATAAATAAAACAATATTTTCTTGCCATCTGCATTAAAGATTTATTTTATACACTTTTCTATATATCTGTTTCTATAAAGAGGCAGTGTAATACATGCAAAGCAGGCTCATCAAAGAACCAGGACCAACTGGATTCATATTCTGCTGTTGACTAGCTGTTTGGTTTTAGGCAGGTCACTTACCTTCCCAGTGCCACAGATAACTCTCTTAGGCTATAAATTCCTGAAGAGTTGCCAGTCCTCATTGGGGGCAGGAGTTTCCACACCAGTGAAGTCACAGGTCTGCACCATAAAACCAACCAAAAGTGTTTCATGCAAATTAGATGTAGCATTTTATTGCACTCTGTAGGTAATGCTATTTTTTCAAAAATTTTTACCCGTAAACATGTTCTGACTATGTCTGTAGGTACATCCGCTAAATGAATTTGACTATCCTTTGTCAAAAGTGTTTTCATTAAAATTTAAAAGGCACCAGGTAGAAAAAGCATGCAAAATATTTTAACATATCATGTATGGAAAGAACTGTAGAGATAAAACCAGATTTGATTTTCAGGAGCGGTTTTAATGTTAGCTTTGTGAACACAGGCAAATGATTTAACCTCTCTAAACCTTTTGTTCTTTTGTCTGTAAAATGATGACTTCAGCAGGGTCATTGTGAGAATCTGAGATAATGTATATGAAAATATTCTAGAAAATGTAAGATGTGTTATGCAAGATTCTTCTAGTGCTCTTGTTGCAGGTTTGTCTTTGTGTGCTGGATTCCAGTTCAACCATCATTTCAGGCATTGGAATAGAGAAAAAAATCTCTATTAAACCAAAAATTCACCTTTGTGTAAAGAAAATCATTCACTACATGACTACAGTCATATTATTATTTTTCTGTAACCCAATTGTTTTGATACCACAAAGATTCAAACTAATGATCTTTTATGGCTGCATTAAAATTTTTGACCCATTAGAACTATCCCACATATTACTATGTAGAGTACTTCCATATCATAGTGACCCTTAATTTGGATGACTGCTAGTAGATTTCTTGAGAAAGGTTTTCTGAGTTTGTGTCTTTGAGGATTGGTGGCATCTATTATACAGTTAGGAAAGAGTGGGATAAAGAACAAACATGGTTGTTAGATATAGTTTGTAACTTTTCTAAACTATACAGGCTATCCATCTCGAGCTACAAGACCCATAACCCACTCTAAGGTATTTCAAACCTGAAAGTAACCAATTTACTACTTGGAAAAAGTTAGCCTTTGTATGTAAGCAAAAAAATATGTTAAAAGTTAAGCTTTAATATCTGGTGTTCAGGGCATTTAATCTTATGGTTATTGGTTATGTTTTTTTTTCTTTGTAGATGATGGAGATAAAAAGATCAGCTTGGCAGCTTGCTGGCAGGGAACTAGAGTGTTTAGGTTTTGTTTTGCCTTTTTGCAAGATTGGTCCACAAGAACTTTGAAAGAAAAAAAAAAGACGATGCAAATTAAATACGTTAGAAACGTATGTCCCATCTGCTTTTATTTCATTTTTAGAATAAGGTTTTCATACCTTCTTTTATTTTTATATTCTATGATACCACACTATAATGTTGGCCACCTCAGAGACAAACTAAATTAGCTATCCTGACCATATGGAAAGGAAAAGCTTTACCAGCTAAGGAAACAAATTTAACTCCGTCAAAAAGGCCTCTCCGTTCTAGGGTTTTACAAAATGTTGCTAAGTACATAGTAGGGGAGTGTAACCCACCTGCAGAAGTGGAATTTGTGTTTTAAAAATTCCAAAATAGCTGTCTCCTTTCCTGGCGTCATTCAGGAATCACCCATGTTTGAAGCATACTTCTGGTGTATATTGCCAGCTGGATATGTTTATAAGTAAACTTGGGATCACAGGCTGGGAGTCACCTTGAAAGTTTCGTAGGATCATAGATTCATAAATTTGTAGCTGGAAGAGATTTAAAGGCTATCCAATCCAAATCCTCTAATTTTACAGTTGAGGAAACTGAGGCTCAGAGCGGTTATGTGACTTGATAGCATCAAGATTTCCTTTTAATACCTAAACTTGAGGTCATCTAACCTAGCCTTTGGTTTCCAAGAAAGATAAAATATATACTAGGTAGTATATTTCAGTTACCTAAGGTCATCCATCAAAAAAGAAACCTTCAGAGGAAGAAATATTTGATTTCTAAAAGCAATTGTAAGGAAACTTGAAAAAAAAAACAAGCCTTTTTTGACACATAGAGTTTTACTTTATTTTTTGTTGTGTAAATGAGCCTGAGATCTGAGATGAAAACACTGGGCTATCATCTTTTACCTAGAGAGGAGATCCTCATAAATGTACCATATAAAATTGGTGCAGGTTTTCAGTCTTAGCTTTTATATAAATTAAAATAGGGAAAGTAAATGCCTTAACCCCGAGCATGTCTTTTCTAACCATATGTAGGATGAAGAAGTCACTTCATCATCCAGGTCTACTTCAAGTTGACAGCTGCAATTATTCATGATGATTGAGAATATCAGGTTCCATACATGACCCCCAAAGACAAAAAAAAATCAAGATTGTAGGAAAGTTTCAGTTCAGAAGAGTAAAAGATGGCCAACCACCTTGTTTGCTGACATATGGATGTTACACCCAGCAGGGCTATGTGAAGGGCGCCTGAATTCCATTTTTATATGATTTATGTTAAAATTCACATTATTTCAGTGAATTGCTGAATGTAATAGCTCAAACCTATAAGTGAAGTCATATGTGCCAAGTACTTATCTATAGAGTTTGGAACAGCTTCATTGTGTGCTCTCCTCTAGTAGGTTTTTCACCAAACAGCAAACTGATTACTAAAATTACCTGAATGTATTCAAGATGTGTCTCAATATTTCTTCTGTCACTAGGGGAGGTGGAGATGCAGTAATATGTTCATGGGACAGTCCGCATTACTGTTATCTTCCCTGCAAGATAAAATTAGGCAGCTGTATCTTTGTATAATGACTTCAACACTCTCGGATTCCCAAACTTTACTGGAGTAGTTTTGGGGAAGCAATATTGTCTTCCTAATGATGATAGCCAGTGCCATTTTTTTTAAAATGTGGCAGAGGTAATAAACTTATCAAACAAAGCTAATCTTGGCTTAGAGACTGGAAAGATCCTCATGTAAATATTGATCTGGATTTTTTAGATCTTCCTTTCCATATTTTATTAATGTAAACAGAACTAAAGGACAGATAGCTATAAAACATGGGGTCATTGTTATCTGAACACTGCATTCATATCTGACAATGCTACAGAGTGCCTAATGACCTGAAATACATAAATAAAGACTTCCTCTTCATTGTTTCTTGGGAGTTCTTAATGCTCATGTTTGGCTCTCATCATTTTCACAGGCTAGTTTATAGCTAAGCATAAAAATAAGTGGTTTCCTTAAAACATATATGATGCAGTTTACATTATTGATAAAGGAAGGAAATGCAGATGAGCTGCATGTGGAGTGCATATCATTCCTTAAAATGTCTCTAGAACCACCAATATCCCCATACAGAAGAGGTGGATCATTGATGTAGTTACATGATAAGCATCCTATAATTGAAATGAATTGAGCATTAACAAACATGCTTCTGTTAGTGTTGCCTTTTTTTGAGGAAAATTACTTTGAGCTAAAATATATAATTGTATATTTCCTCAAATATAGAAAAAAAATGCTCATATAAGATATGTATAGATATAAATTAAGTAGCTTCTCAAGGGTAGCTTGGTGCATAGTTAAAGGATGGAATAATTACAGTGTTTTGAAGTAAAATAAAGTCAAAATTTAAGTTTTGATTTGAAATCAACAGATAATCCTTGCTTAATGAAAAACTCTGGTCAAGGACAGAAAATGCAAAGAGAGCACAAAATGATCCTCAGGAAGCAGAAAAGGAATCATATCTTTGAAGGGGATAAATTGAGAGACTGGTTCTCTGTGATTGTTTTTGTTTGTTTTTTAGTATTTAGTTAAGAAGCATCCATAGAAAAATAAGACACTTGAAATGTCTACTTTTAGTGAAATATGGTCTTTGTTTTAAAAGGCAAAGTGAGTTTCTAATATTGCATAGAGGCCATCAGTTTCAGTGCACATATTCATACATAACATCTTCAGTTACATCGTCATTTAATATTTTTGGTTGATGAAGCTTAACCTCTTACAATAAGACATTACATGCTATACAGTTAGGGTTGCAAACACCCTTTGTCAAAGCCTCTTTCATCCCTAGGGTATCATGCTCTAGCATCCAGGAGCTATGTTAGATAAGGTAATATCTGTTTTTTTATAAATAGAGAGAGGTATGGTCCAGTAGTCTGATATAATGACCAATTGTAAAAGCTCTCAATTTTCACATCCAGATGAACCCTTTAACTTTTTTTTTCTCTATAGTAGGTTAGAAGCTTATTCTTACTGTTTCAATATTTTACCTGAAAAGTGAGATGATGATAATTTTACTATCTCGTACTCTAAAGATGCACTGCCTTAAAAAATGTCTGGGAGATGTATTAGTAAGATTTTTTAAATTGAGGAAATATTTGAAGTATAAAGTATTTCTCCCCAATAATCATCTGGCAACACTTTCCATAGCTTGTAACAAAAGAACAAAACAAGAACCTAGAAAAAAGTGCATAGAGATTTTAAAATGGACTTTTATTTTTATTAATAATGTAAATCTTAAGTCAATATTGTCTTTTAAAAGCCAAAACAACAATAAACTAATTCTCTTGAAATTCAGAATTCTTATGAAGAACATGTAAGAATTTTAAAGTTATATATGTTTGCTCCCCTTGCAGAAATCTTAGATATCTTAGAAATCTTTTGGCCATATAAATAATCTTATAATCTGGTAAAAGAAAGATTAAATATATTTGAAGAAATAGTTGCAAATCACTAAAATAGAAAGAAAAGCAAAGAAGAAACGGGATGGCATGGGGGAGAGGGAGGAAGAAAGATCAATAGAAGAAGTCCACAGACACAGGTAAGGGGCTTTAGGGCCTTTATTAAGGGTAGTAACTAACTATTCTAAACTGGAGTCACTGCTTTTGGAAGATGCTTAATGTGTAGATAGAATTAGAGTTACTTTTGATCCACTTACTCCCACTTTCCCAGTTCAGAAGCTTGAACCATAACTGTCACTCAATTAAATAAAACAATCCAGTTGTTGATAGAGTATGACTTTGGTATCAGAAGGTCTAGTTTCAAAATCTCCCTTTTGCCTGCTAGTTGTCTGAAGTCAGGCATGGCACTTGACTCTCAGAGATCCCAGGAAACTCTCTAAGACTGAGTTAGATTAGAGAAAGATATAACTTCTATAAACACCCCTTTGCATGGGTGGAAGTTTATACATTTGGATTTCCATATACTGATAAAATAAAACATCTGAATTTTTAAAAATCAAATTTCTAGTTCTCAAATAGAGATTCACTTTAACTTTACTGAGACTGGATCATCACATCATAGCATCTTCTGGACTATACAAGAAAGCTAACTTACCATTCATATTAAGACAGTTATTGTGATGTCCTAATGAGACATTGAGTTGCACTGGTTATTATGTCAAGTTTGAAATCAGGAAGATGTGAATTCAAATTCCACCTCTTATACTAAATACCTCTATGACCCTGGGCAACCCACTTGACCCCTTTTTTGGTCCAGACAACCCCTTGTGACTTATTTCCTAAGTCCTAGGTAAAAATTTATACACTAAAGTCAGTCCTGTCAAACCAATTAATGGCCAGCTAAGTATTCTGATTTTAACACTTGTAAAAATGTGCCTTCCCCATTTAAAAATTGGAATTTGACAGTTCAGAACTTCTCAAAGTAGCAGCATGTTTGCAATCCATGTTTTAGGATAGGTCAAATGACAGAACATCAGTGATCTTACATGTATTTTCCCGTGTACATTTCAATCAATCTCAATGTCTAAAAAACAACACCTTTGTCTTTTTTCCCCAGTTACTTTATTCTTGTTTATATATTGTGTTTCGAACATATTTTTGAAAGTACATTTTTTATATCTGGATGCATTTACTAATAAACCACAGGTCTATAGCAGATGGGCAGGTGAAAATGTGATTATGAGGTGTGTGAAGATGGTTCTTTTTCCATAATACATGCCTCTCAAGGTTTGTTTGTGCATCTGTTATGTGCATGGTTTTCTTTTTACTGCTATCCTTAGAGATGTTCAACCAGGCAATTTTCTACAACTAAAGGTCTACAGTAGATGAAAAAAGTTCTCCCCTTAAACGCAAATATCATAAATGTTTCTTCCTGTTTCCTAACAATCAAAATAAATATGAAAGTGTCATCCTTTCCCTGGCAGGTTTTGGTGCTCACTGTTGAATTATTGGACTCAGCAATTTGAAGCTGCACTAAGAGAGTTGTATATTTAGGTAGACACAGGGTGAGCTTTAGGCTGTACCTTGCCTCTTCGTTCATCTGGGAAATGCAAGGAAGCTGACAAAGCCAGACTCCATCCAGGTGGTTGAATTCCCCACATATTCATTTGGGTTGGAATTTTCAAATGTCAGATGCCAGGAGATCTCATTTAATGAAATGTTTAACTCTGCCAACCCTTCAGCAGTTGATGTTTTTTTCAGCAGAAGTTGGGAAATACTATTTATATATGTAGAGGAGACTTCATATAACTTGATGAAGTTGTTAACTTGTAGGCTCCGGCAAGTTTTCCCTTTCTCCCTAAACCAATGCCTCTATTTTTTTCCTCTCAATACAGCTTGACTAAAGCTTCAGTGGTCCCTTTGTTTGGTACCCCTGGCTCAAAGGTTTCCGTGCCGTTGAAAACATTTTCGTTTAAAAACAGGGAGCCGAGGCAAGCTAGCTTTTTATTGAAAATATAGAGGAAGGAAAAAAAAGCAGTAAGGTATCCTTGGTTAACTTTTTAGTTATTTAAAAGTAGCTTGTTGAAGATTGAATATTTCTATGTTTCACTAGAGCCTTTAAATATAAAAGAGATATGAGACTATATCTGACACCATCAGGCATATTATATTAAAATTTATGAACAACTTCATCAAAAACCACTTTCCCTCTCCTGCATAGAGACAGATTTGTTCTGACATAAACGTTACATGGCTGGTTGCAGCCTCAGATTAATGCGAAGACCCTGGCGATTCCTTTTAGACGTTATTTTATGAAATAATACCTGTCAGCTGCTGCCTGATCCCAGAAAAGGGGGCAGGTTTTCCAGGTCATCTTGCCATCTGTCAGCTAAAGCTCATCTGTCCCTCCACATTACCACCTGATCTGTGCTAACAGGCCTCACAGGGAGGCCTGCTTCATTGGCCCAGTGGGAGCCAGGGAAAGAGACTATGTGAGGACATCACCTGTGATTCTGAGATTTAATTATCACTGAAGTGATGAAGATGTGCACACAGATTGAAATGCTTTTGAATAAATTCATGGCACAGGATATGCTGCTCCCCACTCTCTCCCCTCCCCTCCTTTCACTTCCCTACCTCCCTCCCCACCCCACCCCCAGCCCCAGTTTACTTACTAGCTCCAACAAAAGCTTCCAGATTCGACCTTATTTGGATACTTAAGGGAGCATTACATATATATATATTTTAAAGTATGAGTGTGCACACACATACACAGAACTTACATGTTTAAATATCAAGGTAAATGTAAAAGCTGCAATACATACGCTCCAGGAAAAAAAATACCTCTGCCTTTTCCTACAAACATGATTATTTCCTGTCAAAGTTGCCTTGTTATCTAATTTTAAAGCCGTATTGATTGCTGCTAGCTGGAAAATCAGGTTTCATTGTGATTTCAGCTTTTTACCTATGGTTTTGCTCACAGTTTGGCGTAACAGCAGTGCAGAGTTACCTGGGGTCTCCTGTGGAGAGTTAATATGAGGGCTCACAGTGGAGTACCAAGTGTTACAAAATGTAAAAGGTAAAGGAGGGCATGGAAAGCCACTGGAAAGCCCCTATGACTGCAGGCTCCCTCACTCTCTCTGAATCAATACACTGTGCAAAAGTTATTACAGGTCTAGGCCCTTTTTACTTCAAAGCTGCTTAGGCAGTATGTGGCATTAATTCCCTCCTGTACAAAAATGCAGTTGATAATCACCGGGCTGAGGAAAGGATTTAGGACTAGAACAGCAGATTTCCTCACAGATTACAGAGTAAAACCTAGTTTCTTGGGATAAATCAGGATAATTAACTGTAGTGAAATATGTTACCCTTGTTGATTCATGCCCATGTGATACTTTTGTTAGGTACAACTGCAGAGAAACATTTAGACCATTAGATGAGGGAAGATCTGATTCCCTCCTGGGGCCCTAGCATGCTATGTCACACCAAGCAGGTTTTTATTTTCGTGCTTGTCAGGAGTGTGCCTTGAGTCTCCGAGCAAATTATTAGGCAGGCACTTAACAGGTACCGAAAGCTATTGTCTCCTAGCTATAAAGTCACAAATGAAAATGAGACACCACAGCCAGAGCCACTTGATGGCTAAATTGCTCATCATAGTTGGATATCAACTGCTCTAGAACAGGTTTTGGGGGGAGGTTAAAAGATCTCCCTCCCTCAAGATCTTTGCAAAGAAGGAGATGACTGTTTCTCTTGGGACTTAAACAATTTCAGTTTCAATAAGCATTTGTTAAGTGCCTACTGTGTTCTGGGCTCTACTCATGGCCCGGGAAATACATGGAACAATCCCTTCCTTCAATAATCTTACATTTTATTGGTAGAAAACAGCATGTTAATAGAAAATTAAATTCAAAACCTAAACAAAGTACTTCCTGAGAGGAGGGCACTAGCAACTCAGGAATCACAAATTGCTTTCTGTAGAAGATAGCTTTAGCTTTGAAGGAAACTATGATGTGACTTAGGAGTGACGAAGGGGTACCTTCCAGAAACAGAGGTCAGCCTGTGCAAAAGGACAGAGATAGGAGAGGGACTGTCGGGTATGGGGAACATAAGTAGGCCAGTTTAGTTGGAAATAGAAAGTGTGAAGGAGAATATTATGCAATAAGCCTGAAAAGGTAGGCTGGGGACAGATTTTGAAGGAAGGACTTTAAAAGTCAAACAGAAGATAAATTTTTTTTTAACCATACAAAAACCAAAGTTCTTTAAGCCAGGATATGACATGGTCAGAGCTGCGCTTTAGGAATATCAATTTAGCAACTACGTAGAGGATGGGCTGGAGGAAAGATTTGAAACAGAAAGACCAATTAGGGAACTATTGAAATAATCCAGGCAAGATGTAATGAGGGCCTTTTTTAAAGGTTTGCCAAGTAATACATACATAGGTACATATATATGTGTATATGGATATGTGTACATATATGTACATTATATACGTATATGTGATATGTGAGTGTATGTACGTGCATACATATATACATATGTATGTATACACCCATATATACATATATATATATATACATACATACATTGTATGTAAGTGTGTCTGTGTATATACACATACTCATTTATCCTCATAAGAATCCTGGGAGGTAGGTGTGAATAGAAAGGATATTAATTCAAGATACTGTATATTGTGAAAATATGACAAACATATCTTAGCAAGTGATTAATTTTAAAAGATGAGAGAGAGGAAAGTCATGAGTGTGACTCTGAAGCCATGAACTAGGCAACTGGTATAGTGGTGGTTCCTTTCACAGGAATATTTAAATTAAGATAATGCATCCATTTTGGATATATTCTAATTGAGATGCCTCTTGCTTAGAGATGTCTAACAAGTAGTTGATGATATGCAGAACTGATATTCAGGTGAGATCATGGGGGTAGATATATAGATTTGGGAGTCTTCTGCATAGAGCTAATAGATGAAACAAGAAGAAATGATGAGATTACCAAGAGAAAGCTTAAGGACAGAGAAGAAAAGGCCTAGGGACAGAGACCTGGGGAATGCCCACAAAGAGGAGATGGTCCAAGGATGACGATCGCACAAAGCCAACTAAGAAGGAAAGGCTGATTAAGTTCTACTTAAAACCAAGTAAAACCAAGAGAGATCAGTGTCATAAAAACCCAAGAAGGAGAGGCCATCTGAGAAGAGTATTGTTAGGCATATTAATAGTAGTCAAAGGAACAACTGTAAATGTGAATCGGGAAGGAAGGGAGGGTAGAGGAAGGGGTATGGAGGTGGAGAGAATAGGTAAAAAACAAACCATCAACAAATACTGCTGTAATTCACATTTGAAATACTATTTGCTGTTACCCAAAGATACTTGTTATATCGTCATTGAAATGTGAAAAAAGATGATTCTTTTTATACTTAGTGCAGGCAGAAATCCATATTATTTGAAAATAACATGTCAACTTTTTTAGGGTAGGGGAGATGATTAGGTGGCATAGGGCAGCTAGATGGTACAGTGGGTAGAGCACCAGGCCTGCTAAACTCAAAAGGATCATTTTTTTTTCAAATCCAGCCTCAGACACTTACTATGCAATCCTGGGTAAATCACTTAACCTCTGTTTGCCTCAGTTTCCACATCTGTAAAATGGGATTATAATAGCACCTACCTATGCTGTGAGGTTGCTGTAAGGCACAAATGAGATAATTTCAAAATGCATTTTATTACTTTGTACAACCTTTATGTGAACACATGGAAAAGTACGTAATCTACTTTTATAGTTTTCCAAGTTCTATCAAACTAGGAAACCGTTATTTGATGCAACCCCAAAATAAAGCTCAAAGACTCACAAAGAAATAAAGTGACATGTACTCTGGCTATCTATATCCCAACTAATTTCCTCTTTTGCCAAAAACACAAACAAGCAAATGAACAAAGAAGCAAACATCAGCAAACAAATCAGAAGCTAACAGCTCTTTTGCCTGGAGAGTTTCACAAATTCTCAATGTTCTGTTTATGGGGGCTTTATGGATGAGCAGATTCATAGCATGACACATTCTCTTTTAAATCTGTGTATCACAGTCTTGCATACACTTTCTAAATAGATGTAGAAGTTTGAATAGTTATCTTGCATGATCCCATTGACTCCCTACATTAAAACTTGTAGATTTTGTGAATAAATCATTCAGAACCATGCAGTCTACACACAAGCCCAGCGATCAATTAAGATATTTTGCTTGTTTGCTAGCTATTTTCCTTTTAGTGTGGAAATCTCAATTGGCAAAGATATGAAATCAGTAAAGGTTATAACCTGGGCTAAATCGTAAGGAAAGTGAAGAGGGGCTAGGTACCAAAAGAACATAAGTAGAAAAAAATAAGGTAAATGTTGTTGAAAGTTTGCTTTGGTATAAGAAATAGATGGTTCAGGGAATTAAGGTTCTTACCATTGAGACACTGACCTTGTATTGGCCTGGCTAGTTGCTCAACATTCAGCAAAAGTTACTATCATTTGAGAACTCTTTACTAACATGATAAATGTGGAATTTTTGAACTAATACCATGAAAGCATGTCCCAGGATAGAAATTTTTATAGCCAAATGCCATCTAATACACATAGCTATTTAATTTAAGAGTACATACGCATTTGAAATATGAGTATATGTGTGTATGTGTATGTGTGTGTATACATGTATATAATGAGCAAGAAACTATGATGGATTTATTCCAGATGTATCTTAAGTTTTCCCCAAAATATATTTTGAAAATAAATGTTCACAATTGGGAAAATTAATGTATCTTCCCCCAAAGAGACTATACTTCTAATATGTTGAATTCCCATAGTCTTTTGACACTGTAATCCTACTTTCAGTTACAGATTTGTGAAAATCTGAAAGAACAAAGTACACGTAGCTATCGCTAAGAACTTGTGCCTCAGCCTGCCAACAAAATATCCTGTCTTTGTGACTCAGTTGCCGAGCTTTTTTAATTACATTTTTGCCTGAGTTTCTTAATTAAATAGTCAATGATCTAGTAAACATTTTAAATGATATGTAGACATAAGAACATAATCTCTACATTATGCATCAATTTAGCAATTTATGGATGGTTTCCAAGCACCTCTATATTGGTATACTCCAAATTGGTGTTACAGTAAAATTAATTTGATGGTGGAAGAAGAAAAACAAAAACCACATATGTTCTACTAAAAAAGGTACTGTTCATTATCAATAATGGAATTGAAAAACTCAATAGTGTAGGAGCTAATAAAGTGATATATATGCTTCTTTCAGTATTTCCTAGAGGCTAATTTATTCAAGTGGCTGTCATGGCTTTGGAGTTAAGTGAAAGACCACAGGTGTTTCTGCTTTTATATCTCAATAATATCCAGCAATTGTGTCCTACATATATGGTAAAATGACCATTTATAAAGATTTTTGCTCTGCTAATATTATAAAAAGAAATCAGCATCTTTCCTACTCCTCCAAGTCATATCTTCATTACCTTCTCACTTAAAATCAAAGCATTTCATACCTGGAAGATAATTTGAAGATCATTCTAGTATCCTTCCTTTTTCAGAATCCTAGAAATTCATAGATGGAAGGTACCTCAGTGGCCATTTATTCCAACTCATAATTGAAAAAAAAATTCTTAACATAACTGATAACTGATAACCCTCCATCCTTTGGTGGAAGATCTACAGTGCTCATGGTGACGGCGGTTGGGGGAGAGGAGAGAGCATCCTAAGGCAATATTTTTTTCCACTTTGGACTGACTCTAATTGTTGGAAAGTTTTTCTTTACATCAAGCCTAAATTTATGTCTCTGCAACCTGTATTCATTACTTTTGCTTCTGGCTCTGGAGCCAAGTATAATAAGTCTAATCCTTCTTAAGGTATAAAGACAGTTCTCAGTCTTCTCCACTGTACTATCCCTCCCACAACACACACACACATACACACTCCCCCCACCTCCCAGCCTTTTCTGCCCCAGAGTAAACATTCCTTGTTTTCATGTCATTTACCATTGAGCACACAACCATAGAAAGGTTAGGTAATAGGCCCAAGGTTATACAACTAAATATTGGGAATCCTGGATGGAAAATCAAAGTAGAAGCTCCACTAATTTCCAGATCCACAATCTTTCTATTATCTGATGCTGCCATGTGCATTCCCAGGAAAAAAAATTGCTAAAGGAACCACCCTATACCTTGAATATCTCCATGGGGGGGGGGAAAGTGGGCTAGAGACCAAAGTATTCGGCAAAAACAAACATTCTATTAATGAAGAATAAGAGGCCTGACCTTGAGGAAAATGGAATCTAAGATAAAGATACCTGACAAGGCCTCTGAGTAACCCACCTCAAAAATATGTTTTTAATAGTTATAACAAAAATTGCTTTCAGTTTAAGGAACAAATAATATCTTAGGGACTTTAACCCTTATTACTTTTTATTTTCTTTTTCTTGTACACTAAAAAACCATCAAACAAAGGAAGAATAGATGCTTCTTTTAAAAATTAGAATTATTGTTATCTAGAGTTTGTTTTCTAATGAAGTATAAATTTTCAAAATACCTTTTTTCAGAGTCTGAATATGTAATGTGCTCAAAATCAACAGCAATATCTAGTCAAAAGTTGTTATCAGGCCTGACAATCAAATGTAGGAGAATATCCTAGGACTAGCTCAAGGGTTGTTTCATGGGTTACCCCGGAAAAAGAATCATTACTATGTGTTTTGTTAATTGGTGAGAAACATTTCACTATTTAGCAAGACTAGGCCTTGGAAAGCAGACATGATCCATTGCTCAGGGGGCTGCGTTACATGAGGAAAGCAGGCCATAGAACATCAGGATGTTCTGAGATCAAGATGGAATGTTTCTATCCCAAAGACAGAATAGCAATGTGTCCCTTATGAACTTTCCAGGGAGAAATTCAGGAACACAGAGCCTACCAGAAGCAAATTTTTTTCATGAAAGTTTCCTCAAAGAGACCAGTTAGTCACAATTTGTCACAGAGAGGTCTTGGCTCTTTAAAATAAAAATAGTTGAGAACAAGCTTGGCAATCATTTGACTCGAAGTTCCTACCATTGTCCAGCAGTGGTCATTGGCTTGTTGATACTATGATTAGCCAGCAAGTAAAAGAAATGTAATCCCAAAGTGTCACCTCTTTATCTGCCTTAATAGGAACTTGAGGAGGTTAAAAAAAATTTGTAGAGTAAAAGCATCTGAGTAGCTTCCATACCAGAAGCATTAATCCTTGGCAAGCTAACTGTCATGGACAAAGTAGATTCATGAAAAGGTTTTGGACTTCAAGGAGTCAGAAATCTGTGTAGTGAATTCCAAATAGCAATTTGAAATGATTCATACCATTTTCTTGAATTTAGACCACTTGACGAATTTAAGCAAAATTTAAATCCACTTCTACTCAAATAACATGACCTGAGCAGGTCCCTTAACCTCTCTGGCCTTGGTTTCTTCATCCGTAAGATGAGATAGCTGATTCAATATTCTTTAAGGTCCCTTCCAGATCTCAGTCTATGAATCTATGTTATGCTTATATTTCAACTTATATTAAGAAGATACTAAATAAGTTTAATGCGAAGTTATATGTAGAAGTTATATCGGATTGCATGCTGTGTTGGGGAGGAAGTGGGGGGAGAAGAAAATCTGGAACTCGAAATCATGTGGAGCTGGGTGTTGTAAACTAAAAAATAAAAAATCTTAATTAAAAAATTGTTTTATATGCAATTGAGGCAAAATAAAATGCTAAATAAATATTTTTAAATGAGCATTTATAACCAAAAAAAGATACTAAATCTCAACATGGCTTAATGGAAAGAGGTCTATACTTGTGTTCACATATTGTCTCTGCTACTTATAACCTGTGTAATCTTAGGAAAGTCCTATAGCCTCTTGGGGTCTCAGTTTTCTCGTCTCAAAAATAAGGAGGTTGAATTAATCAGAATTATTAAACTTGTGGCCTACCAGAAAACCCCCACCATCCAAATCCTCTGGTACAGCTTGAACCAGATTAAAATATAATTGGGGAATATTTAACAAAATAAACAATAATACAATAACAATATAGATAATGTTAATTTGTGGTTTTCTGCTCACAGTGATTATTTCTATTTGATGTTGACACTACTGGATTAGATAATCTGTAAGGTGCCTTCTACATCAAAATCATAATAAATTATAATGTCCTGAAAAAGATAGGTACATATATTATAATCATTTGGAGAGAATTCTGAAAAGAGAGCAGCAATTTCTTGACAATGTGCATTATTTAGAATAGCAGCTGAGAGTCTGTGAAATATAGAGAAATTATCCTACAAAACACAAGATTTTTTTCAATAGCTGGAATGGTCAGTACTGTGGTCGGAACCATGAAAGATTGCAAAGATCCAGTCTCAAGGTATATTTATTGACACTTACTAGCAAGAGTCTACATGAGACAGCTATGAAGACTCAAGTAAATAGCACATTTTGCAGATTCCATCAAATTGACTATAGCAGCTTATGGCCATTACATTGTTCTACACTGCCAGAAAGATAGATAGAGTCCTTCTGAACTGGCTATCATCCATTACTGCCAACTATACCTCATAGAAATTGCAATTTAGTTTTAGGCCATGGGATATATACATTCATCATGAAAACCACTTCTCGTGATAAAGAAAAGTTGTGAATGAATAATATCAGTCCTAATATTTGTTAAATTAATCCTCATGGGCATGTTTCAGTAGCAACATTGACCATATGGTAGAACAGACATATTTGTTTCAGAGAAAATAAGGAAAAAGCTCAGGGAATGGCATCAAAATGTCTATTCTACGTTGACAGACCTATTGAACTCCCAGCAAGGTTTAGATCAGACAGTAGTAGGTACCAAGTAAATTTGCCTTACCTACAAGTTCACCAACATCTAAAGATCATGCCCCAGTGAGTAGTTAATTACATTTGATATCAATGGAGTAAAGCTGGGTGCATAGTAGGTTAATTCTTGAAGTATTTTACTCAGATTTTAAAGATCTTTAAATTTAATATTACATCCAGAGAATTTGTTCAGTTCAGTAGGTTAAAAAGCATCATCAAATATACATAAGATAACATTATGGGATTTGGGGCATTCTGACCACTTCATGGGGAACTTTTAATGGATTAGATACCGATTTTTCAGAGTCAATTCAGTGCTATATACTGATGACCAATCTAAAGAAATGTAGCCATATCTGTGTGGACAATCACAGACCAGGTCAAAACTCTTGTACAAGTCAGTTAGGTACTGGGCATATTTTTGTTCGCTGCAAACAATAGTGTGTAAAAAAACTGTTGGACTATCCCCAATAGCTATTATCCTTGATATAACTTGGTCTTACCATCCTCACATCTATTGCCTTATATTTCTTCTTCCCTTTGTGGGTAAACTACTTAAGAAAACTGTCTACAATTGATATTTCCACTTCCTTTACTCTCATTAGCTTCTAAACTTTCTGTACTCTGGCTTTGGAACTCATTATTCAAATGAAACTGTTCTCTCCAAAGTTACCATTGATCTGTTAAGTGGTAAATCTAGTGATTTTTTAACCTTCGTTCTTGATGTCTTTGTCACCTTTACCATTCTTTATTTATCACCGTCTTCTCTTGGAATACTCTACCCCCTCCCAGTCTTCGCTACACTGTTCTCTCCCTTCCTACCTCTTCCCTTCCTACCAATCTAACTATATCTTTTTAGTCTGAATCTTGATCCAAGTTATATCCACTTTGACTATCCTCTAAGATTCAATCCTTGACCCTCGTCAATCCTACTTCTTATCTTGCTCGGTGATTTCATTAGTTCTGATGAATTCAGTTATCATCTCTGTGAAGATTAATCTCATATCACTTAACACATCATATCACAGCCTCAGCCTCTCTCCTAACCTCCATTCTATCATTACCAACTGCGTTATGGACATTTTGAACTATCTCAAAGCATCTTATTTTTAAATCGTCAAACAGAACTCAATAGCTTTCTCATAAAACCCTCCCCTTTTCCAAACTTACACATCACTGTGAGGACATCACTGTTCTCCTAGAAACCTAGGCTCTTAGTATCAGTGTTATATTTGACACCTCATTTTCACTCACACCTCATCCCCTTCTTATTCAATCTCTTGTCAGGTCTTCTCACTTCTACTTTCGCGATCTCTCTTATATACCTCCTCTTTTCTTCAATCACGCAACTTTACTCTGATATAGACCCTTATTACCTCATACCTGGACTATAACAATAGCCTTCCAGTTAGACTTCTTTTCTCAATTCTCTCTCTATTCTGAATCATCCTCCATTCCACTGCCAATGTAACCTTCTTAAAGCACATGTCTGACCATGGTATTTCCACCTCTTACTCAATAAATTCCAATGGTACCCCACTACCTTCAAGTATATATATATATATATATATATATATATATATATATATATATATATATATATATATATATATA
>CM053622.1:587251642-587307230 GCA_028646595.1 Phalanger gymnotis
GAGAGAGAGAGAAAGAGAGAGAGAGAGAGAGAGAGAGAGAGAGAGAGTGGGCACAGGGTGAGTTGAAGATGAATAAGGAATGAGAGAGGAATATATTGAGAGAGGGAGATAGGGAGAGATAGAATGGGGTACATTATTTCGCATAAAAGTGGCAAGAAAAAGCACTTCTGTAGGAACAGAAGAGAAGGCAGGTGAGGGGGAATGAGTGAATCTTGCCCTAATCAGATTTGACCTGAAGAGGGAATACCATACATACTCAATTGGGTATCTTACCCCACAGGAAAGAAGGAGGAAGAAGATTAAAAAAGGGGGGATGATAGAAGGGAGGGCAGATGGGGATGGAGGTAACCAAAAACAAACACTTTCAAGAAGGGACAGGGTCAGGGGATAAAATTCAGTAAAGGGGGATAGGTTTGGAAGAAGCAAAATATAGTTAGTCTTTTACAACACGAGTATTGTGGAAGGGTTGTACATAATGATACGCATGTGGCCCGTGTTGAATTGCTTGACTTCTTAGGGAGGGTGGGTGGGAATGGAAGAGAGAAAGTTTTAAAAAATAGATGTTCAAAAACAAAAACAAAAAAGTTTTTGCATGCAACTAGAAAATAAGATACACAAGCAATGGGGCATAGAAATTTATCTTGCCCTACAAGAAAGAAAGGGAAAAGGGGATGGGAGGGGAGTGGGGTAACAGAAAGGAGGGCTGACTGGGGAACAGGACAACCAGAATATATGCCACCTTGGAGTGGGGGGGAGGGTAGAAATGGGGAGAAAATTTGTAATTCAAACTCCTGTGAAAATCAATGCTGAAAACTAAATGTATTAAATAATAAAAAAGAAAATAAATTTGTCATAATCAAAATTTAAAAAAAAAAGAAAATCTCACATTCAGGAATTATATTTCTGTGGTGCTCCTACTGCCATAGACTTATTAGGAGGATTCATATTTGTGTTCCTCAGGTTGAGCAGTTAGTATTCAGTATATACCCTAAGGACCTCCACTCATGTGACAGTTCTGGTGCTATTTATGCAAGGAAAACCCATTTCTTTCGGACCACAGGGCAAATCCTTTTACAAAGAACACCTGACCTGTACAGAGAAGCTGCCTTATCAACTACAGGGAATAGATAATGTTTTTGTCATGAAATTTTTGATGAAATAGTACTTGTCATAAGTGTATTTGACCTGTCTTTCCATCCTCAGTGTTGTTGATTTCCCCTAGAAAACACTGAGACATCCTCAGTTCTTCAGCACAGATGACTGGATTAAAAGCTTCGAAGGCTAGTATTGTATATAGTTGAATATACACCACCTACTCTGATAATGGCCCACACAGTGGAATGAAAATAAGGGTTGCTGAATGATCCTGTATTTTCTGGTTCGTGAAAATATAGAAGATAACGAATGTCATAAATTGATTTTTTTTTACAATTTGGTTATGGAACAAACCATTCCTCCCTTGCTTCTTTATTTCCCTCCTTCATACATTTTTCCTTCCTTCCTTCCTTCTTTCTTTCCTTCCTTCCCTCCTTCCTTCCTTCCTTGCTCCCTTCCTTTTTTCTTCCTTCCCTTCTTCTTTCTTTCATTCTTTCTTTCCTTCTTCTCCTGAAATATTTAATGAGAATCATCACTCTCTCATTTTAGATTTAAACTACTCTGATTTAGATAATCAATTACTGATAATAAATAGAGGGGAAAAATCCTTAAAATTCAGAAATAGTTACTGGCATTTAATTACTACACAAGATTTTTGACCTGGCTAGACAGATAATGTTAACACAGCCTCAATACTAAACAAGACTGAACATGTGTGTGCTTGACTTTTATTAAACTCCTACTGAAGAAACAGATTAATTGGAGGCTGATTCACTGGTGAACAGGCGTTAAAGACAGAAGGACCTTCTCACATTTTGTTCTGTTATCCAGGCTTATGCCATCTCAGGTTGGCAAGGAGATCTCAACTGTAGTGTTTTGAAATGTAACTGAAAGAAATTGTAGAATAACAGGTGCAAAAAAATGCAAACCACTTATAAAATGTTGATCTGATTTTTTCTTTTTCCTTTGCCAAATGGTCACCTGACACTTTATTGACTCAGGTACTACCCAGCTAGGATTTCACATAATGATATTATGTGGAGGCTGACCATGGGAGTCTGCAGCTGTTGTAATTATTCCACACACCATTATTGCTTCTTTTTTCCCTTTTAGAATATCATTTTAAGAATAAGGGATATTAAACCATTTCAGGTTAAATGCCAAGTAAATTGAGGGTGGTGAGGAGGAAAAGAAAGAAAGAAAACTCTCCCTGAAAGCATCCCATGAAGTGTGCTTCACTTCACTTGGTAAAAACTGAATTTTATTGCCCCAAATTTATTTCTTTCCTTTCTGTTTGTTTTAAATTACTCATGTGCTTGGATGGAAGAAATGTCTGAAGTAAAATGCAATATACACTGGAGAAAGATGGTTTAGTAGATAGCTAGTAAGGCAAGAAGCACAAAACTTGGGGCTACTGCCCCAATTCTACAACTAATTCTGTGACTTTAGATAAATCGTTTCATCTGCTTGGACCAAGAAGTCCTTATCATCCAAATAACCAAATGGGATTTCATGATTTCTAAGATCTCATCTAGCTCCAGAAATGTATGATTTTATGATTCAACCACAGAGATCTAATTAGTGAACTGAGCTGAATCTCTTGCCTATAGGCCAGTCAGTTGTATACAAGACCCTGTGCTAAGGAATCAGGACAGTCAAGTATTGTTCTACAGTTATATTATTCTAAAGTTACTGTATTCTATTCAATATCGGTGTTCATTGTATTGGTTAATTTCTTTTCCAAAAGTTTCACTAGAGGCATCTTGTGATTTATTATGCTTGTTCTGGTAGGAACCATTAACATGGATGTTGGTAAGAGCTTAGTGATTATTGTTGGACTTTTAAAATCCAAATTTTTAGAAGTTAACTATGCCTATGGGAAACTAGATGGGATTACATTTCTCTTCAGGTCTGAGTTCCTAGACTCAATATGAAGAAAGCAAATAGTTCTGTATCTAAAGCTGAAGAATGGGAAGGGTAAGTTAGTCTCCAAACATTTATGAAGTGCCTACTAGGCCCCATGTACTAGGCTAAGAACTGGGAATGTAAAAAATAAATCCTTATTTTCAAAGAGCTTTAGTTCTACCTATGGACTTGCCATTCAGCATGGGTCCCATCATTTGAGGTTTAATGCCTCAGTTTCTGTATCCAAAAATCTGGTAAAATTGATTTGAATCCAAGAGGTAACATGGTGATAGTCATTTCATTTTTATTTACTGAGTTCATTTAGGTCACCCAGTAAGTGTTACTTATTATAGTTCAGAACAGAAAATGATGGGAAATCATTACCTTTGTAAAATCAAAACAAAATATTCCATTATGTATTAACCCACATTAAGCTAAGAAACACCTTCATGATGTTAAAAAGTCCCCAAATTATCTTCATGTTGTAATCTTACCTGAGAAATATGAAATATAGGAAGAACTAAAAATTGTATAAAAATTTAGTATCCAGTTTGCATCTTTCTATACTTAATTTATGAACTGGCCATTCAGCTGTTCATATTTGGATCCTGAACATAAAAGACTATGTTTAAGAATCTCACAATTGCTGACACACTAATATAGTAAACATTTTACAGGTGCTTTACAATAGCTGATCAGAGTATACTAATGCAGAATGAAAGCCCCACAAATGAAAGGTGAATTTCTTCATATCTCAACATTCCAAGGCTGGTAAAACTGTTCTGCTAGATCCATGATGTTATAAATATCAAGATTAGTTTCTTCTAAAATTACCAGTGCCAGGTGCATTCCATTTTTCATGTCAGATAATATTTTGTTACCAATGTTCACAGTTTAAAAAGTGTTTAAATAGCCAAATGAATTAAATTTAATATTTACATATTATTTTTGATTTAACATAGACAGAAATGCCATACAAAATACTGTCTTTGAAAAAACATCCTTGTACTTAACTTGAGCCAATATTTTCCAAACACATTTGGCCAAAGAACAGGTTGTGGACTTAACTATATTAGTAGCACCATTAATTCTAGTCCAGGTGGGGGAGGGGAATTAGATACCATGGGATAAAGAAAGAACATGAGAGTTTGGTGATAAAATAGAGGAAATTAAACCATTTGCAGACCAAAACTTTGCTTTAATTAATAGCTTGAATGCTAGTGCTTAGCAAAGTACCTGACACACAAAGTATGTGTATATAAATGCTTTTTGATTGCTTGATTTATTTTCCTCTCAGAAATATTGAACACAAAATTAATGTTGTAACAAAATAGCTATTTTATTAAGTAATACATTTCTATTTTATACTTAATATTTTAGAAAAGAAAATATTATTATCATTGACATTTGTCATGGAACCCTTATGTATAATCATGTAGACTTCTGGGATTGAGTAGAACACAGTTTGAAAAGCATTGACTTAAGTTACTGCCCTCATAACCAAAATAATTTAAATTTTAAATGTATAAATCAACCCCTAAAGACCTACTTTGTTCTACTCTGTCACACCCAAGTCCATACATACAATTGTGGAGCTCAGGATGTTCCAGCCGTATATTCCTTGAACCTCTGTTTGAAGGTATTTGGAAGGACATCGTTCCATGTGGGGATATTACATACAGCAACTGATTCAACAGTAACTGAGAACTTATGTACAAAACATTCTTTACATATTGACAAATATTTCTAAAAAATGAATTGGTATTTTTGTTGTCGAGTGTTTCATGAGTGACCTTTACCTCTGTAGACATATGCAGTTTTCATTTTTTTGGGTGAGACTTTCAAAATATTTTTTTTAAGTGTTCCATGTTAACAGTGACATTTCTTCAGTGTATTCTGAGGCTTGTAGTTTAGAATTTTCTATCTGCTTTATTTCTAATTACTTATCCCATCCTAGTTTTAAATACCATGCAGATGTAATTGACAGTGATGATATACAATATGTATGAAATGAGCTCGTCCCTATCAGTGGTGTGTATCACGCAGGACTCCATTGCAATATTTACAGTTAAACTAAACTTTTTTCAATCGAGCAAAATTGCATTTGTTTTGCAGATTTGCTCATCATTAAATGTGAAACATTTCACATTTGTCTTTTTGAGTAATTGGCTTTTTAAAATGATAAGGTGCTCTGAACACTTGTTATGTGGATAGGTCTGACGTTGTATCCCAGAAATCCATATGCCATACAGACAGAACAGAAGAAAGATATTCACAAGCATGTCACAGATTGGACTAAAGCAAGCCAAAAACCAAAGTGCCATGGCATTAACAATAGCACCAGATTTACTGTCACGATTGCAATCTGTGCTGTATCACAGACAGAAGGAGAACTTTTGATAGGTAACACCTCAGGGTTTTTTTAATCTTTTTGGCAAATTATCATTTATCATTATATTTTTGCATGCCATATAATATTATTGCAATAATATAAAAAACCCAACAAGATAAGTTTAATGGGCCCCAACAAAAGGGCTGACTTTTTAACCAGACCCAGTAGAGTCAGCATATGAAGAAAAAGAAAAGGAAGAGATGAAGAAGGAAGGAATGAAAGGAGGAAGGAAGGAATGAGAGAAAGAAGGAACGAAGGAAGAAATGAAGGAAAGAAGGGAGATATTTTGTTATATTAGTGAATTATCCTAAATTTGAAAAAAAAAAGCTTTGAAATTAATTATGATTTTTAGCCTTTATCAAATGCAAAACAACAGCCTAATAATTTATTAGTAAGGTCAAACAAAAGAATTAGCCCTGCAGAGAACTCAAAAACTCAAGTTTCCTAATTGGGGGCAGGAGGAGAGATTTCTCCTGAGGCCATATCATTCACACAGTTAATTTTACTTCCCAACTGATAAAAACTAGGGGAATTTTTTTTGAGAAGTAAAATTGTCCATTTCTTTTTGGTATGCATGCAATTTTTTTTATATTTTTTTTTCCTTCTTAAAAGACTGCATAATTCAGATATGGAGATACCATAACTCCTGGGGTGCTCAGATAAGTGCTGAAGAAGATTTACAAACTCACAGCTTGAGGCTAAGCCCACATGTTGGGCTGAGTGTGGGGAAAGCTCTAGAAATACTATATAGAGTTTCCTGGCAATAACTAGAGAAACATCAGTCAATTGTTTTTCTTAATTGAAGGCCACCTCGGGACCTCATTGAAAATAATGTATCTGCCTATCTTTGTCTAGTCTAAATTACCTGGCTAAGAGTGTTGTTCAGAAGCCAACTTCAGTGAGCTTTTTCCGGAAGAAAAGGAATTAAATTTAACCAGTTTTGCTCATAAAGCTAAGGATATGAAACCTTGTTTCTAAAGATAAAAAAGATTAATCTTTAACAATATCACTAAACAGATGAACTTAACAGAGATGAACTTAACTAAGCAAAACAAATCTATAATCATGAGAGACTCTATACAGAGAGGGGGGGAAATCAGACCTTAAGGGAACAAAATTGAAATGACCAAATTTAAGTCAAGAAAAGTAAATAAATCTACCTTCTCTATCCTTAAGAAAAGTCCAAAGGTTTTCCTCCCAATGGTGATACTGGTGACCTCTTTGCTTCCAAATGACCTCCCTTCCTGAAACCATGCTTAGAGTTCTATTTTAGAGTGTTGTCATATGTCTCAAATCCAGACTTCAACTTTTTCTGTGATGATGGTACATCTTTTTGAAAACCTCTCTCTCTCTCTGCCTCCTACTTAAAGTCCTATAATAAATTTGCATTTCTGCCCACCTCTAGCCCACAGTACTTGTCCACAGCTTCATAGGTCTTTATAATATTGCTTTGGACTACAGACTCTCCTCAGTCCCTCCAATTAAGTGTAAAGAGTATGTCCTGAGGATCTCCTGTTTATCCAGCATTGTGTTGCCTCCTTTGGGGGATAACAAGCTCATGGGGTTACTACAAGGATCACTCAATCAAGACATAAACATTGGTTAAGCTCCTACTGTGTGCCCAGGCACCATGCTAAGCACTGAAGACACAAGGAGACAGCATGTGTGAAGTGCTTTGCAAATAGGAAAACACTACATAAATAACAATTGTTCGTGATGTTGTAGCTGCAGAAAGAAGCCTATGAAGGTCTCTGACCACAAGGAGTTTATAGTCATATTGAGGGAACCAGATATTCAATTCAACAAACATGTATTAAGGGTTTGCTATGCGCAAGGCACTGTTCTAGTGGGCCAAAACAACAGCAACAAATAAGATACAGTCTTTGCCCTCTTGGAGCTTATATTTGGCAAAAAAAAAAATAAGCAAAATGCCTACTTACTACAAAATAGGAAATTTTAGAATTTAAGTTGGATGGGAGTTATCGGGAATTGTACCTATTTATAAATCATTACTGAATAATTGTTATGTACTAGGCACTGTCCTGGGTTCTGATGTGTGTGTGTGTGTGTGTGTGTGTGTGTGTGTGTGTGTGTGTGAGATATTGTCCCTTCCCTCAATGAACTTATGCTCTAACTCAGGACATATGTGTGTATGTGTGTTTGTGTGTGTGTGTGTATACATATATATATGTGTGTGTGTGTACATATATATACGTACTTATATATATATATATATATATATAAAATAGTAACTCCATATTCTAGACATTATGTAATAGTTTATGAGGCAGAGCTGAAGGCAGACAAGGATGTACAAAGACTATTTTAGAAAAAGTGAATAGACAAATATGATTGAAATAGAGTCCCTAGAGGGAAATAGTAGTAAATAGAAAGTGGAAAGGCAGACTGGTGCCAGATTATAAAGGGCTTTGAATGCTGGGCCATGGAGTATACAGTTTTTACATTCAACTGATATGATTTAAACAGAAGGGGATTTTATATAACATCTAGCTCAACTTTTTTATTTTGCAGATGAGGACAAAGAGGCCCCTTTGAGGCAAAATGGTTGCTCAAGTGACAGAGCTAGGATTCCAACGTAGTGTGCTTTTCTTTCAACTATGCCATGGAGGCAATGGGATGTCACTGAGAAATATGAGGCAGGGACAGGATTTGGAGGGGAAAAAACCCAACAACCCACTATTTTAATAGTCCAGAGATGAAGTATAATGGTTTGAATGAGGTTGGTGAAAGTGAGAGTTTGATTATTGAATTAATATGAAGAACAAGGACAGGAAACTAGTGTGTCTAGAAACGAGGAAATCAAGAGATATTTTGGGGGTCCAAAGAGCCATAAAGTAGAAAGGACTCCAGAGGCATCTGATATAATACTTTTAAGGTTTACAAAGTAATTTCCTCACAAGAACCTAAAGGAAGTAGTCTTTGGTTTCCTCGTGGTGGTATAACCTTCTTCATTTGCTGTCTATTGCATTTAGGGTGGTGTTGAGAGCAAAGCTGCAGATGTGAAATAATTCTACACTTGCCTACTCAAGAGGCCCAAATCCATTAGCCTTAGCAACTGCTTCTAGCTTTTACTTCTTCGAAGTTTCTACTTACTCCCACTCCTTCCCCTTCTTCTCCCATAACTATTCCTGTTCTCTTAGAATATCCTTGATGTAGCTACTCTTAGGTCCTGCAACCCTGCCCTTCCCCCCCACACTTTTTCCTGGGGTGGAGGGGAGAGTATCTAAGGCAGGCAGCAAGAATCCCCCACACATATTATCGGTGAAGAAACTTATTGAAGTGAAAATGCTTTCAGCAAAGTAGACCACAAAATAATTCCACAAAAATCAACATTTCTATATGGTGTTAACAGCACCATATGGACAGCTAGGTGGTGCAGTGCATACAGCACAGGGCCTGGAGTCAGGAAGATTTAAGTTCAAATCTGATCTCAGACACTTACTAGCTGTGTGACCCTGGCAAGTCACTTAACCCTGTTTGCCTCAGTTTCCTCATCTGTAAAATGAGCTGCAGAAGGAAATGGTAAACAACTCTAGTATCTTTGCCCCAAATGGAATCGTGGAGAATTGGACATGACTGAAATGACTGAACAAAAACAAACAAAAAGAAAGAAAGAAAGAAAAGATAAGCAAGAGAAAATTTTAAGGAGAAATTTCATTTAAAATAAATGTAAAATGCCTAAAATATTTGGGAATTAACCTGCCAAGACACATAAGCACAGCTATAAAAACTCTTTACAGATGTAAGATAGAGTCCCGGCCCACGATTTTCTTTTTTTCACACTTATTTTATCTTTAATTTATGGAATTAAAGACATATAATAGAGTCTGGGCTTATGATTTTCATTGACATAGGGTAGGATTTTCATTGATATGGATCCTAGATGGGGAAACTCCCTCTGTGGATATAGTAGATTATCTTCTTTGCAATTTTTAGTCTTGGGGACCTTAAAAGTTAAATGACTTGCCCAGGGTTGCACAGCCAGTATGTGTCAGAGGCTAATGGAGATACTGACTATTTGTGATTGATATTTGTAAAATTAATTTAAATAAATGTCATTTAAAGTTTAAATGGTATACTAATCAAATTAGAACTAGATTAAACAAAAGTTCTAAAATATTAAGGGAAGTAATAAGAAAAAATTTAAAGAATTTTTGGAAGCTTTGTATGATAAAATACAGAATGAAATAAACAGAAAAAAGAGAACAATGCATGCTATGATGATAATGTCAGGGCAATTTTATGACTAAAAGAAAGTTAAGCATAGTGAAAATTGAATGAAATTCATTCAAAAGAAAGAATGAAATATAACCCTTCCTGCTAGCAGAGAGGCAGTAAAATGCTAGGGCAAAGTATGGTCTGCATTTTCAGATGCAGTCAGATGTTTCAGATGTCTTTGCTCAATTTTGTTTTTGCTTGTCAAAATAGAATTCATTATGGGGGGGTGAATTGAAAAAATTGTGAAATAAAGACAAGTGACATCAATAAAAATAATTTTTTAAAAGAAAGAAAAAATACATAGTCTTTATATAGTCCCTGTTGGTTGGAGTTTTATTAAAGTCTAATTTTGGTTCATCTGAAATGATATATAGACTACTTAGAGAAAACCTGACAAAAGATAACCAAAACGAGGCAACAGGGAAAAGCCATAATGAGGAAAGGTTAAATGAATTCAAATTAGTTAGCCTAATAATAATGGCTCACCTTTATATGGTACTTTCTGGTTACAAGGCACAATATAGACACAATCTCATTTTATCATTGAGCTATTCATATTGAATGTATCTCATTTTTCTACAATCGAATCAATTCCAAAAGTATTCATTGAGCATCTACTAAGTGTTGAACACTTTGCTAGATACTGAGATAAAAATGAAATTGTCATTTGGTGCTACATAGAGTGAAATTTCATGTTTATGGTACATTTCATTGAGTACTAGACATAGTCAGGAATAGCTGAGTTCAAATCCTGCCCCTACCCATATACCTCAGAAAGTCATTTAACCTCTCTGTGACTAAATTTCCTCATCTGTAAAATGAGGATAATAACAGCACCTGCCTCACAGGTTCATTGTAAGGATTAAAGGAGATAACATATGCAAAGTGCTTTGTAAAGCTCAAAGCTTTATGTAAATGGTGCCTATTATAATAGGTAGAGAAGTAGAGTAGTGGATAGAGCATTGGAATTAGGAAGACCTCGGTATAAATCCAGCAGCGTGTGACCCTGGGTAAGTCACACTCTGTGTTTCAATTTCTTCACATATAAAAAGTGAATAAGAGTAGCACCTACTTCTCAGGACTGTTGTGAATATAAAATGGGATTATATATGCCAAGCACTTTGCAAACCTTAAAGGGTTTAGAAACACTAGCTGTTTGATCTTCACAACTCTGTAAGCTAGATGCTACAAGTACTAGCCTTGTCATTTTCCTAAATTTACACAGCTAGTAAATCTAAATTACAGAGGATAGAAAAATAAAAATGAAATAATCTCTGTCGCCATGAAGCTTACATTCTATTAGGAAAGACACCATGTACACATATCACTATATATAAATCAATATCAGGTAATATTAGGGGGAAGACTCCAACAGCATGGAGGATCAGCAGAGACCTCATGTAGGAGGTTGGGCTGATAGAGTCAAGAACAAAACCTGTCATATGACTCCAAGAACACTGTCCTTTATTCTATAATATAAACATTTCACTGAAGAAGACAAGGGGATTTTTCAATTCAATAAAATTCAACTGGAAGTTTATTAAATTCTTACTTTTTTTACATAGACTTCATTAGCAACTTGGGGTGTTATATGTTTTATAAGATACAAACATTGTCTTCATGAAATATAGAATGTATTGGGTGCTTATTATGCACCAGGTACTCTACCAAGCTCTGGGGGTACAAAAAAAGGTAAAAATGGTCCCTGCCCTCAAGGAGCTCATAGTCTAATATTGGAGAGAACATGCAAATAACTGTGTATAAACAAGATATGGAAAGTATAAATTGGAGATATTCATGAGAGGCAAATGGAGATTTCAACATAGTAGCTGGCACATAATAAAAGCACATTAAGTGATTTTTGATTTGCCCTTCTTTGAAACGTGGTATATGATACATACAAAAATAACTAAATGGAATATATGCAAGATAAATAAAAAGATGGTAGGAGAGAACCCAGCTGGCCCTTACTGAGTGTAAATCCCCTAACCCAAATTAATTATTACGTCTTTGAGTACTTAAAAAAAGTTCATGTGATTACTGAGCCTTTACCAGTGATTTTGATGGTTTATAGAGAACAAAAAAAGGTACCATAGTATACAAGAATGGCAAAGGTTGTCCCTATTTTCCCAAAAGGAAGATGATTGAATGTACGAAATATAGGCCAGTATACATGCTTTGGATTTCTCAAACATTCTACGATATAGTGTAAAAAGAATTGTTTGAAAAGGATATTATCTTCTTTGATCCAATAATATTGCCTTCTTTGGGATATACCCAAAAAATGTCAGACAGAAAGAACCTATGTGTGTAAAAATACTTATACCTTTGACTTTTTTATAACAAAGATCTATAAAGAAAGTATCCATTAATTAGGGAATGACTGAACAAATCATTGCATGTTTATGTAGTGGAATATTACTGTTCCAGAAGAAATGATTATTATGAAAGATTCAGAGAAATATTTTCAGAGAATATGTTCGGGTAGCAATGTAAGGACTAATATAGAAGGGAAAAAGCAAAACTATGAGAATAAATTACATGATGACCACAAAAATGGAAAAGAAACCAACTTTGAATGATTGTAATTTCTAATCAATGGAATAACCAATTAGGACTTCAAAGATTAATTATGATTATGCTTCCTACCTTATTGCAGGCATGTGAGGGAAAGAGATACCTTGCAGACATAGCAAATGTGTTGACTTGAACACATAGTTGTGTGACATAAAAAAGTTAGAGAAACATTTTTCTGGGTAATTAATCATTTTATTAATAATGCCAGGATATTATTAATAAAAAGATGGCCATTTGGCCATATCTCTTAGATCAAAGACCCCTCATGGAACCTGCTCAATGCTTATATGCTCTTGGAATAATGGGTGTTCCTAAGGGTAGAAATCAACTCTGACTAACAATTAATGAAACAATGAATATTATAATGAAAGGTGGACCTACTCTGATGAGGTTCTGGGGTATGTGACTTCGATCACTCAGTTTTGGTCAAAGAGAATTATCTATATGTATATCACCTGTCTGGCAAAAGGCAGAATTCACCTTTTCCCAGAACTGTTTGAGTAACCTATAGGGATGATTTCTAAATGAGGATGTAGAAAAGGGCAAAAACCTGATTCAATAAATAGTTGTTAAAATAAGAGAGAAATAATCATTTCTCTCAGTTGTTTTCATCGTTTCTCACTTACTAGACTGTGAGCTCTCAGAGAGCAGGGACTATTTTATTTTTCTTTTTATGTTTGCCATTGATTTTGTCCCCAGAATTTAGCATAATTCTTGGAACATAGTAGGTGTGTAGTAAATGTTTGTGTGAGATTGAATTAGTCCCATTATATTGGTGGTATTCTTTTTCTTCCATAGAATTTTTCAAGTCAACAAAAGTCTCCATTGATTAATTTGTCCTGTTGTCCCTTTGAAAGTAATTTTAATATTTATTTTTAAGTTACTTTTATGCATTTAACTTTATACAAAAACTTTTAATCTCTTTGAAAAAAATGTAGACAGTAATTAATAGCATGAAACTGTAGAGTTGAAAGATTCAGATGACTTAATATGGAAAGCTAGAGGACTGAGTTATTGGCAACCTGGCTAATATGGTAAACAGAATAAATTTTGATCTTCATTGTTTGGAATTAAGATTCTGATTGGGATAAGAATCATAAAAAGACAGGATTATAAATGTATTCTTCTTCTTCTATGACATTAGGGAGAGGAGAAGGAGTTACTCCAGTTGAAGTTAATAGAAGGATAGAAAGGGGGAATGGGAAGCTGAGGACCTAATAAGTTTTATGTTGAGTGTTGCTGTGTGCTCAAAGGGAAACAGGAACTGAAGGGATGGGGGTACAGTATGTGAGAGTTGGGACAGAGTGTTTACATCTACTAAGCAGCTAATTAGATACTTTCCTGCATCTTGAGTATTTTAGAATATCTCGGGGGATGGTCTATGGAGGCCTGAAGGGAATTGATGCTTAGACTTGCCCAAGTTATAAAGATGCTGAGTCCCAAATAGTGAAAGCTAGTTGGTTGATTGTAATGAGTCAAGAGAAAAATCCATTTTCCTGTCACTATGCCTGTCTGTTTTTCTCTTTCATTTAAGTATGTTGGGAATTATTTTTTAATTCTACTGATAAATTAATATTAATTATTTAGCTTAAGAAATGCTTGTTGATAGATTCAACAATTATTGCACTGGGTATACAAAAACAAAAAAATGAAACTACTCTCAAATATTTAATATTCGCATGCAACAGATACATAGAAAAATAGGTACAAAGTAAGCAATTTTAAGAGGGAGAGAGTGTTAACTACTGCATAAGGTGATTCCTAATCTGCATTTGATACAACCTAGGAATTCTAGAGTCAAGCAGTGGTAGAGGGAGATGGAATGTTGACTATGTAATAACAAGTGGTCTAGTTTAACTGGCCTTGCTCCTTGAGAGCAAGGACTGTTTTTTTGCCTTCCTTTGTAGCTTCAGAACTTAGCACAATGCCTGACACAGACCGTAAACCTGGGTATCTGGAAGCATGGCGGAGCCCTTGATATAAATAATGAATTTTGGATGAAGTATTGGTTTCCATGACAAATAAAAATTCTGTTTTGGACCTGCTGAGGCCCATATTTATCTAGGTGGAGATGTGCAGAATATAGTTGCTAATATAGGGCTACAGGGAGATAAGGACTAAATTTGTAGATTTATTAGTTATCTTCATAGGTATGTTACTTGAAAACATGAAAGCTGATGTGACCAGTCACCAAGGTGGAAAATATAGAATGTGAAAGAAGAGGACCCAGGACAGAAACTCAAGGGGAAGATCAAACATAGTAGGTGGGAGTAGTGTAATTATCCAGCAAAACACATTAAGAAGAAAGAGTGAGACAGGTAGGAGGAAAGCCAGAGGAAAGCAATGTAACAGAAACTGAGGAATAAGAAAGTATACAAGAGAAAGGGATGATTGATAGTGTGAGAAGCTGCAAGAAGATCAAGTTGAATCAAGACTGAGAAAAAAAAACATTGTACTTAGTACTTCGGAGAATGTTAGTAACCTTGGAAGGAACAATTTCAGCAAAGTGGTGTGGTTGGAAGTCAAATCATTTGCAATGAGAAGTAACTGGAAAATAAGTAAATGCAGATAGTGAATATATCTGACCAGATAATAGTATAAACCAATCTAGATTTGATATTGAAAATAAAAGATCACAGCATAAAATTACAACTAAAGTTGAAAGGAAATCTTTGAGTCCTTCGAGTTAAATATTGTTTGGTAGTATTGCGATTAGGTAGTGAGAACAATCTATGCCTAGAATATCTTTAAAGAAATAAAATTTCTTTAAATCTTGCTCTAAAATACACCCCTTTGGTTTATTTGCATCATATAGAAGACTTAAATATTTATTGTTATGTTTTAATAGTTTGTCTTATTTAAAAGTAGGTCACTACTTGCAAACAAAATTCCACTCATGTATATTGTTGTTACTACCTAAATCAGAGACTTATCTTCAAAAATAGTCAAGCCAGCTTCAAAAAGGGCATTGTTTGCATATTCTACCCTAATCCAAGGAAGTAAACACACAACTCACACTTGCCACTGGGGGTTGAAAAACAACAAACCCTATCTCATTAAATATAATGAGACCATTTGGTTTTGATGAGAGATTAATGAGGTAGTTTGTGTGTATGTGTGTGTGTGAGTCAAATAGAATTAGTAAGTTATCAATTCATGTGAGGAACAGAAATATAGAAATGGTGATATTATGTGTTTATTCTCCAAGATACCAGCATGAGGAACACCAATGATTTTCATACTACACTTAAGAAAACCACTAAATTTTTAAAATGTATTTTTAATGTTATTTATGCATTTTACTTTTGTAACACCTGTTTCCAGATATACTATCCTCTCTCCACCCCTCCATGGAGGTTTTCCTTTAACAACAAAAACAACATTAACAAACAAAAGCAGTTGAGTAAGACCAGTTGACATAGTCAGAGACAACATCAGAGTATATAGCACTCTATGACTAATGTTGCCCATTTTTATAAGAAAAGAAGGTCAGTCCATTTCCTTATCTCTTCCAAGACAAAGATGAATCATTATAATTGTTAAGTTTTTGCCTATATTCTAGCATACTTTTCATTTATCATTGTGTGTATGTCTATACATATATATTATACAATATACAAATACATTTCTGCTTCAGTTTATTTAATTCTGTATCACATAAACCTTTTTGTTTCTCTAAATTGCTCTAATATGTGGGGTTTTTTAATAGCACAATAAGAGTTCATTACATTGGTATACCACAATTTATTCAATCATTCCATAGTTTATGGCTAGAAACCCACTTTATTCCAGTTTTTTGCTGCTATGAATATTTTGTCATGTATGGTAGTTTTCTTTCTCTCCTTAGCCTATGTGGGATATATGCCCAGCAACTGAATCTCTACTTTCGAAGAGCACAATGATTTTTCTCAAATAATTTCAAATTGTTTTCCTGAATGACTAGACCAATTCACAGCACCACCAACAGTGTATTGATGCATGTATCTTCCATACATACATACAGTTTCTATCTTTCGGAATCTTTGACAATTTTTTGGGCATAACCAGAAATTTCAAGATGGTTTTAATTTTAATTATTTTTTAGTAATTTGGAGCAAACTTTCATAGGATTTTTGATCAACTGCAATCTCTCTCTTGAAAATGATTGCCTTTGGCTGCTTATTTATTAAGAAATAGTTCTGGGTATTAAATATGTGTTAATTCACAATATGTTCATCAGTCATGCACTTATTAAAAACCTATGTGCCAGATACTCTGCTAGGCAATAAGGAATATAAAGACAAAATGAAACAAATCTTGCTCCCTTGCAACTTAAATTATTTCTAGGGAACATGAACACAGACACACAGAGACCCATATAAATACAAAACAAACACTAAACGTACAGGAGTGAGGCAAGGGATTAGAAGCTGGGATGATCAAGACAGGCATCCATCAAGGAGGTACTAAGCTTTGAAGGAAGCTAGAGCTTCTAAGAGGTGGAGGTGAAAAGAGAGGTCATTCAAGGCACACAATTAGGAAACTTATTTCATGTACAAGAAAGAAGTAGGCCAGTTTGGATAGATCATATGCACATAGAGGAGTGTGGTATAAAAAACCTGGGAATGTTGGCTGGAGCAAGACTGTGAAGAGACTTAAAAATCAAACGGGGATTTGAATTTTATCCTAGAGCAAGAGGTAGTTCTAAACCTTTTTGAGCAAGGGAGTGACATGGTCAGACTTCTGCTTTGTTAGCCATATAGAGGATACATTGGAAAAGGGAGAGACTTGAAGGCAATGAGAGCTACTAGGAGACTATTAGGTAAGAGGTCGGGGGGACCTTGAACTATGAGACAGGCCATGTGAATAGAGATGAAAAAGATTTTGTGGAGGTAGAGTCAACAAGACTCGGTGACTAACAATTGATTGGAAATGGGCAATAAGGAAAGAGACTTGAATGAGATTTAAAGTTTTCAAATTTGAGTGAATAGAAATATGATAGTGCCATTGGCAAATACAAGGAAGGGGGGTGGATATAGTGAGAAAAGATAATGAGTTTTTCTTTGGCCATGTTGAAGTTCTATAGAATATTCAGCTGGAAAAAGTAATAGGCAGTTTGTCAGGTGGGACTGTAATTCATCAGAGACCCTAGACCTATATTTGAGAGTCAGCTTCATAGAGAAGATGATTAAACCAATGGAAAATTATAATATCACTACAAGAATGTGTATAAAGAAAGAAGAGGTGATAGCCCAGGATAGGGTCTTGACGTATACCCACAGTTAGTAGATCATACATAGAAGGCCATCTAGTCCAACCCAAAGCTATACATGAATCCTACAACATTTGCACAAATGTCATCCCAAGGTCAGGAAATCTACTGCTTCCCTAATTAGTTCATCCCAGATCTGGATAGCTCTAATTGTTAGGAAGTGTTTTCTTTACATTGAGCCTCAATCATCCTGTCTGCCACTTGAACCCATTATTTCCATTTCCCACTTTTGAAGCCAAATCGAACAAGTTCATTCCCTCTTCCACATAACAGACCTTCAATATACTTGAAAATAGAAATCGTGTTTCCTGAGTTTTCTCTTAGTCTGACCAAATGTCCCCATTTCATTTAATTGGTCTTCATAGGTTCATGATCTGAAAAACCTTCACCATCCTGGTTGTCTTCTACCAGATGTGCTCCTTCTTATCAATGTCCTGCCTAATATGTGGCATACAAAATAATTCCAGATGTAGTCCAATTATGAAAGAGTATACAGAAGGACTATCATCTCCCTCCTTCTGGATGCCAGTTTTCTCTTAATGCAGCATAAGATTGCATTAGCTTTCTACATTTCCGTTTCCTCATCTTTAAAATAGCAGCTGGAACACTATTCTCCTGGCATCATTGTAAAAATAAAATGTGATTTCATACATGAAATCTCATTGAAAAATTAAATTGCTCCATGCCAACACATGATATTAAGGAACTTTGTTGCTGGCAAATTTTAAGGTGTCTGAAAGTTACTGCCAAGAGATTCGTAATATTTATTAAAAATTCCAGGAAGCCAGAGGCATCTGGCTATTGTGAGAATTACAGGGAAAGGATTTATCATTTTTCTAATGATGTAATAAAGTCAGTACCTTGTAAGTTACATTATCATAGATTTTGAGCTGGAAGAGACCTCAAAGAACATGTAGTCCAACTCATTCATTTTATAGATGAGGAAACTGAGGCCCAAAGAACTTCAGAGAGTTGCCAATATGATAGGTAGAAAAATCCACATTCAAACTGGGTTTCAAATACAGACTGCTTCTGCTACATTACCTTAATTCAATCCCTTTTCGTGACATAATAAAATATTAACCATAGCTACCATCAGGTAGTGACTGTGGACAGGAAATCTCTCCTCTTCTCAGAGTTTCATATTCACTCTCAGCTTCCAGTAGATATCCCCATGCATGTTTACAGACTGCAACCACGCTATACTCTTCACTAATTTTCATGGTTAATTCTCTGTGCCTCTTGTTCTTATTATCACAACCTAGGCTGAGCCTGGATCTAGGTAGCCTGGCCACAGTAAGAATGAAGAATCAGTAGATCTGTCAAGTACAGGCATCTGAGCAAATGTCCATTGTCTGTGAGGTCAAAGCTTCATTGGAAAGAGCACTAACAAATAGGACCCATTCTTATTCTAGGGCAGAAGATGTATTTTCTCTGCCCTATTTTATTCCTTCTTGCAAAGTACAACTGACCCCGGGCTATGTATGACTTATGGCCAACAGGTCATAGGACTGCTGCTAAAGCCTGCTTCTGCTTGAGACAGTGACAGAGTTCCTTGCATTTCCTCGTACTTATGATTGAGACCTATGGGATACATGCAGCTTGCATCCTTCCATAACTAGAAGTTATATTAGAGGAACATGGGGAAAAAGTAATGAATTTGTAGTCAGTTCTCATTCTGCCACTTATTAATTAGGGTACAATATGCAAACAATGTCCTTTAGAGGCCAGCTTGACTATTTTTGAAAATTCAGAAATTCAGGAAAATAGACAGTCCTTGTGTTATAGTTGAAGAAACTCCCAGACTTCAAATATCCCATCTGTGAAATAGGAGTATGAATACCAGAAGTTTGTTGTAAGGGAAGCATTTTTGTACGTTGTAAAGTGCTATTCAAATGTGAGTCATCATTACTGTAATTTTTCAACTGAATACATTTGCCAAAATACACTAGTTGACTCCTCAGTGTGTTTTAATTTATTCTCCAGTCCTCTAATACACTGATGTATCTGTGATCTTAGTAATGTGGATATTGTCTCCAACTAAGCAGCTCTCAACCCATCCACACCTGCTCATCCCGTCAGATTTATTCATTTCTTTGCTATAAGGGGTCTGCTCACCAAATATGGCAAGCAATACTTTCTTTGAGTTGAAACTAAGCAAAACGATCTTCAATCCTGGGCACCACTCTCCAGATTCTGTTGGGTCTATGGCAAACTCTGCCAAGAAACAATTCACATTTAAACCAGCTCTAAATGTTAATTTTCTTTCATTCATTCAACAAATGAACCTCCTATGTTCAGTGCTATGTATTAGGCACCAAGGGAGATACTACCTACCTCTCAGGATTATTGTGAAGAAACTGCATTGCTAGATATAAGGAACTATGTGAATGAAAGTTATTAACATTTCTGTGTGATCAGTTCGTAATGCATATAGTATCGGTTTTCTTTTTCATTTATTATTCTGGCCAATCAGTACCTTTAAATGCTTTCTCCCCACTCTTGAGATTGAGGCCAACTATTTACAGATAACAAGGATTCTATGGAAGAAAAACCGATAACAAGGACTATTATTTCAATCTATAATTTACAAACCATTTTAGGAGTGATTATTGCCCTTAGGGACTCTTGACAGCCAAACCACACATTGTTCCTTCCATAATATTCTTGTTTGCTGTGATTAGAAACAGTTTTGTACACACAGGGAGCTTCATCTATGCAGCCTTGATGCATCACTGAATCTAGTCCCAAATCCTCTCTGAAGTATATCTTTCTCTCCACTCTCAGTGCTACCACATTCATCCAGGTTTTCCTTACTTCACCATGGTTTGAGGCCCCAGAACTAGAGCTGAAGAGGACTTAAGAATCCATCTAGTCAAAACCCATTGTTTCACCTTAGAAGAAAAGTGAGAGCTGGGGTGTTTAAGTAAGTTGCCCAATGTCAGTCAGACAGATAATTTCAGAAGTGAGATTTGAACCCAAGACTTATTATTGCAGAGTCTATTCTCTTTCCATTTCACTATGCTGCCCCTAAAGTGGCTCTTAGCTTGTCCTCTGGACTTCATTTTCTTTCCTCTACAGTTCATCTTGTACAATACTTTTTTTTTTAAGTTGGGGACTTGTGACTTTGTTGATATAGGAAATTCATATTCCACCAGTGAAAGTAAGTACTTACTTTGCAGTTTGAAGTCTTCGGAGAGTTGCCTGTGATACTAAAGGGTTAAGTGACTCTCCAGGAATCATACAGCCAGTGTGTGTCAGGAGTGGGACTTGTACCTAGGTCTTCCTGATCCTAGCTCTTACTCTTTATCCTCTCTAGACCATATTTCTTTTCTCAAATGCTTTGAAAAAATCAACTTTAGAAGCCCTCTGGAGCTTTCTTGAGAGTTGAAAATGGAAACCTTCCTAGTGGAAGAATGGGGACCAACAGAATCAAATCCAGGTTACCCAGTTCCAAGGCAAGTTCTCTTTTAGCCACACAAGATCACAGTAGCTATGCCTGCCCAGTTATTGTATTAATTCTCTGCCTATTTCCTAATTGTCTCAACAATTTAGCATTTGATTGAATCTACACATACAAATACACACTCTCTTGTCCTCTGTTTTCTGCTGACAAAACTTCTGTTACTTCAGAACCATGCTCCAGTTCTGAGCCCTCCAGAGAGGACCCTTAAATTGGGCCGATATAAGGCAAAATTTCCAACACTTAGAGATAGTATCCAAAAGTGAAGTGGTAGTGGGTTTCTCTTCCTTGAAGGTTTTTAAGTAGAGGCTGAATAAGTACCTGACAGTCATGTTAAAGATAGTTCTCTTTTAGGCAAGTGTTCAATTAGATGGTTTCTGATGTCAAGGTAGCTTGGTGCCACAGTGGATAGGATGCTGGGCCTATAGTCAGGAAGATATGAGTTCAAATTTGGTCTTAGACATTTATTAGTTGTTTGACCTTGAGTAAGTCACTTAACCTCTGCCTCTCTTAGTTTCTTCAACTGCAAAATGGACATAACAAATAATAGCACCTACCTCAAAGGGTTGTCGTGCTATGTTCCCTTCCAATTTTGAGAGTCTGTAATTCTGTCTTCTCTTTCCAACTTGTGAAATACAATCTCATATGGGTATAGATGGTGGCTAATACATACTTTCTTTGACAGCCCAAGGACAACTTTCCTGATCCCTCCCTCCTTCCCTAAACTGCTTCATAATTCTCTTGGATTTATTTCACATATAGTTACCTACATACATGATAGAATGAGAGGACTTTCTGAGCAGAGAAAGCAGCATTTTTTTTTTCTGTATTCCCAGTCTTTGACACATAGTACGTGCTTAATAAATGTTTGTTGATTAATTTTATTCTTAGATTTAACACAAGTCCAGCATGTCGTAAACATTCAACAAATCCATATCAATGACACAGTAGAAAAAACACTAGAATTAGAGTAAAGGTGCTTGGCTTCTAGCTCTGGAACTGTCACTAATGGGATGTGCTCCCAGGAAAGTGAAGAAGTCCCCAGGCCTCAGTTTCCTCATCAATCCAATGAGGAGACTGGTCTAGATAATTTCCAAGCAGCCTCCCCCACCCTTTAAAAAAACTCTATGATTTTTGTGGTTGAATTAGTGGGCAATAAGGCCTTGCACTTCAGTTCACTGATGTATGTGTTTTCATCAGTAAACTGCAAGATCTCTTAATGACTTTATGTTGGCTCTTAGCCAATTTAGCACAAATTCTATCAAATCTTAGATTGCTCTGGGTCCCCACAATTTAGAATCTGCCCTGGAAATGGCATGAGCAGTATAAACTGACATACATAAACCTCTAAACCCTGTTGAGGGACTATAGCTACAGCATAAGTGAAGAAGAAATTCTTATTCCTGTTTTAGAGACAAATTAAACAAAGATGGAATAGGCCAAAACATACTCACCTAGATAGCTAGTGCAAACCCAAGCTGTGTTTAGCCTATCAAAGAGGAAAGGATGGGAGGACAATTCTACAAAGGAATTTACTAACATATAAGGCCATGGAGTATTTTCATAACAAGTTCTGATGTATAAAGTATATCTGAAATGGAAGCTTCCAGACAAATGCTTCGTTATTCATTTTATGGCTTATCCATGGTAAATTTTTAAACTTTGGTTGGCTTTACCCTGTCTCTCTCTCTCTCTCTCTCTCTCTCTCTCTCTCTCTTTCCCCCCAACTCTAACTATTCCCTTAACTTTTAGCAACCCATTTGGGGATTATCTCCCCTTCACATTAGTTAAGAAATGCATTTATATACACATATGTATGCATATGTACATATATGCATATATATTTCATTTTAATTGCAGTTCATTTTAATTAGAACAAAAAAGTTGCTGTCCTCTCTGAAAATCAATTGGCCTCTTCTTGAATTGAGGAATTAAGGACTGAGAAGAAATACCACAGTGCTAGGAATATGTGAGTTTGGGGGAATAAATAATTTCAAATATTGTATAACCTTGGGCAGTTAAATTTATCTTTCTGGAACTCAATTTCCTCATTTGGAAAATGAAGAATTTGAATTAGATGATAGTTGAAATATCTTCTAGATCTGTTTTATGATAAGCAATGTGATATAGGAGAAAGAAGACAGGTAGGTAGTTCAATGAATAAAGTACTGGGCCTGGAGTTAGAAGACTCATCTTCCTGAGTTCAAATCTGGCTTCAGACACTCACTGGCTATGTGACCCTAGTCAAGTCACTTAACCCTGTGTATCTCAGTTTCCTCATCTGTAAAATAAGCTGAAAATGGCAAACCACTCTAGTACCTTGCCAAGAAAACTGAGAATGGCATCGTAAAGAGTTGGACACAAATGAAATGACTGAATGACAACACAGCGGAAAGAGTACTGACTGGAATAAGGGGACTTACAATCGTATCCCTGATGTACTACTGTCTACTTTATCATCTTGAGTAAATCACTTGACCTGTCTAGACCTCAGTTTCCCCATTTGTAAAATCAAGGGGTAAGGTTAGATAGTCTCTGAGGTCCCTTTCATCTCGAAATCTATGGTCCTATGATTCTGTTACTTAATTTTATCAACAGTAATTATGAGGAAGTGGGTTGCTTTTAGTGAGGTTGTTAATATGGGATTTACTTGTCACTTTTTATATAAGTAATGGCAGTCTTTTAAGAGCTGAGTGTTTTGTAGTCCCCTCTTTGTTAGTTAACACACCTCTGTAGCAGGACTCTTTAAAGGTATAAAGAGAGAGCAACTCTTAGTATCTCTGAAAAAAGTGATAACCATGCCTCAGGCCATTTCTTAATTTCTGAATACTGGTGAATATTACAGGAAATAAAAAAAAAGTGGGGACTTGCTGATAGAATATAAAATGGCATGTCTCTAAAAACAAAAGTAATCCCTTCAGAAAGCATCAACTTATAACAATGGAATTGAATTTTTTATGATCCCTGATTAATCTAACCTTGGTTCTTGCTCTTACATTGAATAGAACTAATTATACTGAATCTCAATTGGATTGGGCGTAACTTTGCCTGGAAGAATCCTAGTAGTTTTATCAGGTGTTTTGGCTTCTTTTGTTGTTTTTGGTTTGGGTTTTATTGGTTCAAGTATTTATCTCAAATAAAATGTTATGCATGCAGTGAGTTCATGTTACTTCCATACACGTAAACAATATTTGTTTTGTTGTTGTCATGCCTGACTCTTTGTAACTCCAACTATAGAATGCCAGACCCTTCTATCCTCCACTCTCTCTTGAAGTCTGTCCAAGCTCATCTTTGTTTTTTCCATTATACCATCTATCCATCTCATTCTCTGTCATCCCCTTTACCTTTTGCCTTCAGTCTTTCCCAACATCAGGGTCCTTTCCAATGAATCCCATCTTCTCATTAAGTGGCCAAAGTATGTAACCTTCAGTTTCAGTATTTGACCTAGTGATTAGCCTGAATTAATTTCTTTAAGTATTGACTGATTTGATCTCATCATTGTTCAAGAGACTCTCGAAAGTCTTCTCCAGGACCACAGTTCAAAAGCATCGATTCTTCAGTGCTCAGCTTTCCTTATAGTCCAACTCTTGCAGCCATACATTGCTATAAAAAAACTACAGCTTTGACTATGCAGACCTTTGTCAGAAAGGTGATGTCTCTGCTTTTTAGTATGCTTGCAGATTTGGCATCACCTTCCTTCCAAGGAGCAAACATTTTTTTTTTTTAATTTCATGGTTGTAATCAACATCTGCGGTAATCTTTCAGTCCAAGAATAAAAAATATAACACTGCTTCCATTTCTTCATTTCTTTTCCCACTATTTCCCAGGAAGTGGTGGGATCAGTTGCCAAGATCTTAATTGTTCTTATTGTTGTTTTATGTTAAGCTTCAAGTCAGCTTCTACACTCTCCTCTTTCACCTTCATCAAGAAGTTTCTTAATTCCTCTTCATTTTTAGCAGTCAGAATGTTATCATCTGCATATCTGAGATCATTATTTCTCCTAGCAACACTAATTCTGGCTTTTGATTCATCCCTTCTGGCATTTCACATGATGTATTTGGCATATTAGTTAAATAAATAAGGTAACAATATATAACCTTGTCATACTCCTTTTCCAGTCTTAAACTAATCATTTGTTCCATGTTCAGTTATGATTATTGTTGCTTCTTGGCCCACATACAGGTTTTTAAAGAGATAAGTAAGATGATCTGATACTCCCATCTCTTTGAGGACTTGCCACATTTTGTTGTGACCCACACAGTCGAAGACTTTAGTGTAGTCAATGAAGCAGAAGTAAATGTTTTTCTTAGAACCCCCTTGCTTTTTCCATCATCTAGTGAATGTTGGCAATTTGGTCTCTAATTCCTCTGCCTCTTTGAAAACCAGTTTGCTCTTCTGGTAATTCTTGGTTCACTATTTCTGAAGCCTGCTTGCAGAATCAAATATAACCTTGTTGGCATGTGAAACAAGTGCAATTCTCAGTAATTTGCACATTCTTTGGCATTGCCCTTCTTTAGGATTGGGACATAAACTGATGTTTACAGATCCAGTGGCCATTGTTGATTTTTCCAAATTTGCTGGCATATTGAATGTAGCACTTTAACAGCATCATCTTTTAGGATTTTAAAAAGCTCAGCTGGAATTCCATCACCTCTGCTCCCCTTACTGTTAGCAATCCTTCCTAAGCCCACTTGACAGAACCAAAAATACCATAGCAACTAAAGCTAAATACATCTGGAAGTTTCTGCTTTCCATTCTAGAGTTCCTTAGTAGCAATCAACTTACAGTGCCATAGATACACAGTTCCTAATTCAAAAACTGACTCATTTTAAAAAATGATAAAAAAGCCAATTTATTTCATTTTATGTTTTCTGGCTCATGGTTATTCTAAGATAGTCAGAAGTTTTCTTGCTCTGCTTAACAGTGTTCACTATTTTTACTAAGTACATTCCTTATCTCCATCTTTACATGAGGAAGAAAACTTTTTTTCCACACCATTCAGTTTGGCAGACATCCTGCAAAATAGGATAAGCCTATAGGCAGTGAGCATATGAACAGCAAAATCCCTTGTGATCATCCTTTTCCAATCAGAAGAAATGTTTTTGTTGTTTTTTTTCTTTAAAATAATATACTTTCTCTTCTCAACAGGTATTTTACTGCTAGGTGCTTGATAATGAATTACAAATGTTTCTATGTCTCTACATAAGTCTCCCTGTTAAAAGCTGTGCCAGATTTCCTTAGTTTTATAGCCTCTTCTTTAAGGGGTCAAACTTGCTTTTTTTAAAAAAAATGGTATTATAAAAAAAGAACATGAACAAAGTTAAGACTAATGAGTAAAAATAGAATTATTTTAGTGCCCCCAGTGACTATACAAAAAAGTGACCCTCACCTAATAGAAGGATATTACGCAGCATCACTGTAATAAACTGAGAGATGATAGTAGTAACAAGAATCATTCAAATATGTGAAATACTTATTTTTTTATAATTCAAAGTTTAAGGGGCATTTCTTTGTGTCAAATATTGATTTTTTTTCCACAGTTCTTTTTTATCTTAGCTCTTTGGGTAAAAATTAATACTACTGACCTATTCCTCTTCCTTGATATTCTTTGAAACTCTTCAGATTCCAGTGACTAAAAGAGAAGTGACACAGACAAAACCAAGTTATTTGAAGTAGGATCATTAGGAACATTGTCCTTTACTTCTATGATGATCTAGGTTCTACTCCTACTACTCTGCGCTCTTCTCTTTCTCCTTTGTTGATATATTTTTTCCCTATAAATCCATTAAAGTTAGTGATTCCCTAAGGTTAAGATCTTGGCCTTGTTCTGTTGTGTTTGTGTCATTGTTGGGTTTTCTTTTTCCTCTCACTTCACTCTCTGCCTCAAAGATCTCATCCTTTCCCATTCCTTAAAACGTCAGCTAGTCAGCTACTCAGACAGCTGCCAAATCTATCTTTAGCTCTGACAGCTTTCCTGAACTCCAGATCCACGTTTCCAACTACCTACTAGAAGTTTCTACTTAGTTCTGTCTTCATCACAAATTCAATATCATCTTCTCCCCAGAACTAATGTCCAACCTTCACATCACTGTTTCTATTAATGGCACCATTATCTTTTAACCTTCCTTCTGCTTCATTGACCACAATCAACTGACTGCCAAAGTACTGTTGATTTCTGGACCTCTAATTCATACTATGGAATGCTTTCAGGTTGTTTTTTTTTTATTATTATTAAAACCATACTTTAATCATGACACTTCCCTACTGGAAAACCTTCAATGATTTCCTGCAACCTACAGAAAAATCTAAAATCCTCAGCCTAGCATTCAAGGCCTACTATTCTGATCCTATTATTTTATCTTCTGTCACATCTGTAAAATATAATATGGCATCCAGACCCCTGATCATCTTGTTCATCTTCCTCTTTTTGCTCTCTAGTTTGTCAATGTGATTCCTAAAATATGGTGCCTAGAGCTGAAAACAATACATCAAATGTCATCTGACTAGGGATGAGTTCAGAGGTATTACAAATGTTCTCTTTCTAAATATATTTATAATCTTAATACATTCCAGAATCACAGGGTTTTGTTTTTGTTGTTGTTGTTGTTGTTTTGGGGTGGTTTCTTTTTGTTTTGTTTTTACAACATGCTATCCTGTTGATTCATTTTGAGCTTGCAGTCTACTAAAATCTTTGGATCTCTTTCATATTAACTAATTTTTTGTCATGTCTTCTCTATTCTATACTTATAAAGTTATAACTTCATTTGGTGCTAAATATCAAATATTTAATATATGATTTCATCTTATTAGATTTGACTCATCTTTCAATTCTGCCAAGTTCTTTCTGGATCCCAACTATGCCATCCAATATTTAACACTCTCAGATTAATTTACTTTACAAATGTGATAAGCATGTCATTTATACTTTCAACTAAGTCTTTGATAAAAATATAGCACCTAAAGACATATCGCCAAGGCACTCTATTAGGAACCTCCTCCTAAGTTAATATTGACTCATTTATGGCTATTCTTTGTGTCCATTTTTCTAACCAGTTGTGAATCCATTGAGCTACACTAACATCTTGTCCATCTTGTTCATATATCACAAAATTTTGTCATGAAATTTTTTGCCAAAGTTCAGACATTCCTTCCACCATATTCTCATGATCCATTAGTGTAGTAATAAACTTCACGAATGTAGTTGGTCCAGTTTGACCTATTCTTGATGAGGCCATCTTGGCTCTTAGTAATCACTGATTCCCTTTCTATCTGCTCATTCTGGTCTAGAAATTTTCCAAGAATTGAAGTTGGGTTCTTTAACCTATAGTTTATAGAGTCTACCTACTTTGCTCTTGGAAATGCAGATATTTGTCTTTCAGTTAGAAAATTTCCCTCTATATTGTTCCAGAAGATTCTAGTAGCATCTCAGCAATCACGTCTGTCAGGTCTTCTCAATAGAATAAGGGTATCATTTAATGAGGTCTGATGACTTGAACTTACTGGGAATAGCTAGATGTTCTCCTTCCTTTGCTAATCTATCTTGGGTTTCACTTCCATGCTAACCATTTTTATTGTGTTCTTTCTAATTGAGAAATCAAATAAGATATGACTAATTCTGTCTTCTCTCTTTTCTTCTTTACTACCATTCCATTCATCCTAAGCATTCGTCCTTTTTTGATCTTCTCAAAGAGGCTTCTTGGTGACACAGTGGATAGAGAATTGTGCTTACAGTCAGGAACACCTTCAATTAAACTAGACCTCAGACATACAAGTTGCCCTTCCTCTGTATGACTGTATTTTTTCGTCTATAAAATGGGGGTGATAATAGCATCCCCAGGGGTGTTGTGGGGGTAAAATATTTTTAAAGTGCTCTGCAAACCATAAAATGTTATATAAATGCTGTTGTCATTATCACTAAGATAGCTTTAAAAAGACCTCCTGCTTGTTGGGATCATACATCAATAACCTTAGTTCATTACAAACTTCGGCAATCTAGATACTATATTTACAGGACCATACCACTTTCTAATATTTATCCTTATATGCCATAGCCACCATCTTATTCTGTAAATCTATTTGCTAATGGGTTTGTCCTGCTTCCACATTAATATGTTAAGTTAGTTCCATCTTTTCATCCTCATCAGAACAATTCTCTGTGTATCTAGGAGTTCATTCTTCAGAGCCTCTCATGCCTCTTTGGCTTACTTTTCTTTTAGAGATTTAGGCCACAGGAATTTTACCAATCTTTCTCTGAGCCCACTGAAAGCTGAAATCCCTACCTTGGGGAGCATATCATACTATGACTGTCATATATAGACAGATGAAAAGTAGGGTTCCTATGGAATTTCTCTTTGTTTTTAAGTTACTATTAAGGCAAATAAAGAATCAATTAATCAATGAGCATTTATTAAGCACATACTATGGGTCAGGCATGCTGAGGACAGAAAGAACAAAGCAAAACAGTCCCTTACTTCGAGGATCTGACATTTTAATAGGAGATTGATGTTACCTTGCAGCAGTTTCAGTTGTGTCTGCCTCTCTGTGACTGATACTGAAGTGATTTGCCACTCTTTTTTCTCCAGCTCATTTTACAGATGAAGAAACTGAGGCAAATAGGGTTAAGTGACTTGCCCAGGGTCCTAGTGTCTAAGGCCAGATATGAAGTCAGGAATGAATCTTCCTGACTCCAGGCTCAGCACTGTGCTACTGTGACAACAATTGGGGTAGCAGCAGCTGTTGATGTGTAAGACCCAACAAGACTAGCAACAAGAGCTGCCAGGACAGGTTCTTTGATCTCCTTCTCTAAGGAAAGTAAGTTTAAGGGGTTAACTATCTCAGTTTGATTTAACATACATATATATCAATCACTTAATTCAGGGGGAAAAGATCATCCCCCTGAATTTCAAGGCAAATACAAACTGAAATTACAAACATCAACAGACAGATCTTGTCTGATTCAAATCACAATTTATACTTACCAGAGAAGCACCAACATCTATCTGGGTTACAAAGCTGGGAGGTAGTAACAATGTCATGCCCAGAGTCTCAACACTCCTTCCATGAGTGAGCCCCAAAAGTCAAACACCTACCTTGGATCTTATATAGCCATCTCAGGGCCCTGGGGCACTTGATCATCTCCAGAAGCACTCAAACAGAGAACAGTGAAAAATCCCATTTTTCTGGCCATTAATTTGAAAGGCAGGACTCATCAAAGGTACTTAATCACCTCAGCATTCCGAAGGAGAAGAAAACAAAAAATCCTACCCTGATTACCATTACATTGTCTTAGTGCTGAAGCACTCCCAAGACAAAAAGATCCCATTTTCCCTGCTCCATTCAAACAAAGGCCCTGTGAGATAAGTAGATAGGAAACAGACTCAAGAAGATTATAAGGCTCCCAGAGCCAAAAAACTAGTTATCTACAAAGCCAAGACTTAAACCTAAGTTTCCAACCCAGTTAAATGGTCTTTTCACCACACCATCGTCTTCCAACTGACTTCCTCTTCTACATTGCTTTCTACTGATTTACTTCTCTCTGTATTTCTGATTCCCTCTTTCTTCTCATATGCTGCTCTGCAATGCCCTGAGCCACCAAAAATTGTTGGGCTGTGGCTGTGGAAGACATAGTAGGCAGAAAATTTAGCTAGTTTGGCAATCTACTGAATAGTTTGGACAGGAAACCCTGCCTTGTACTATGCCACACAATCTATCAACCTGAAATATAAAAGACTTTCTCTCAATGGCAAAGGAAAATTATGATTCCCTTCTCTCAGTTATCTGCATTTTAATGAGGACAGCATCTTGAGTTAAAGGAATCAAAATCTAATAGATCTAATAAATTTCAGATATTAGTCAATATAGTCAGAGTCAATAGTTGGAGAAGCTTCCTTCTTCTTGCCTTCCTTCCTCTCCCTTCTTTTCCTTTCCCTTTTTTTCCCTTCCTGCCTATTTTCCTCCCCCTCCTTTTGCTTCTTTTCTTTCTATTTTCTTTTCCTCTTCTCCTCCTTTCTTCTTTCCCTCTCTTTTCACCCTCTCTTCCTTTTTTAGCAAGGCTTTCCTGGTTCATCGGGGGTGGGGGGGAAGGTGTCGTACAAGGAATATTCATTGAAGAGATCAATATCCAGGACAGAATAGGAGATGCAGGATTCAGCAAATTCAATTAAAATTGACAATCATTAAACATTTTATGTATGCCAAGTACTTTTCTTAGTATTAAAGGTAATAAAAAGATCAGTGAGAACCTATCCCTTATTTCATAGAACTGAAAAACTAGTGGAACAGCAGCTAAAATATTTATGTGAATCATTATAATCCAAGATAGAACAAGCCAAGAGCATAGGGATGGTAGAAATGGCTTGGTGAGGGTTGTAGAATTAAAGATCAATTTCCATCTGGGAATATCATAAAAGATTTCCCAGAGGTTTGGAATTTGAGTTTGATCTTGAAGAATGGGCAGAAATTTATAAAGATTGAATGAGATAGGATGTGGATGAGAGGGACATTTCATGTATGCGGCATAAGCAAATGCATCAGGGGGTTGAAAGAAAAGGATTTGTATAGGAATGGTCCAATTTGGGGGGCAGATAGATGCTTCCATTATAGAAAGTAGGTAAAGTAAGAATAGAATGATAGAGAACCTTGAATGTCAAACTAAGAATTGTAGATTATATTCAGTGGATGATAGAGTTCCACAGCAGGGTTTTAAACAGAAGGGTGGTACATCCAGATCAGACTAGAGGGAAAATTAATCTAGCAGAAATGTGAAGGGTGGATTAGAGAAGGATGAGGCTAAAAGCAGGAAGATCACATAGGAGGCTAATGTAATAGTCCAGATGGATGGTAAATTAGGCCTGTAATAGGGTAGTGTCACTGGGAATAGAAAGATGGGGGTAGATGAGATAGTTAAAAGGTGAAATTGATATAGTTTGGCAATTGATTACACATAGGAGGTAAGGCATAGGACAGAAGTGATAAAACTGAATTCTGGTCTTTTGGAAGTCCCTCAAAGGATTTAGGATGGTTAAGAGTAACTTCCCTAGACATATGAATTGTATACCAGTTGGTAAAGTTTCTGTGATGGAAATAACTGGATCACATTACAGGAACTCTTAGTTTCTTCCACCCAAGGTGCCTGCTTCTTTCATTGGATATAAGAGATGAATAAATTCTACCTCTACCTTATAATGATATTGGTCAGTCCTCTGAAAAGACTTTAAATGGCCTGACCTTCCACTTTAATTGAGCAAGTCATCTTTAGAATAGATGCGAAAAGTCTACTTTTGCAAGTCTTGTAAGGATCATGATTTACTGTGAGTTTCCTCAAGATGTTCTATCAGGTATCTGTCTAACATAATAGGAGTTTAAGGGCATCTATTGATGTCCAAAAGAATACCATTGAGTCATATGCTCTGATAATGTTTATCCTACATCTGTGATTTGTGTCCTACAAGACTCCTGGGACTCAAACCACATGTGTTGTATTTGCATTGATGGGAATTTGAGGAGGAGTGGCCATAACACTATTAAAATGTTTAGGTTTCTCTCCCCCACCACACAGACATATGCTAATAACTACAACCAGACCACGTACCATAGAGATGCAGGATGAATCAAGGACTGTACTCATCATTACCATACAAGAGATTTAAAAACAATTAACTTGCCATCTCTGTGTCTGACAATTTGCCAGGCTTTTAACTTCTCTGAATTTCCTCACACCCCAACCCTCAGATCATGGAATGGTATCTCAAGTGTATTCCAAACAGCGCATGGCCCCCAATTCTTAGTTTCTTCTTTTACAGAGTCTTTAGCTTTAAGGTGTATTTAGAAAAACTAGGGACAAAGCCAAATTCCAAAGAACCACATCCTAATTCCAGTCTAAAGTAGCAGGAAATTACTTATCAGGGCAGCATTCTCTATACAAAGGTCATTGATTACCCAACCTGAATCTTCTTAAGTGTGGCAAACACTTTAGAATAGCCCCTACTTTTAAAGCTCCATGCTGCCAATTAAAAAGTGAGGAGCTCAGAGTCTTATACATAGGAATAGAAAGCCAAGTAATACAACTTACAGATTCTCTCCTTTGTTGCTCCAGATTGCATTTCTAGTTTATTGTCCTTCTCCAGTTTTACCTGTACTGTATCGTGTGCTTCCATGCATAATCATTTTCAAGCTGTTATTTGTACTGGTGGGACTCTAGTTGCTTGTATACTAAAGCCACGTACCTATATTTAGCTTATTCCTTCCAAGAGCTGTGATTCATGAGTGAGGGCACTGCTTCTATGATCACAAGATCTTACATCTCAGTATTTTAGGTTTCATGCCTTGAGGTGATCAAAAACATGCATTTCCTAGTGAACAACCCTTTGTTGTAAGTCTCGCTGAACTATGCTTGCCTATGTCAGTCATCCTTAGGAACAGCTAGTGGTGCAGTAAATAGAACACAGGGCCTGGAGTCAGAAAGACTTGATTTCAAGCCTGACCTTAGACATTTAATAACTGTGTGAACCTGGGCAAGGTACTTAACCCAAGTTTCCTCAATGGTAAAATGAGGATACAAAAAGCACCTACATCCCAGGATTATTATGAGGATCAAATGAGATGTTTATAAAAGAGTTTAGGCTAGCACTTGGCACATAGTAGGTACCATATAAATGTTTGTTCCTTGCCCTTACCCCCTTTCTTCAGCAGGAATTTATTAATTAACCTATTAATTAATTAACAGGAATGCTTGAATTAATTAACACCTACCATGTGCTAGGAACTATGTTCTTCAGAGAACTGACCTCTCTTGGCCTATACTAGAAGCCTTTTCAGACACCTGAGACATTCTAGCGCTAGCTTCCACTCTGCTGCTGAGAATCTAGGTTCAACTCCATGATAAAATAAAGCATGAAGTTGAAGGACTTCACTTATAGCAATCATTTATTTTAACCTTATAACTTCCTAGGAGCTTTTATGTGTGAAACGTAGTCACAAGGATATAAGTCCCCAAACCCTGCCCATATTCAATCAACATTAACAATATGTTGGGTGTGATGACAAAATGTGGAAGAAAAAGCTATCATGAACCCCTGAGCAGATGATCATTCCTTAAACATGAGGACAATGTGTGCTGTGGGCTGCTGATAAAACCAAAGGGCCATGAGAATAGCAACTCAGGGGCCAATTATAGATTTCTGGCAGTGGAATAAGAGGACATGAGTTCACATTCTGCCTCTGAAGCTTTTTACATACTTACTACTCTCATGCGTACTACATGACTTAAGGTTACTTAACTTCTCCTGGCTGCAGTAATCTCATCTGTAAAATGATGGAGTTGGATGACATAGCCTATGAGGTCCCTTGCTGGTAGAGATCCATGAACCTATGATCCTACTCTTCTCTACAATGGTAATTTTGGCTTAGTCTGAAAGAATCAACAATAATACAGTTGATGGTTATGATACTGTCAAAACTATTAAATTGTCAAAACTGAATCACAGACCCAGGTTAATGGGTCCATTTCCCTTCCATTCTATCCTTAATTGCACCAGAGTTATCCTCCTAAGACATTACTTCCCTCATTGCCATTTCCCTCCTCACAAACCTACACCTTCCCAATTAATAACCTAAAAGCAAGATACCAAATCATCATTGCATTTCTTGAAAATATCTTAAAACAATCTAATTCATTCCCTTGATTTTTCCAGTTGAGACAGCTGAGGTCCAGAATGGCTTAGCTAAGGTAACATAGCTTTAAATGACAGATCTTCTTTTACTCACACTACAAACATATCATGCCAACTCTAAATTTCTCTGCCAAGTTTTTATAGTCTGTCCCCAACTGTATAATCCTATTTGTCAGTATATTCTAATATGAACGTTCTACTCAAGTCAGAGTGATGTTCTTAAACAATCTCTTTCTCCCTTTAAATATTGAAAATGAAAGTTCATAGAGTTTTCAAATTATATTTATACATACAGCATAAATAAATTATATTTATGCATACATGTGTATACATAGGTATATATATTTATCCCAGTCTTCTCTTTCCCTGTTCTCCCCTACCCTTCTCCTCCCCTCTCTTCGCTCCTCCCTTTCTCCCTGTCTTTTTCTTACTCTCCTCTCTCCCTCCCCCCTCTTCTCCATCTCCTTCTGTCCCCCTCCCTCGATCTCTCCCTCTCCCTGTCTCTCTCCCCTCTCTTTCTTTCTCCCGCCCCCCCCACACACACTTTTCTCATTCCCACCTCATTTCTTTTGCTCAAACTCTTCTTACTTGGAATTTGAATCCTTATTCCACTCTTCTATATCTATTAAAATCCTATGCATTCTTCAAGGCCCAACTCAATTCCCACTGCATTTATTTCCTTTTCTTAGCTGGTATAGCACTTAAGAGTTTACTCCACAGCATTTAGCACTTAATTAAGTAAACATAATATAATGTCTTATTTTGTTCTCTATTTCACATGTGTTAGTCCTGACTCCCCAGTCAGATAGTGAAGTCTTCCAGAGCAGGGGTCACGCCTTATATTTATTTCTTTTTTATTCCCTCATGGTGTTTAAAGACCTGGGCCATATAAACAGTAATAATTGCTTACATTTGTATAGTTCTTCAATGCTGACGAAGTATTTTACATTATCTAACTTGATACTTGGAACACTCCTGTGAAGTAGGTACCACAGATGTTAATTTCTCCATTTTCAAATGAGAAAATAAGTTCAGAGACCTTATATTATTTGCTTAGTCACACAGCTAGTAAGCAATAGAGGTAGAATTTGTAGGTTTCACTTGCCATCAAATACTGTGCTTTTCCCATTATTTTTTTAAAAAAAAGCTTATCTTAATATAGAGCTTAAATTTTATAAACTATTTTACATCATTTGACCTTCACAATAACCCTGTGAGCTACATGTCATCGTCATCATCATTATTCCTATTTTATGGATGAGAAAGTTGAGACTCAGAGAGGTTATTTGATCTACCTATAGTTGTGTAACTAGCAAGTATTTAAGACAACATTCAAAAGCACATCTTCCCAATTCTAAGGCCACCAGTCTATCCTGTGTATTGCAGTGCTTCTCAACAAATATGTTGACTTTCCAAAGATGTGTCAGCAAGTCATTCATATGGCTCAGAGTGTAAACCCAGCTTTCTAACTCATCACATATTTTTTAATGAAGGATATTATTTCCGATACAAGTTTCATTTGATTTCTGAGAATCAGAGATGTTGAAATTTTTACAAACATTCTACATGGAGTAGGGTGTCATTTGAGATTTCCCAGTTATTAGGTATGTGCCCTGAAGCAGATTCCATTGTCAAATTTACAGTGACAGCTGGTTCATTAAAAATACTGTTAAGAAAATTGTAGTTTTTAGAAACTTCAGACACTTTTATATTTTTTCTTAATGATTAGGTCCTCCAGTTTTGAAGACAGGTGGGAAGTTTTCTGGCAGACAAGTTATGATTTTCATACAAACTTTTCAGCAAAATTTCCCCTGCCTTCCCTCTACCCACTTCCATTATATTTCTTTTTCTTTGATCTTATAAAGGGCAATAATGAAAAAAGTTATCCCTCAGTCATAAGCCCCCTAACCACACATGTGATAATTCAATCCACATCAATGACAATCTTTTTTTTTATAGGGTAACAATTGTAGGTCAGATGAAACCCTAGTTAAGTGCAGGGCTCTGAAATAATCAGAAACCACAAATAATTATAACCAAGCTAAAATAGTGGGAAGCAAGATATTAGATCTGCTTCTGAATTACCCCGTTTGTCAGTCTCTGCCACTAAAATTTACCAGTTATTCCCCAGCTTTCCACTTCATTTTGTACTGGACACAGTGGGCATTAGAGAGAGAATTAGCTGTCAGTCTCTGCCCAGGATCCACACCCTTTCCAATAGTGATTTCCTAATTCCCACATTTACCAGTACATATTGCTTTTGATCCCCGTGGGAATATTCTGGAGACACCCCGGCTAATCCGTGTTTACTATCTGTGCACAGAAATACTGTTTTTATGTCGTCTGACAAAATAGTTATAAATCACACTTCTCCTTTGGATCATAAATACACATTTATCTTTAGAATATCTCACTAACTGAGTCATTTGGATGTCAATATTGCACCTCTTAAATATAATGATGATAATAGAGACTGTGAATCCACAGACTGGAGCAAGTGCTCTCTTTTCAATAACAGAATATATTTTAATCACAGCATCTCTAACGTTCTATTTGAAGTGGCAGACACAAGTGCCAACAGAGTGGGACCTATGGAAGGAAGAGTTATTTTTTTCTAAGAAATGAATACAACTAACCCCTTTGCTTAAGGGATTTATAGTGTATTTTCTGTCTGGGTCAGTTCTGTGTCATTCCTGAGAATTCTGTTATCACTAAAAATTGAATAGCTAACATTTATATAGCTTTATTTTTCAGGATTACAAAGTGTTCTACAAATATTACCACATTTTATTTTTGCAATAACCCTGGGGGATAGGAATGATTATTAACCCCACCCCCCCATTTCACAGGTGAGGAAACTGAGGCAGACAGATTTTATAGATGAGGCAATTGTGGCATACAGAGGTTGAGTGGTTTACTCAATGGATAGTAGGTATCTGAGGCAAGATTTGAACTCAGGTCTTCCTTACTCCAAGTCTCAAGCTTTAGTCACTACACTACCTGTTGTTCAGCCATTTCAGTCATGTCTGACTCTTTGTGACCCCCTTTGGGGGTTTATTGGCAAAGATACAGGAGTGGTATTCCATTTCCTTCTCTAGCTCATTTTACAGATGAAGAAACTGAGCCTGGCAGGATTAAGTGACTTGTCCAGGGTCACACAGCTAATAAGTGTCTGAGGCCAAATTTGAAGTCAGGTCTTCCTGACTCCAGGCCTGGCACTCTATCTACTGCACCACTTACTGCTTCTAATTGAATAGTCCAACGGATCTTGTGCTAACCTACTCCCTCATTGTAGTTGCTGATGTGCATATAGTACTTTAAGATTTTTAAAAATAATTTGTACATACATATGTGTGTGTGTTTGTATACATATAAAATTGCTCTTGATCCTAGCCAAAACTCTATGGCAAAGTACCATTATCATTCCCAATTTATAGGTGAGGAAATTGAGGTTCGCTGACTAGTCCACTCACAGCCTGTGAGAAAGAGGCAAGGTTCAAACCGAAGCCTCTCCTAGAGGTCTTGCGTACTTTTTCACTGTACCCTGTTCCTCACACGATGTATTTTTTCTTAAAAAATTCTTTCCACATAAAATGGTATCTTTGATGTTGGACAAAAGCATGGAGAAGCAAGAAAAAACTGCTAGATTTCTTATCCAGTCAGAAGTATTAATGGTGAGTTCAGACCATCAGAGACTTAATATAGAATTCCAAATAGTCCTAGGTTTAGAGACTCATAGACACTGAAATTTCACATTGTTACTCTATCCTTATGGATTCCTTGTAATAGGAACATTCTTCCTTGGCGGAAATTCTGCTTCAAGATTGAGTCACAAATGTTATATGTATCTGCTGTACTCTAAATGTGAAAAGGATAAAATACACCTCAAATTCTCTCCTAACTGGCAGTATTGTAATTCAGCAGATTTCTGTTCTTCATTGAAACCTGGAGTTGAATTGTATTGGGCCGCAAGGCATTCAAGCTGCTGTTCTTCGTTTGGCTATATTTCTCCATAAGCATCTAATTGTTTCAAAAAGTGATGTACAGTATGCAAAAACCTGAATCTCATGCAAATAAGTCTGTATGGTGCTAAAGTTAACAGGTGTTCTCATTAATGTAAGTAGACAAGGAACAATTCTTGAATGTTTTATAAACACTCATAATCATGGCCAAATATGTTACAATACCATAAAGATACATGCTGCAGCATCTTTTTTCCTTGTTGTGCAGTCTCAGCACTTATTAATAGGAGACATGTATGAGTAATAAAGTATCAGTGAAAGTACCTATTTCATTAAAGCAGTAAAACTATGAAATTATCTACTACTTCTGAATAAATCTACTGGAAAAATCACCACCCATGCCTCCAGAGATATTCATGTTTTCTTTCTTTCCTTTCTAAAGTAAATCGTATTTTTTTGGCCATTGATGGATATAATCATGATATGGCAATGAAAATTTCATGAACATCTATGATTCCTTAACACTTCAATGGATGTGAGTTCAATTCAAGTGAACAAGTATTTATTAAGTGCCTACTATATGCAAGGCACTACACTAGACACTGGGGAAAAAGAAACAGAATTTGTCTTCAAATAGCTTATACTTTAATGGGAACAAGCAATAGGCCCACAGATAAGTTTTAAAAAAAACTGCAACAACATGAAAAAGTAATTTGATGGGGGGAGAGGGGAAGCAATAGCAACTAGAGGGATCAGAAAAAGCCTCACGTAGAATGTGACACTTTGAAAAGAGCTAGGAATTGCAAGAGACATAACTGATGAGGAAGTGTATTCAGACACAAGGGGGAGTCTCTACAAAGATACACAAGGGGGAGATGAAATGTCACACATGAGGAACAACATGTAGGCCAGTTTGGCAGGAACAAGGAATGTATGAAGAGGAGTAATGAGAAATCAATTTAGAAATACACTTTATCACCAGATAATGAAGAGATTTAAATGTCAAACAGAAGAGTTTGCACTTTATTCTAGAGGGAATAGGGAACCACTGAAATTTCTTGAGTAGGGAAGTGACGTGGTCAGACTTGTGCTTTACAAGATACTGATGTTTATTTAAAGGATGGAATTAAAGGGTGGAGAGATTATAGACAGACCAATTAGGATGCTATTATATTAATCTAGCAGAGATTATGTTGGATATTGGGACTTGGATATCAGGGAGGGTGGTAAAGGGGATGTATGAGTCAAGACATTTCTGATTTTATGAATCCCTGGTGACTAGAATGGTGGTGATTCTCTCATCTTAAATAGGAGATTTAAGAAGATAAGTAAAGGGAAATGAGAACTTTTTTTTCATTGTTGAACATATCTATCTTAGACATTTTGTTTCCACCTCCATCTTTCTAGTGCATGGCGATATAAACTCCAACCTGAGAAATTTGTTGAAATTTACCAGAACTACAGTAGCATTCTGTTGTGCAAAAGATCTCTGCATGGCAGTAGAAAAACAGAGGAAAGCGGGCAGGACACTCGTCTGAGTTTGAAATAGAGCTCAACCCTACACCCCACCTTGGCCTGCTTACCAGAGCCTCAGAGAGCCAAACTCCAAATAACAGAAATCACCCCAGTCTACCATACTATCAGGATGGCAGTACTCTGTACCATGTGTGGAAAATTGCATGGAACTCCACTAAACCTGAGGCAAGGAGCCTAACACCCAGCTGGGGCCAGGTCTATACCCAAGAACGTCACATGGGTCAGAGGCCTAGGCTGTAAATCATGTACTGTCCCTAGTGGGATAAAGTTAAGTCAAGACACTTTGAGCTCTAGCACTTAGTGAAACTACCATCAGAGGGTAAAGAGACAGAAAGTGAGCAATAGATGTGTGGGGAGGTGTGGGGAGGCAGTGTGGCATAGGAGAGAACTGAAATTACCAAAGATCTCAGGAAGAAGAAAAGTTAAGATCTCTAGCATGATCAGCTAAGCCAATAGAGAAAGGAACAGCAAAAGGAAAATAGGCTCGAGATCTAGTAAATTAATTCAGGCATCTAAGAAGAAATACTATGAAATAAAGGGGAAAAGTTCAACACTCAATGAGACTGAGGACCCCAAATCTGGAACCCTAAAATGTTGATCTTGAGTAGTTTCAAAGAAAAATGAGAATTGTGAGAGCAGAATTTACAGCTTCCGCAGCAGAAATGATTAGTATAATAGAAAAACTTGAATTTGTGATGATGTCTCACTAAAAAAATAGGACAGCTGATTGGGAATGAAAACATACAGAAGAAAAGGACAATCTAGAAGAAGAGAAGCAAAAAATCAATAGCATTAAAAGAAAACATGCTCTCTATTCAAGTAATATATATTGATTTCAAGGAGAGGATGCATAAAGACAACCTAAATCCCCCAGAAGAGCATGACAAGTCAAAAAATATGAACAGTAAAATACAAGAAATGATAGAAGAAAGCTTCTCAAGACCTCTGAACACAGAAAACAAACTTCCAGTTGGAGGAATGAACAGATCTTCTTTCTCCAGGGTGGGGAAAGTCCTAAGGCTGCAAACTCTGAGACCCATAGTAGTTAAATTTAATAATTCAATTCAGAAACAAAAAATTCTACAAGGAACCAGGAGAAGGACCTTCAAATATAAAGGAAAAGAAATTTGATTCACATATTGTTTGGCCATAATTAGCTCTCTGACTACTAATAGTGGAAAAATTTCTGTAATAGTCATAATTATCAGGCACTAGACCTATGAAAATGGCCTTTCAGTATAGTCAAAATAGGTAGTTGCTTTCAAGGAATGGTTTTTGGGATATAAAGAAGGCCTTCAATCAAAATATCTCCATTTGGTTATGACTAAAACCCTTGATATTTGAAGTACCCAATATGTTTATTTTTAAAAAAAAAAATGTTTATAGGGGTAAGAGGAATAAAGCACAAAAAAATCCTGTCTTGACTTGCATTTTTCCAGAAAGAAATTAAGCAGATTTCATCATTTACTATTATTTTCATTGAACTACAACTCCTTTTTCTTATTCTTCTCAATGAGAGAAACCAGGGAGCAATCTGGGCTGTCTTCTTTGATGGGGGGAAAAGAAAGACAGAGAAGGTCACAGAAAGATAGCCTACATTCCACCCCAAGGAAAATTGTCAATTGACATTCATCCCAATCACCAAGTTGGATAAGAAAGAGTTGCTTTTTTCCCCCTTGGCTTCAGGATTTCTGATGACATGCATGCTCAATTGTTATCTGACTTACAGGCAACTTAGGAAACTCAATCTCTATTTTTTTCAGACCTTAATGAGCATCCATAATTTTCTTAGAGATTTCAATTCTGCTCTTCTTTAATGTCTTATAAATCTAAAAATATTATTTATAGGACTTGATGTGGCATTGCCAAGTTGGAAAGGTGGCATTTCACCCTCAGGTGTTACATAAAGTAATGTCTTCTGATATCAAAGGACAGACAACTAGACTTGGGTAGAGAGATGGGGTAGTGAGATCAGATATGGCACACTAGCCAGATCCCTGACCAAAGTGCTTCAACATGTTAGCTAACCCACAGATGCTACAGCAACTGTGGCAGAAACAGAAACCATAATGGTAATTAAAATGGAAGCAAGAGCCCAAGTTTAGAATTCCTCCTTCATTGTGGAATGGTTCCTGAGTGCTTAGAAAGGGAATCAGGGATCACTAAGAGTCAGAATGGCATCATCAGGAACAGGTCATGCCAACCTACTCCAGTTCATTTTGACAAACATTTATTAAATAGCCACCACATTCAATGCACTGTGCTAGGCCATTGGCATGCAAAAATATAAACAAAATTGTCTGTCTTCAGTGAGCTTATGTTATCTATCTTACCTCAACCATTATTTCAGGAAAAGTTCCAACCACGCCTCATTTTACTCCTGACTTTTTCTACTTCCTTCCTAGTCTCTTCTCCACCTACACCCCTCCCAGTTCTAGAACCAGGAATTATAGTTAAATCTACTCTGCATTATTCCTAGATAAGATATGTTAATTTCTTCTACTGTGGTCCAATCATCATCTCCATAACTAAAGTGCCTTTCCCTGGTCTTCATTTTCCTTTCTGTGTTGTTTCCCTCATTAGACTATAAGCCCCTTGAGGAAAGACACTATTTATGCTTTTGTATTAGTGTCTCTAGTGCTTAGCTCTTTACTTGGCATATAGTAAGTGCTTAATAAATATTTTTTTCATTCATTCAACTCCATTTTCTTTTTTGACTGGTAGGTCAATGAAATACTCTATAATAAACATTATTAACCTTTATTTCTATAGAGAACTTCATGAAATCTCTCACATTATCCTTGAGAACAAGGTGGAGAAATATGTAGATGAATATTTGCCAAAATATAAAATTCCCAAATGGAATAAGAAATAGAAAACATAAATAATACAATATCATAAAAAGAATTTGAACAGGCCATTAATGAATATCAAAAGAGAAAAAGTCCACAAACTTGATAGATTCATAGATTCCATCAAATATTCAAAGAACAATTAATTTTGATATTACACTAGCTGTTTGAAAGATAGGAAAAGATTTCAAACAAATTCTTTCTATGTTATCAGGAAGAATCAAAGTAGAAGAAAACACCCTACATTAATATCCATATTGAATATTGATGCAAAATGTTAATTACATTAATAAGGAAACTACAGCAACATATCAAAAAGATTATAAATTGTGACCAGGTTGAGTTTATACCAGGAATGCAGAGTTGATTCAATAATGGGAAAACTGAAAATATAGTTAACAACAAAACAAGAACAATTAAAATCATATGGTTGTACGAATAGTTGTAGAAAAAGCTTTTGACAAAGTAAACCACTCATGTCTGTTTTTAAAAAAAGGAAAACACATCAAAAAGTATAGAAATAAGTAGACCTTTCTTTCCCTGATATGATAACTTGTTGCTATCTAAAACTCAGAGCTACCATTATATGTAATGGCAATAAAATGTAGGATTTCCTACAATAAGATCAGGCACCACCACGATGTGGTGTACTACTAGAAATGGAAATGATCTTAGTATGAAAAAGAAAAAAAATTCTGTGGAATAACCACAGGAAAAGAGGAAACAAAATTAGTTTAGTCAATTAAAATTAGGTGAACTATAATTAATTGAAAAAACTAACCATCATAAATCCATATAAACCACCAGAACTTGTGTACACTACCAACAAAATGAAAAAGAGAATTCCCATCTAAAATAACTGTAAAATATATAAAATAATTATGAGACTACCTTCTAAGATACACATATAAATGACAAGAATACAACTACAAAACTTTTATGGCGATAAAGGCAGACCTAAATAAGTGAAGAAATATTAATTGCTAATAGATTGGCTAAGGCAAAATAATAAAAATGATAATGCTACCTAAATTAATTTACATATTGTATCACCCTATAAAACTACTAAATGATTATTTTAGGGAGCTAAACTAAAAAAAAATAAACAAATATACTTGGAAGAACAAAAGACCAAGAATTTAAAGGGAAACCATGGGGGGAAATGAGAAGTTGTAGACCTCAAACTATACTATAAAGCATTAATCATCACATTTTTGGTACTGGTTAAAAAAATAGAGGTTGATCAATACAACAATTTAAGTATACAATCTTCAAAAGCAAATGAACACAACAGCCTGGTGTTTGATTAAATCCTACATCCTCAGCTAATGGGGTGAAGACTAATTGTTCTACAAAAACTGCTGGGAAAATTGGAAAATATTCTACCAGAAGTTAGGTCTAGGACAACATCTCACACCATATACCAAGATAAGTACCAAATAGATATGTGACTAATTATTAAAAGTCAATTCATAAACAGGAAAGCAAGAGAGAAATAACCTTTCAGATCTGTAGATAAAAGAAGTTTATGAATGTAGGATAGAGAGAATTATGGAAGATAAAATAAACAATTTTGATTATATAATATTAAAAGTTGTTGCAAAAACAAAGCCAATGCAATCAGCATTAGAAAGACCTGAAGGAAAAATCTTTATAGCATTTCTCTGAAGGTCTCCTTTCTAAGATATATGATGAAATAATTCAAATTTGTAAGAATAGAATTCTTTCCAAAATGATAAGTTACCTAGGGATATCAAAATGTTCCAAATCACAGATAGTTAAATTAAAATTAAAGCAACTCTGAAATTCAACCTTATAACCATCATATTGACCAAAACAAAAAAAAAAAAAGGAAAATAACAAATATTGAAGAAGCTGATAGGGGGCAGGGATACATGAATACACTGTTGCTGGTGCTGTGAATTGCCACAGCTCCTTTGGAAAGCAATTTGAAACCATGTCCAAAAAGCCAAAGTCAAAACTGTGTATGCCCTTTGATCTGATGATACCCTGATCAGATCTATGTACAGAAATATTTCTAGTGATACTTTATTAGGGCAGCTAAGAGGTAGGGTGAATAGGACACTGGACCTGAAGTCAGAAAGAACTGAGTAAAAATCCGATCTCAGCTATTTACTAGCTATATAACCTTGAGCAAGTCACTTAATCTCCGTCTGCCTTAACTATTCTCAGCCACAAAATGGGAATTATAATAGCACCTACCTCCCAGGGTTATTGTGAGGATCAAATGAGGTTTTTATAAAGTACTTGCACATCGCCTGGCATACAGCAGGCTTTATAGAAATGCTATTTTCATTCTACATCTAGCATACTATAATTCTGAACTATATCCAAAAGTCAAAGACAAATTTGGTTAAAGAATCCAGTGATACTCTGTGATTAGTTGTTGTTGAGTCATTTCAGTCATGTCTGACTCTTCATGATCACATTTGGGTTTTTTCTTGGCAAAGATACTGGAGTGGTTTTCCATTTCCTTCTCCAGATCATTTTACAGATGAGGAAATTGAGGCAAACAGGGTTAAGTGACTTGCCCAGTCACACAGCTAGTTAGTGTCTGATACCAGATTTTCACTCAGGAAGACAAGTCTTTCTGATTCCAGGCCAGGTACTCTGTCCACTGCACCACTTACCTAATCATACCATGATTAGATAGACATATGTACAAAAATATTTCTAGAAGTACTCCATTAGGGCACTAGACAGCATTGTGGACAGAGTGCCAGGCCTGAAGTCAGGAAAACCTGAGTTTAAATCCAGTCTCAGAAACTTACTAGACCCTGGGCAAGTCACTTAACCCTGTTTGCCTTAGTTACCCATCTATAAAAATGAGCTGGAGAAGGAAATGGCAAATCACTCCTGTATCTTTGCAAAGAAACTGCCCCCCCACCCTGCCCAGAAAGGTGTCATGAAGAGTCAGACATGACTGAAAATGATATAACAAATTGTTTGTTGTTACCATTGTTATGGTCTTTGTTATTTTGTAATGATAATGAACTGGAAAATAAGTGGATGCCCATCAGCTGAGAAGTGGCTAATTAAATTTTCTTATGTAAATGTAATGCAGTGTTATTGTACCTTGAGAATAATGAAAGGAAAAATTTCAGAGAAACCCTGGGAAACATATGAACTGATACAAAGTGAAGTGAACAGAACCAGGAGAACAATTAATGTAATAATAACATTGCAAAGACAATTTTCAAAAACTTAGTAACTTTAATCAACGTAGCAAGCACCGATGACTCCAGAGAACAGGACTGAACGTGCTACCTACATCCAGACTTAGAGGGGATATATTCAAAATGGAAGTGAGACATGTATTTTTTGGACCTGGCCAATGTCAAAATTAGTTTGTGCATAATTTTATGAATTTTGTTTTTCTCTTTTTTTAATTGAGAGAGTTGGGATGAAGAGGATTAGGGGGTGAAGGATGAAGAGAAAATCCTTGATTAAAAAAGAAGTTCAAAAATAATTTGTACATGACATTAGAATGTAATCAGACGAAAAGTCCTCATTAAGATGCAAACATAGCTCTTTCTTCTTCATCTGAAGTCCTTCCAAATTTTGCCCTTTTTGCAAGGATACCAGGGCTTCATTCAACAGACATTTATTAAGCTATGTGTCAGGCACTAAGGATACAAAGACTGTCATTGCCACCAAGAGCCTTACATTCTGCTCAGAAGACACAAAGTATACACAGATAAGGAAATGCGAATTACATACACTGTAAATACAAACTAATATGGTGAGAAGAAGCAAAGAGGCCTTGATAGTGACATAAAGTAATGATTTCATGTTAGCTATGAACATTGTACACATGCAATGTCTACTAGTGCACACTGAAGATTGAGTGTCTATCGTAGTAGACTAGAAAACATCGATTTTTTTTTCAAATTGAAAATTCATCTGCTAAGCATGTTTATAGGTAATATGGCAATTATGCATGCAACTGGCCCAATAAATCATATTCAAACATCTACAAGTTCACAGGTAATTAAAGAGTCTCTTTGTTGATTTGAATTATCAATTTTCTCTTCATTTTAACCTAGTGGTAAGTCAAGTCGACAGCAGATGCTCTAGCACCATTGACTGAGCAAGTTATAGTCCTGTGGCTACTCAAATGTTTTAGTGACACATGGCTTTTGGGTATTGGCAGAATAGAAATTCTGGGATGATTAGTTTATCTAGAGCAAACTTCCCCTCTAGGTTTAAAAATTAACTGTAAATAGAAATAAGTTGATGCCTTCAGCCATCAAAGACTTCTGTCAACTATTTTTTCGGTAGTATTTATTTTTAGCATTACATACAAAAGAAACAACTTAATTTATTGTCAAACTGCTGAATTTGTTCTGGGAAAATTATTTAATGAGCTCTGAATGTATACATGTTTTCAATTTCATGTAACAGTGAAAACACGGGGTACTTAAAATAATTATTATTTTATAATTACTGAAGACAGGAGAAATTAATTCCAGTTTATATTTTTGATCATTTGTTACTTAGTTTGATATGCTGAGGGGTTCTGGATTCATTGAATTTGTGTTCAATCCCCACCTCCAACACCTGCTATCTAGTTGATAGTAACTGGGCATGAGTTCCCTTATCTGTAAAATGAGTGCTTTGGCTTATATGACCTCTAAGGGTCCCTTCTATCTCTTTATTTATGATCCTTTGATTCTATGGACTTTGGAGAGAGCAAAGAGGGGCAATGGGGAGTTCATTACTCTTTATCAAAAAGTTTAAAAGGGCAAACAGTATGAGTATTTTCCCCTTTTTCCTGACATTGTGAATTTTCAGAACAAAGAAGATTTTTATGATATAAATCAAGTCTAGTATTGTAAGAATGCAGGGACTAAATTGTTTGACTACGAAGGGTGCAGCTTAATTTCATATAAGAGAGCGTTGTTCCTTGAAAGGCTGACCTTAAACTTTAAGATTTAGAATCTATTAGAGATCTGTGATGTGTGCAACCCAAAGAGTTGTTTACTTTATATTAAAAAAAAACAAATTACTTATGCGATCAGGTTATTTGCATATGATGATGCTACCTAGGTCTCTGATGAATGTGTAGGCAAATCTGTCACACCAAAACACGTTGAAAATTTAGCTAATAATCATCTGGAAACTAATAGATTAGGACTTGTTAAGACGAGGAGTTGTAGAAAGGCGGGAGCTCTGGCTTGTCTGCTTTATTTAGCAGTGAGTCGATTTAGTAACATTTCACAGAGTCAGAAGAAGCCGAGTGATTATAACATAAGGTTCAACATCTTTAGATATGTAGAACATTTTCTGTTGCTTAAAACAAATATTCCCTAAGAAAGGATAAAACATTTTTCTGACTTGCAAAGTTTTTGCAGTCTATCATTTAAATTACTTAAATAAAGGGAGCTTTACTGCTCCCCAAAGCTCAGAATATAACACCCTCCATGCATATTAGCTTGATCTTCTTGACAGACCAGAAAAGTGTTTGTGTGTGCCAATTAAAACAAAAATGGTTCCCCAGTGGCTTGTTCCTCACACAACTTCTGAAGACTGCTATCATTGTTTGCTAGGGTAACCCTGGATAAGGCTGCTATCCAAAGTAAACAAACTTTTCAAAACTTTCATGACAGATGGGGGTTACAAATGCATTTTAATAAGAGAGTTGCCAAAACAACCTCTTTTTTGCAATTAGCATATATTTACTTAACATCTAGCAACATTGGGAACACAAGGCAAATACTTTCTCACAAAATGTTTTAACAAGTAACATTTTTGGAAAGACGAGTTGAAGACCTTTTCCTCTGAACTGATATTTCACCCTTACTTTTATGATAACTTTGTTCTATTGGTCAGAAAAATGTTAGGAGTTACTAATGCCAGACGGTAATTTGAGACAGACATGCAGCCTTGATAATTTAATTTCTTTGGTAGCCATAAATACCTTTGAGCCCACTAAGTAATTTAACTATTAGTATAACCATGACAACCCTCATTTGATCACCTATATCATGTGTGCAATTTATGACGTAAGATGAAAAAAATACAACTAAATCCTATAATTCTCTCTCTGTCTCTGTTTCTCTGTCTCTCTCTCTCTCTCTCTCTCTCTCTCTCTCTCTCTCTCTCTCTCTCTCATTTTCATTGCTGGAGTTTGGGACCTTAATATTTCTGCCTAATGAACAGAGTGGATAGATAGATGGATGGACAGACAGAATGACATACAGGCTTGTGACTTCATAGATGTGGGGGACTCTCAGAAAAGAAATTCTCACCACAAGTGCAGATCACCAGATATTCTACAATATAATTTTAGAAAGTTTCTTGGGGGTATTATGAAGTAAATGACTTGACCAAGGCCACACAACCAATTTCTCTCAGACGCATGACTCAAACCTAGGTTTTACCAACTCAGACACCTGCTCTATATCTACTCTACCACAATATATAATTATGTGTGCATAAATGCACACACATATACATATGAATTTGTATATATGTATAATAATATATATGACATATATATGTCTAAGTTTTTTGAGAGTTTATATATTGTTTATCAGAAAAAAATAATTGGAGTGATGAGAATCAAGGTTTAGGAAGAAGAAACAACTTTTAGGAAAATAATTTTTGAAGTTTATTTCTTAAACTATAAAAAGAAAATAGTCACACAGACTCAACTTCACAAATGCAAACAAAATTATGGTGAATATATCCTGAACCTTTACCATCCTGATATATTTATATTCTAGTGTACTTTTGATTAAGGAAGAAACAATGGTACTAGATGTCTGGCTCATAAGATCGGAATTTGGAGATGAAAGGAATCTTAAAGCCATTGAGTCTGACATGTTTGTTTTACAGGAGAGAAAACAGGCTGAGAGATATTCAGTGAGTTGCCCAGGGTCACATAGCTAGTAAGTGTCAGAGATAGGTCTTGAACTCAGGTCTTCCTTATTGAAGATAAATACAGTTCAGTATATAAAGACAACATGCTGTATTTACAGAGTGTTGATGGTTATGGGTTAATTATAAGCTCTCTTAAATGTTTTCTATTCTGGCAAATGAGACAAGGGAAAACTTAGAATAGTACTAATTGTCATGCTCCACTATCATTTTTCATGTAGAACATTAGAGGACGCAATGAAACTTCATTGTTGAAATGCGTTCTGAGGCTTCCTGATCTAAGTCAAACTTACATCTATAAACCATCTTTTGTCTCTCACTTAAAGCCAGCTTTATGGGTGGAGCCCAAAAGATGAGTTACATTTCCTGTCCACAGAGAGTCAAAATATAGGCTTATAAGTGCAGAAAATAGTTACATTGAGCAAAAATATAGAAATAACACACTTTTAAAGCCAAATGGTCCTAACTTAACTAAGATTATTAATAAGCTATTCTTTGCTTAATGAAAAGCCAAAACATAATTTTGGACCAGATATGTCTTTGGTTAGGAGAGCTCTGAAATCAGGTTCTCCCACTTTCATTGCTCAAAGGAATCTCAACAAGAAAATGGGGCCCAACTTCAGTGAACAAAAGAATAACATTGTTAAGTTAGTATTAGACATAAAGGTCTTAAAGAATCTGTGTGCTGCTTAGAGAAGATACTTGAAATTTCTTTAGCATAAATGTATTGCCAGCAGGTATTCAAATGGATTCTTATTTCCTGAGAAAGTTTGAGCACATTACTTTAGACAATTCCAGAGGATTGCCATTACTTAGACATATGTATTATTGACAACTCTGGCACTTCATTAGGACAGCTTACTTGTCACAGGATATATATCTCCAACTATGATTTAGTGGAGAGGAGGGATTTCAAAAGACATTTATCGAAACTGGAAGACTAAGCAAAATAGTAACTGGCAGCTCTTACCAGAGACCTTTGTGTTTACTGTAAATTCTTCTTTCATTTTTTTTTCTGAGCTCCTATGGTTATTTCAGCAAAATCTAATATAGAGAGCATATATTAGCAAGCTTAGCATGGAATCATTTAAGCCTATTTTTTAAATATATATATATATATATGTCTTTAGATGGTAATCATAAATTGTTCAATCATAAGGTTTAGTCAAAGCTGGCATGCTTTATAGATATCTTTCCCAAGGGTGTTGAAAATTCGATTGTTCAATGTGCAAATATGGTTCAGCAAACCCTTCCAAGAACTATTTATCAGAAATCCTAAAGAGGTAACATCTAAGAGTGGGTTAGGAAACCTACACATTAAATGGGATTTGCCAGCCAAAGCCTTTGGAAATGCTTTCCTCTGAATGACTGGAATGGAGCAGAACAAAGTCAATTATTGACTGTAATTAAGAAGTGGATGCATTTAAACTGTAGAGAGCAGTAGCAGTCTTCTTGAAACTGTCTAGTTACTCTGAAGATTAGTACGAAGAAAGAAAGAGAGGGATATGAACTGTAACTCACTGATAGTATGTTTTGAATGAAGCTCATTTACCCAGTTCTCTGTTCTATCTTTTTAAAAATTTATTCATAAATCGCTGATTATGTATGATTACTAAAGTAATATATTCAGACAAAGCGACTTACAAATGCAATTTGCTTTTGGTTGTATTAGCAGTAAAAGATACTCTGCATAGCATGCAACAGAAATGCTAATGCACTGATGAATTACTTGCATTTTATAAAGGTTTTGAATATTGGTAGACTGAATTCTAAACTTTCTGGGATCTTTCCTAAACCTTCAGAGTCTAATAAGGCTATTTATGTTTGTTATTCCTATTTTGTAGATGTTATTCTTTAAAAAATTCATAATAATCTATTTATAATGACTGAGATGTAGTAGATGGGATCATACATTATATTTAGTTTGTTTATCCATATGTACATTAATAAATTGTGATGCTACAGAATTCATTCATATCCCCAAAATATTTTGGTGGAAATTCATTTCTAACACTCAAAGTTAAAGGTCTGTTATATAACTAGTTAACCAATATTCTAGTTATCTCACTGGTTACCTGCCTACCACTAGTTAGCAATTACTTCATTTTAAGTTAAACTGTTTTATTAAGTGAATATTTTAAACTGACATTAAGGGAGGGACATTATTATGGCAGTTCAGATCATGGTACAACCATCAGTTTCACTGTCTGGCTGATGAGATATAAAAGTTAGTTCTGGTCATCTCTAACCTACATTCCTTTGAGAGGATGGAGAAGAAAGAAATTGAAGGAAAGGGAGAGTTTAGTCCCAATAATATGTCAAAATTCCAATTTTGGGAAATAAGTGCCTTCTATTACCCAAATCCTTCTTTGTTACAATTGCACATAGTATGGTGATACTTTTTTTTTTCTTCTTTGAAGAGTACTGCCTTGATAAGTGATAACAACCTGACACAGGGTTGGTCACATCATAAAGGAAATTGACACCAGAGAAGAGTTTGTTTGATTTTTTTTAGTAATACAAAATACATTTGGTGTTTTCTTAAGGACTTGGAGGTTACTGTGGTTGAGATTTGTCCCATTAATTATAGAGCTGTGTGGCATGAGTTATTTTGGTCCCTGATCATCATTTGGATGACAGGTAGAATCACACTGACGTTAGAATACAGTTCATGATGCTGAGAACTAATACCACATTTTAGTGTTGAATCTTTTAAGAATATGAAAGGATGACTGGTTCTTTCTGGAATATTTTCAAAAGTCAGAATTCAAGAGCCCTCAAACTTCACTTGTGTGACATCGGTGGAGAAATGGTATGCAGAGGGGTTCATTTTAGTGAGGAAGCCCAAAACTGATATCATAAAGAAAATAGCCTCACATTTCAGTCTGATGGCCTAATGGAATGTTTGCACATCCGCTATAATCGGATTCTTTTCTGAATAGCCCTTTATTTGTGAAAGCAAGAATATTTCTCAGTTTCTATGAACCTGATGCTTCTGACCACAAATATGAGACAAAGGGGTGTGGTTGGGTGGGAATGGGAAGTTCAGTATGATAAAGAAATACATATTTTCCCTCTGGAAACATCCAAGAACACAATAGAGCTGACTATCAAGGGAATGAATGTTCACTAGATAAATCTCCTCTATGTGAGGGTCAAAATGTAAATGAATTTTATTCTACTAAACCCCCTTCCTTGGTAAATTGGTTCTTCATTAGTTGTCTATTATTTCCCACTATGGTAAGGGAAACAGAAAGCTAGATATTCATTTGACCGCCTTTTTTTGAAAAGTTTACATTAGTTTCTCTGGTAAATAATCTGTTTTGGAGTCCCCAATAAATCAAAATCAAACAGGAACACATTAGATTTGAAAAAGACAACAGAAGAGTCCAAAAGCTCAGGATGAATCCTGGCCCACTCAGGTGCACTGGTTTATTTTGGGGTTGTGATCGAGGAACCTATTGTCTCTGAACTGCCTGTGTATGTTGCTGCTTGTGTCAGAAAGATGCTGTGCTGGGAAGGCTCGTTTAGTAATTCTTATTATTGAGATAATAAAGTATTTCTTACAACATGAGCAAACGGTCTACAGAAAGTGGTTCAAAATGGTCCTATCCTGGTTCCCAGAGAAGTAATTACTGAAATACAAGAAAGCATTTCAGTTGATGAAAGTGTATATGTTGAAAAAAATCACCATTTTTTTGAAAGTGTAAAAGATCTATCTTACATGGTTTGCTTACCTGTCAATTTTTCCTCTAGATCACAACAGTATCAGGAAATGAGTTCCTTCTTCAGTCAGATATCGACTTCATCATATTGGATTGGTTCCATGCAATCAAAAATGCAATTGATAGATTGGTGTGTATTTGTTTTGGCTGTTACCTTTATTAATTAAAATACAGTCACTTAAACCTCCTTGCTTAGGCATATAAACCACATACATTTAAATAGCTGATGTAGATTGACAGATATTAATTTATTTTGAGCTTATGTATTCCCGAGGGGGAAAAAAATAGGTCCAGCAGAAAGTACTGTGGGACTAAATGTCATTTTATTTTTCCCTTTAAAAAGAATGGTGCAATTCATTTCTCTAGAATAACAAGGACATTGGTTTACTGGTGGTTGTAAAAAGCACACAAGCGCTTAATAACTAATGAATTTTTACATTTTCAGTTTATGTAGCCTATAATATACATTCTCAAATAGAAATATTAATATATTTAAGCCCTTTATGCATTTTAACAGTGCCAATTTATAAAAATAGCACTAGCAAATAATATTCCTTTGTTTTCGATTACTATTATTTTCCTATTGAGCCTAAATTTTTTTTCTTTTGAAAGTAAGCTTGTCACATTTCAAGAAAACTATTTTTAATTACCCAACCACATATTGCTTTCAGTTTAGAAGGGTGATTCCTTCGAAATAAATCAATTTTCCACTGAAACAAAATTACTTGACAAGATGCTCATTTCTACAAAATCTTAAGAGAGTGTGGGGAAAAAAGCACATTACAGACATTTGTAGGGCAATCATAAGGGAAATTTTTTGTAAAATTTTGCTGAGATTTATTTGCTTTTAATCTTGCCCAGTTTGGGGTTGTAGCGGAAAGATAAAACTTTGAAATAAATTAGGTCTTTATCACACTGTATGTAGTATGATAAACACAATAACATCTGAAAAATAAATTCATGTATGGCGTTTGTATTTGGGCTCCTGCCCCATACATTTTCCCATTTAAAATTTTCTTTTTTGAAACTAAAATGAAATTCCAGAGAACATAATGTTACATTAATTCTATTTTTCTCGTCAGACATACTTAGCCTATTTCTCCATATTGCCCACAAAATAAGATGAGAAGCTCTGACAAATGCTGTGCTGAAATAGACAAACGCTGTCTATATCAGACCTAAGTGGTTTTGTTTTGTTTTGTTTTCAATCCAGCCAAAGGATCAAAGCTGTACATCAAGAAATTTGGAATTGTTCAAAATCCAGAGATCCTCCAGTACAGAATTGTTGGATCATTTTGACAGAGAAGTAAAAGAACAAAAACCCGAACACAGAAAATCTTTAAGTAAGTATTTCCTTTAAAATTTCCATGTCAGTTAATTCTAAATGCAGTGCTTAGGAAAAACAAATCCATCGAAATGGGACTTTGGGCCAAAGTCATCCTATGTACATAAGATTCTTAGCAATTTCATGAAAAGCCTATCACTCACTGAAGGGCAGTTGTCTCTGTTTTGCTTGTGGCTTGTTCATAGTGCCAATTCAGAAAATACATTGTGAGGTCATGGTCCCTGCTTAAAGAAAAGCTCTGATTATCTAAATGATAGCCATGCTGTACAGGTCTGTGACTTATTCTCAAAGTGGGAAATGTCTATCATCCGCTACCATCTGTGGGTTGAAGTTGTTTTATATGCTTACAAAGATATATGTGTAAGGGGCGGAGCCAAGATGGCATCTAGAAAGCAGGGACTAGTGTGAGCTCCCTGCCAAGTCCCTCCAAAAAACTATAAAAAATGGCTCTGAATCAATTCTAGAACTGCAGACCCCACAAAATAGCATAGGGAAGCAGGGCTCTAGCCCAGGACAGCCTGGATGGTCTCTGGGTAAGGTCTACCCCACACGGAGCTGGGAGCAGAGGGGAGCAGAGCTGAGCAGAGCAGAGCCCAGCATGGGTGCTGAGGACCGACCAGACCGGGAGCCGGGCAGAGTGTGCCCTAGCACCCTGAATCAGTGAGCTGCAGCA